>JARBWK010000001.1:108068266-108286036 GCA_030556195.1 Anolis apletophallus
ACTATTTTTTTCCATATAATTTTATTGCAAACATATGAGGAATGGGGAGGGGTACAAGTGTGGATATATGGTGGTGTTTGGTATATGGTGGTGTTTGATCTTTAAAGATTTTATTACAAACTTACCAGCCAATAAAATCAGCTTTGAACAACTTATATGTATTTCTTCTATCCTAATTAATAATTCTCCAATATTCTCAAATATTCCCGTATAAAAACAATCCTAGCTTCTTCAAAACCTTTTGTGCAGTTCAGTCCTCTATGCACATTGATAGAGGCAAGTTCCTTCAAGCTCAAGGGTACTTTTTCTGAAGTCAATGGGTAGAATTTATACTGACATAAATTTCACTATAGGTGAAGAGGTAACCCAAACACATCTTAAAGCACATAGCCCCGTGTGTGTGTGTGTGTGTGTGTGTGTTTTTTACAGCTTAGTCATAAATATGTCCAAGAGGAACCCTGCAAGCAGCAGTTGGAAATGTATAGCCCTTCAGGTATTTTTGGATTGTAATACTCAGCATTCCTGCACTACTAGGAACTGCAATCCAACAACATCACCATGGCCAAATTATTCCCACTCCTGCTTCCAGAGCTGCTCTTAGATTTCTTTATATTTTTCAAATGGCACAACAATACAATCAATCTTGTGTGTTTTAAAATTTGTTGGGAATGATTTTATATGTTAAAAGTACATTGTATATAGTTTTCTTACTTCTTGTATGGCACAACAAAGGATCAGACCACCAAAAAAACAATAGTTAAGGATGCACACACTGATCTGGCAGTCAGTATCAAGGTTGCATTGAGTAGGGGGTGGACTAAATGGCCCATGAGAACCCTTCCAACTCGACGAGTCTATGAGTGCAGTTGCACTGCAGTATTAATGCAGTTTGACACCACTTCAGTGCTATGGGACCATGGGATTTGTGGTTTGGTAAGGCACCAGCACAGTTTAACAGAGAAAACAGCTTGTAAAACTACAGCTCCCAGGATTCCATAGCATTGCACCATGGTACTTAAATTGTTGTCAAATTTCATTCATTCTTCAGTGTAGATGAACTCTATCACTCCTTGGAAGTAATCTGTAAGGGATGAGTGGGATGAAGCTAACAGTGTGAGCCACATGTAGGCATGCTGAGCCTCTTTCTCTTTCTTTTCCACTACTGCCTTATAATTCTCTATAATCCTAGGACCACAATTTGACCATTTTCACGTTTGACATTCACCATCCCTGGACAGGAGAAACTGGCTAGAGATAACTGATCATTTTTCTTCCTGTGGAAAAACTCACTGGTATGTAAGAAAGGGGGTGGTAAAATTAGGACTGGATCAAAATGAGATATGGTAGCTTTGATACCTCAGATTAACCTTTCAATATATCCCAGATTTGATCCCAGAAACTTCAAGGTTTGGGACAATTATGAACTGACACACTCCCATCCTCACAACCAGACTTGTAGGAAAAAGTGTTTCTTACAATCTTCTGTGATTTTCCAAGTATTTGTAATGATTTGATCAATAATTCATCATGAGCAGAATGGCATCAACAGCCTCAGAACAAGTAAAAGAGTCTGTTAAATATGTGATCTGCCCATTTTCATTTCTCTTCAAGGACATTTGAGTGCATTTTAGTTTTTTTTCTTCATCAGCATTAATTAGAAGTTTTGTTTTGTTTTGTGGTAGAACTGGTATATCACTGACACACAGGAAACTCTTGTGCCATGCTACACAGTTGGGCATGATTCCATATGAGGTCCTGGGTGGATTGTGTTCCCACTCCCATCTCACAATACATAACTTAATGAACCCTCCAGTTCAAGCAGATTTGGTACTACTAACCTTAAATAATTGGAAGATTCAGAATATCATCATCACATGCTAGACCAATGGAGGCAACTTTTTTGTTTATTCACCTACGGTATATTTTATCTTTCCCCCCAACACTGAAGCCCCATCTACACAACCGCATAATGTGGCATAGGAAACAAATTAGTTTGTGGCATCCAAATGGTGATCCAGGCAAGGTTTACACAACCTGTGTCCCTCTAAGTCAGGGGTAGGGAACCTATGGCTCTTTTCATGATTGCATCTGGCTCTCCAGGGCAGCCCAGGCCTCAGTTTTCCAGCATGCAGCAGGGAGGAGTGATGCAAATGTGCCGCAACTGCCGCTTCCACACCGCCATTGCCACCTCTTCCTCATTCCCTGCTGTTCTCTGGGCTCTGGGCCCTCTTCGCCGGGGATGGCGGAACCTGGCGTCGTCGTCTTGTCCTAATCTTCCTTTGTCTTCTGCCACAGGCCTCGGGATGGTGGCAGAGGCAGGCCTGGCCCTGGCGCTACGGACCCGGCCTCGCTGCCCCCCCAGGGACCCCCAGCTCATCGCCTTCATTGTCGGGAAACTCAACAGCCGCTGCCTATTTGACACCTTCCGGAGGGACTGCCTCACCGACATCAACACCAAGATCCGCCTTGGCCCCACACTCTTCTCTCCCTTCCTTCCTTCCTTTCTTTCCCCCCTCTTTTTCTTTCATTCTTTTTACTCCCTCCCTCCCTTCTTTCCTCCCTCCCTCTTCGTTCCTTCCTTCCTCTTCCATTCTTTCCTTCTCCCCTTCCTTTTCCCTCCCTCTCTCCCCTTTCTTTCCTCCATTCTCCCTCTTCCTTCCTTCCTTCCTTCCTCCCTTTCACCCTTTCCTTCTCCTTCTCTTTCCTTTTCCCTCCTTCTCTTCCCTTCCTACTTTCCTTCATTCTGCCTCCCTCTTCCTTCCTCTTCTATTCTTTCCCCCCACCCCTTCCTTTCCTTCTCCTTCTTTTTTCACTTCCCTCTCTCTCCCCTTCTTTATTTTCTTCTTTTCCCTTCATTTTACTTTTTCCTCACTCCCTTTTTTTTCTTTCCCCCACCCCTTCCTTTCCTCCCTTCCCATTTACTTCTTTCTTTTCCGCTCCTTGGCTCTCTCCTGCTTTTATTTTCTTCCTTTTTCTTCTCTTTCTTCTTTTCTTTCTTTCTTTCCCATTTCCTTCCACCTTCTCTTCCTTCCCAGAGTCCTGAGCATGCCTTTCGCAGAGCCAGGTCTGAAGTGTCCCGTCATTCTGCCGGGAGAATCCTTTTCTCATAGTACGTACGTATATACTCATATTTAGTTGAATTCAGTCTTAAAATATATTATATATATTATATTTCTCACTGAAATAAATTTTCAAATATTTTGCTTTTATGGCTCTCTGAGTCAAAAAGGTTCCCGACCCCTGCTCTAAGTGTTTGGGCCTCCAAGTAAGTAATTCTGGGTGCTGAAATCCAAAACACCCAGAGGGTTGCAAGTTATGTAGGCCTGCTTCAGGCTAATGCATTTCAACCCGGAATCAACCTGATTATTCGAAACCTCCGTATGGAGGCATGAAGCTTACCTTTCTGGGGCTTGAAAATGAAACTACAGAGCTTGGGGGGGGGGGTTTCAACCCCCAAAGCACCATCATTTTCAGGGTAAGTCAAGCCTTGACCTCTGTACCAGGCTTTGTCTCTATTTTTAAGGGTTAAACATAGAAGGCAGGGAGGGAGACAATCCTCATGCTCACCCATGCAGATCATGAGTCCATGCAAGTGGGAATCTGGCCACCCCCAAACAAGACAGTGGGGTTCTGGCCCCCATGTTGTTGAGAAATGTAGAGAAAAACAACATATTATATGCCTGTTTTCTCTGTGTTTTTGGCAGTATGAGAGAGCCCTAGAACTCAAAGCATCTCACAAGAATTAAAACATTGGAAATTAAAAGTACTTGTTAGAATGTACGTCCCATCACCTCTACCTGGAATAGCTAATCATGAAATAGAGTGGGAACTGCAATAGAGTAACATCTGTTCTAGAGCATCCTAGGCAATCAGGGTGGAAGCTTATATACTTTTCCTTTAGACTTAATTTTTTTTGTGTGTTATGCCAGATGCTGATGCTCAAAGACCCTGGGGGAAAACGGAAAATCTGCTTTTTTCATAGGATCAGAGCAAAAGAGCTGTTCAGATTGCTTCAGGTGGCAGAATTCTAGAGGCAAAAAGCCAATAAGGAAAAAACAATAGGAGGCAAACAGTTCCTGCCCTGATCTGGGAGACCAAAGAAAGAATCTGAACTACTTCATTTGAACTAGATCAAGTGAAGTCATGATGCCTTTGTATTCTGCTTTGGTCAGACCTCACCTGGAATATTGTGTCTGATTTTGGGCACCACAAAGATACTGAGAAGTGAAAGGGGTCCAGAGGAGAGTGACGAAAACAATCAAATGTCTGACGTCCATGCCCTATGAGGAGCATCTTAAAAACATGAGCATGTTTATCCTGCAGAAGAAAAAGTTGAGAGGAGACATGGTAGCCATGTATAAATATTTGAAAGACTGTCATAAGGAAGAGGGAGCAGCCCTCTGCTGCTCTGGAAACTAGGGGCACTTTCAGACAGGCCCTATATACCAGGATCTGATCCCAGGTTTCTATTTTAAACTGGATTATATGAGTCCCCACTGCCAGATAATCTGGGATATACAGAAAACCTGGGATCAGATCCTGGGTTATAGGGCCTGTCTGGAAGGGCCCTAGGCCTCCAGTGTGTGTCTATAGTCTACTTCCAGGAAGGGCCCTTAGACTTGGAGCAATGGGTTCAAATTACAGGAAAGAAGTTTCCACCTGAACATTAAAAACTTCCTCACTGTCAGAGCGGTTCTGCAATGGAACTCTCTGCCTCAATGCAATGGAACTCTCTGCCAGAAGGTGGAGACTCCTTCTTTGGGGGCTTTTAAACTGGATGTCAGGGTGTGATGAGGTGGATATTTATGTGTAAATGCATGTGCTGTATGTTGATCACATGTTTGTTTATATGGTTTAGAAGGGACATTTGTATTTGAAATGGGGTTGAATGTTAGACAGACCCTAAAGGGTTAACTATGATAGTAAAGGCATTTCCCCTCCTAGGGGAATGTGTTGTCATAGTAACAGTGGGCGGAGCCAACCAAGGCTAGCTTTAGAATGTGGAGTTTTAAAATGACAGTTGGGAGTTAGCCAGCTGCTGTGGGCAGAGTGGGTGCTGAGAGCTCAGAGAGAGCAGTTGTGTTTAGACCAGCTCAAGGAGCTGAGAGGTGGATAGTTAATCCAGTCCAACTCAAGGAGTTGAGAAGGTGTTAGGATACTCAGCCTAGGATAAAAGCTAAGGGAAGAAGTTAAGGATAACTTCTAATAGTTAATAGGAACAGTCCAGAGGTTTGGCTGGGAGAGCCAACCTGTAGTTTATGCTGATGCATAAAAGTGGCAAGAAAAGCCTAATTTAAGACTGTGTAACGTTTAAGAAAGAACCTCTGAGAGAGAATATTGAAACTTCGTAACCAGCAAGCTAAAGTTCACATTTAAAAATAAACTTGTTACAGTTTCTTGGTTCATAAGCCTCCTGGTGTTTATATTATAAAAGACAAGCCTCACTCTGAAGCCTAACAGTGATTAACACAACATCTCTCTTTACAAACGGTGGTCAAATAGTTACCTCAGTATTAATTGGTGGCAGCGGTGGGATTGCCTGCCCTGCCACGTTTTAAATAAAAGTGAACAGTAAACAAGATTCTTTACATTTGGTGGCAGCGAATTAATAAATAATAAACGAAGAAAACTGTGATAGCTGGTGGCTGCCCTGACACAGTACTACACGGTTCACTCAGTTTGGTGTGCGAATAAACGAAGGTCGACGCTTAGCATTAGGCGGCGTTTTACGATCTTTTGAATCTTTACAATGGGGTACCCTGATTTGAGCTTTTTCTGCATGCCAGGAGGTTTGACCAGATGGTCCATGTGATCTCTTACGACTCTATTACTCTATGACTTATGCATTCATTTGCTAGATTGATATATGGCAGGGATACTGTAGATACAGCAGACATTATAAATCATGTTTTGGGCATGACCTATGACTAGCTGACCTGCAAGATGTCCCCTGATTCCAATATATCCAAATACATTTGAGTAGGTCACACACATTCCATTACATTCAAGGCATACTTTCAACTAACTCTGTATGGGGAGTTGACTGAAGAGAAGTTATTCAGGAGGATAAATACAGTACTACAAACTCCCTGTGTAGTTCCTCCAATCTCAGACAATATGCACTGTTCAATGTGGTGTTCCTTCTATAAGAAGGCATGTTGTAAGTTTAACAGTTTGAATAGTGGCATTTATTTGCATGGAATATACCTGAAATGATTCAAATTAGTTTCAGTGTGGTTCCATAACAGTTTTAAAAATAAAGTGGATGTTACCTTGATGAAAATATTGACACAGCTGTTCAAACAACAAATAGCAGATTAAAATGTGAGAAAGGGGGAGAAGGAAATGTGAACCAATTAGTCCTAACAAGCAAGAGAAAGGGGTGTCATGAGTATCCTGCAAATACCCCCCAGCACCGTGAAACTATTTCCCTCTTTTCAGCCAAGGTCATCCAGTTTTGGACTTCACCTGAAGAAAAGGGACAAAGGGGAAAGTGAGGGAAGGTCTGGCAGTAACACACAAGCACAGCCGATACTTCCCAAATTTTCAATTTCAGACACTTAGGCTCCTTCCACACTGCCCCTATTTCCCAGGATCTGATCCCAGATTATCTGTTTATCCTAGGTTATTTATTTATTTCTATCCCACTTTTGTCCCAGAGCGGGACTCAAAGCAGCGTACAACATAACAAAGCCAGATTATATAACATAAAATACAGCCATAAATCCTGATATATGTGAAATTAACAATTTGTCACATTAAAATAGTCTATATCCGCAACCCCTATAAGACAAATAACATAAAAAGCATAATTTAACATTTTAATTATTAAAAAAAACATATGAAAAGTCAATTCCTATAAACACACAGTTACCGAAAGTCTACTGTATATAAACCACACATTGCACATCAAAGGTAGATATTTGCCTACTATCTGGCAGTGGGGACACATAATCCAGTTTAAAGCAGATAATCAGGGATCAGATCCTGGGATATAGGGCAGTGTGGAAGGGGCCCTAGATACATCACATCAATGTAACAAGAAGAAATGAGCTTGGGAGAAAACACAGTATTTAGTCAGCCATTTGAGGTACTGTGCACGCAAGAGATAGGAAAATACAGATTATTCAAAAACCAGAACAGAATGCAATGTGTTAATGTCATGAGTTCCTGAACATATCAAATATGGGATGAATTGTTGAGTTTGGGGGAAGCAAGGATACTCACACGACAATCAAAATAGATTCTTTCTTTCCCTAAAGGAACTCTGAGAACTATAGTTTTATTTTAAGGGAGCTTGAAAATCTCATCATTTTCAGAATTCTTTAGGGGGAAGCCACATCAGTTAACTGGAGTGAAATTGATACAGATTTGTAATGCAGATAGAGAAATATTTCAAAGTATCCATTATGAAACATGACTGCAATTTTGGTGCTTGTGTGCAGACGTGCTACTGGGACAGAGCCGTAGCTGGTGTGCAAAATGTCCCAGGTTCAGTTGTCAACAACATCTCCAATCTCAGTAGCATTACAAGGAGAGCTGAAGCCATAGGTAGCTACAGCCATTCAGCATAAGCAATATAGAAATAGACAGACCAATGGACTGACTCAGACCAGAAGGCACTTTCGCTTGCCCTTGTACTCCCAATTTGAACAAGACCCCCAAAAGCTCATCTTGGGCAGATTTACTTTTAATCTTTATCTTCGGTTTGGTACACCCTGGTTCCAATCCAGGAAAGCACTTACGTATGTGCTTATACCAAGCATAGACTTCAATGGGATTATTCACAGGCATCACGTTAATAATCATACTTGAGTGCTTTGCTGGGCTGGGGCCAGATTGCTCACCTCTTTGCTTACCGCTCCTTACCCCCCACCCCCACCCCACACATCTCAAAGCAGTTTCCATACTTGATTGCAAGGAATCTACTTAAGCAGAATCCATTCACCTTGCTCTACAATATTGGAACTGGGAGGCGTTATCTCTTTTACTGCCAAGTAGCAACACACACACACAAAGAGAAATGAGAAAAGAGAATGAGGATGCCACCCTTGTTTTTAAATACAGAATTAAAAGCGAGGTTGACACAATGTTGTGACTCCTGCTGAAATCCAGCCAGGACCGTTCAACTCTTCTCACATTGTGTCATATGACCTTTCCTGACATTCCTGATTCTGGAGTACTGACCAAATCCACAACTCACATCCAATGGGATTCCTTTTCCATAGCATCCAAGGCCATAAGTCCCTCTGAATCAGAGGCCCCATATGCACTACCATATAATGCAGTTTGAATTGCACTATAACTGTCAGTGTAGATTCATATAATAGTACAGATTGAACCAGAATGAGTCTACACTGCCATATAATCCAGTCCAATACAACTAATCTGCATTCTGAAACTGGTGACACCTCTTGCCTTAACATACAGAACCCTGATTTGGGGCAAAGCCTCACAGACCTTTCCTCAGGAAGCAATACATGATGTTAGAGATGGAGTCTCAGGGAATACACATTCATGGCAATTGCCTTTAAACCACTTTGATAGTCACAACACCACCCTCCCAAAGAAACACTGGAATTATAGTGTGTTGCATTTATACTAAAGATCCCAGACACTCATCTAGAAAACCACAACTGTCTCTCCTTCTAAAGAAGCATATGTTTCCTATTGAATCAGCCTAACTTTGCGGTAACTTTTGTTGTTATTCGTCCTCAACAATCTAAATATTCTGAAGGCACCAGATCCTGTCTGATTTTGGAAGATAAGAAAAATCAGGCCTGGATAGCACTTGGATGTGAATACCAAGTACTGTAGGTTATATTTCAGAGGAAGGAATTTGCAAGCCAACTTTGGTATTCATGGTGTTGGCATAAGTTGACAAATGAAAAGGGTTCACTAGGACCATCTAATGAAAACTCCTGCCATGCAGGAATAATAATAATACCATATTTTCCAGCATATAAGACAACTGGGCATATAAAACAACCCCCAAGTTTTCCAGTTAAAAATATAGTTTGGGATATATTCACCATATAAGACTATCCCTCTTCCAACACACACCAAATAAAAAAATTAAAAACATCAGATTTGTTTTCAATATGGTAATTTTCCTATTACCATCCCTCCTTCTCTGCCTCTCAGATCTCACACATGCATGCCTGTGCCACTTCACTGCAGTCCTCAGGAGCAAGAGCTGAGAGGCAGAGAAGGAGGTACGGTAATAGGATATAAGGGCGGGCCAGATGGGTGAAAGGGGCATGTCTTTTCTGAGCACAGCACTGCTCTATCTCTTTTTTTCATACCCTGGGCATCCTGGACACCTGCAGCTTGCTCCGCCCTTCACTTACACCTTCCCGGTGAGACACCCCCTCACATCATTGGGACCATGTTAAGTCATTTCTTTCTGCGAATTAGGCTGAGTGGATTTTCTTCTACCATACTAGTTCAGCGCCACCCTTGCTGCTTTCATACGGTCGCTGCATGCAGTGGGGATGCAGCCGTGGCCATTTTTTAGCTCCCCCCCCCCCCCATATTGCGGTGACCGCAGATTCTCCAGTCCTGCTCGGAAGTTTGAGCACCCGCCCTATAAGACAACACCCGGCATATAACACGACCCCCGACTTTTGAGAAGATTTTCGTGGGTTAAAAAGTAGTCTTCTACACTAGAAAATACAGTAGTAGTAGTAGTAGTAGCAGCAGCAGCAGTAGTAGTAACAACTATTTCTTACCTTCCTCTCCTCAAGGGTTAAGGAGGGGCACAACACAGTTAAAAAGACATAATAATAAAACATTGAGTAAATGTATTTCTATAAATACTACTGCCAGTCTGCTACTGAGCAGAATTCAAAGTGCTAGCTTTAGCCTATAAATTCCTAAATGGTTCCGGTTCAGCTTACCTATCCGAATGCATCTCCCCCTATGAGCCAGCCCGAACACTAAGATCTTCTGGGGAGGCCCTGCTCTTGTTCCTTCCATCTTTGCAGATGCGATTGTCCTTTGTTGTTTTTTTGATATGTGAAGTTGTATACATGTAAGGCATTGAATTTTGCCACTGATTATATTGCGAACCACTTTGAGTCTCTCCAGGGGTGAGAATAGAGGTATATAAATGAAATAAATAAAATGCACAGAACAAAGGTTAAATATAGGTCTTAAATTTCAACAACTGATGTAGCTGTTTGATCTCTTCTGGTAGGTCATTTTACAGTTGTGGGTCAGCTAATGAAAAGACCCTCTGGGTGATCATCACCAGTCCGGTTCTGGTGGGCTGGAGTAAGCATCCATCAGAGGACCTGTGTCCTAAAGGGCAGATTGTGCAGAAGAAGGCAATCCTGCAGGTAACCTGGACCCAGACCAAGTAGGGCTTCAAAGGTCAAAACCAGTTATTATTATATTTATTTATGCCACGCTTTATCTCCCAAAGGGGACTCAAAGCAGCTTGACATAAAAACACTGGTATCCAATTTTAACTATATAAATGTACAAACATTAAAACAGAATTAAACACAAACAGTATTAAAAACGAACACTTTGTACTTTGCCTGGAAACTAATTGGCAACCAGTGGAGTGACTTCAGTATAGATGTAATATGCTCACTCCAGAATGTTCCTGCAACTAGTGTAACTCTGCTGCGTTTTGAACAAATTGAACTTGGTACAGAGGTAGCCCAATATAAAGGGCATTGCAGAAGAACTGATTTCCAGATCTTTGGTCATCTTGATTGTTCTTCTATGGGCATGTTGCACTGTGTCAATATCTTCTTGAACTACAGTGCCTACAACTGGACACAGTATTACAAACAAGGTCAGAATGAAGTAGAATAGAGAGAGAAACTACTACTTCCCTTGTTCTGGACACTATATTGTCAATGTAACCCAGAACTGCATCGACTTTTTTGGCTGCAACATGACATGGTTGACTAATGTTTAATTTGTGGTGTGCTAAGACTCTAAAATCATTTCTACATGTATTGCTCTCAAGTCAAGTCTTTTATTGATAGATTTCAATTTTCTTGCCTGGATTAGTACTTTTTATTTATCTCTGTTGAAATTAGTTTTGTTAGTTTGGGCTCATTGCTTAGTAAGATGGGGATGTAGCTCTGGACCTGGAGACTTGTAATTCATTTATATAGTATCAAGTTATTCCTTTATTATCACCTTGCTTGTTCTGGGATACAGTCATCAGTTGTGCCCCCGGGAGAAGACTAAGACAGAGAAGGTATTTAACATTTCAGTCTACTCTCTGTCCCCTAATCGCATTTCACAATTTTCTCTATGCAGTAGTCCTACAATTTCCTTCCTCCTCCTCTTTTTACTACTGCTAACTTCCTTAGTAAGCCTGAGATCATTCTAAGCATTACTTTTTTCTAACTTTCACCCTACAAGTATTAGCTATTTGTTTGTATTCCTGTTTGGTAGTATGCCCTTTTTTTTTTTACACATATCTCTTTTAAATCTCAGTTCATCTGAAAGTTCTTTGTACATTTACCCTGATTCCCTTAGACATTTCCCAATTGTTCTTCTCATTGAAATTGTGCCTTCAATATCTCACCTTTAAAAAAAACTCCCACATGTTATGAATTCCTTTTCCCTTTGAACTTTTCTGACCATAGAATTTCACCTCCTATTTTCCCAAGCTTACATGACTGCTACTATAGAATACTTCAACCAACCTGATATTTATTGGAAAACACGCTGTGCCAATTGATTGAATCTTATCAATGTGTGATGTTGCCTTTCTTTTTTCTACATCCTGTAACATTATTGATCATTATAATCTTTTCCACTGAATCGTGTCATCTCATGATACAGCCAAGTATGAAAGCTGTAATTTAATGTTACCAGATGGGAGGTGTTGAAGTCTTTATAGGAGAACAGATTGAATTGAATGTTAGCAGGAACTTCTTGACACAGTTCAGCAATGGAACCAATTGCCTAGACAGGTATTGGGGTTTCCTTCTCTTCATGTATTCAAAAAGAGGCTGGACAGCTACCTACCCGGTCATAAGGCTGAACAGGGCATAGGGTTACAGCCTGTGTTGGATGGGGTTACACTCCCCCTGAAGATGCAGGATCGCAGCTTGGGAGTGATCCTGGATTCATCGCTGAGCCCCAGTCCCAGGTTTCGGCGGTGGCCAGGGGAGCTTTTGCACAGTTAAGACTTGTGCACCAGCTGCGCCCGTACCTTGGGAAGTCTGATCTGGCTATGGTCGTCCATGCTCTGGTCACATCTTGAATAGATTACTGCAATGCACTCAACATGGGGCTGCCTTTGAAGTCAGTTCAGAAATTGCAACTAGTTCAATGGGCAGCAGCCAGACTACTAACAGGAGCTACATACAGGGAGCATACCATCCCCTTGTTGTGTCAGCTTCACTGGCTGCCTGTCCACTTTCGAGCTCAATTCAAAGTACTGGTTTTGACCTATATGTCTATGCGGTTCTGGCCCAGCTTACTTGTCTGAACGCATCTGCCTCTACGTCCCACCTCGTAATTTAAGATAATCTGGGGAGGCCCTGCTCTCACTCCCGCCAGCTTCTCAAATGCGGCTGGTGGGGACGAGATAGGGCCTTCTCAGCTTTGGCTCCCCGCCTGTGGAATGCGCTTTCAAGTGAAATACGATCAACTCCATCCCTCCTAGCATTTAGGAAAAAAGTAAAATCTTGGCTATGGGACCAGGCCTTTGCACAATAGCAGAATGCAGCACTTTGGACTGGAATAGGACTGGCAAGCTAACAGATGAGAATATGACGTGCTGTTGTTTAACCTAGGCTTGTGGATGGAACATTGTTTTAACTTAACTGAGTATTGATTAGGTGTGTAATTTTAACTGTTATTATCTAATGTTGTATGTTTATAGTTTTATAGTGTATATTGTGGCATCAAATTGCTGCCTTGTAAGCCGCTCTGAGTCATCGTCCATCCCCGTCGTCCCCCCCCCCCCCGGGTGTGTGTGTGTGTGTGTGTGTGTGTGTGAGAGAGAGAGAGAGAGAGAGAGAGAGAGAGAGAGAGAGAGAGAGAGAAGGGCAGGATAGAAATATTGTACATAAATAAAATAAAAATAAATAAATATTAAGATGCTCTAGCACAGCCATGTGCAAATTCAGCTCCCCAGGTGTTTTGGACTTCAACTCCCGCAATCCGGGTGTTAGGAATTGTGGGAACTGAAGTCCAAAACACGTGGAGGGCCGAAGTTTGCCAATGCCTTCTCTAGCAGCTAACTAGAGTCTAGCTAGAAGTCCTTGGCTTGTTAGGTAGATTTTCTGTGTCAAGGGTACTTAGTACCCAATGCTACTTAAAAACTGCATAGAAGATCAACAAGGCTTTTGACATTCACTTAGCTTTCCATATAAGAGCACAATCAGCCTTAAATTGTTCGAAAGCAGGACTCCCCTGCCCCCACCAGTGGATTATATTCTCAGTGCATTATTTAAAACAGGCATCCTCAAACTACGGCCCTCCAACTCCCAGAAGCCCTAACAACCTTGTTCAATTGTCAGGAATTCTGGGAGTTGAAGGCCCAAACTGCTGGACTGCCACAGTTTGAAGATGCCTGATTTAAAACCATAGCTTTTTAAACTGTACGTCAAAACCTCATGTTGGCTCCCTTAACAAAATTTGGGGATTGCGAAAAAATAGTTTACAGAAGCTTACCACCTAGTAGTGCTGCTGTAGACATTTACATGAATCTGTTAGCAATTACATGCAGCAAATGCTTCAGCGGTGCTTCATAAAAAGGAAAAGCAGCTATTGTTTAGCAAACTTTGCAAATGCTGATTTTACTTCACCTTTTCAATTTCAATAACTGAAAATTCAAATTTTGATTCTACAAACTAAGTTGGGTTCATAAATCATACTCAGTTTAAATCAAAAACACCAGTCACCAGTCATTACAAAGAATTTGCTGCAACCTCCAAATATCACTATTTGATTTGGATGCCGGGGGGGGGGGGGGGGATGGATTGCATGCATGTATTTATTTTAATTTGCAAGCTCTTTTGCCAAGCTCACTAAATGAACATCCAGGCATTCAGTCTGAAGAGTATCCAGAATGTGTTGCTGTGAGTTTTTCGGGCTGTATGGCCATGTTCCAACAGCATTCTCTCCTGACGTTTCGCCTGTATCTGTGGTTGGCAGGCAAAACATCAGGAGGGAATGCTACCGGAACATGATCATGCAGTTCTAAAAACTCACAGCAACCCAGTGATTCTGGCCATGAAAGCCTTTGACAATACAGTATCCAGAATGTGTAAATGTGGAAAGTAAAATAGGGACATGTGGTGGGTTAAAATGATAAAGAGCATGTGGAAAAACATAACGTAGATATGGGAGATTTACAGAGCCAACATACTGTAGTTGTTTGAGTGTTAGACTATGACTTCGGAGAACAGGGTTCAAAGCCCTCCTTGGTCATGAAAATCCACTGGTTAACCTTGGGCAGTTCACACATGCTTAGACTCAGAAAACCCTAAGTCAGAAATTACTTGAAGGCATGCAACAACAACATGGGAAATGGGGATTACTGCTATTCAGATAAGGGAGCAGTTCTGTGTTGGAACAATGAAGGGCTCATTTTTGAACACCTGAAAACAATCCAAATATACAGAGTTGCTGAGCAGCAGAACCACAGTTTGCTTTAATAACTTCTTATAATAGCAGACTTGAATGCCAAGTATTACTAATGGGGCCACTCAGATACAAAAAAGCAGGTATATCAAATAATACGGGGAAACAACAATTATACCATCATCTTAATTAATAATCATAAGTATGAATGGATTATCTTTTCAGTTATTTCCAGTTTGATGAAACACAGGAACCCACACACACATCCAGCGTTGATCTAATAGTACTAGAACTAACAAAATATGGAGCGCATTCACTAAATACATGGCGCCCTCTCTGCTTAAAAAAAAATCATATCTGAAGGAGACATTTACCCAGTATCCACTAACTGTTACTTAACCAACTGCCCCAAAGTGCAGTTCCCAGACATCAGAGTTTGGATCTAGCTGTTAACAGCAAATTACTTGTAATCAATTCGGGTTTTATGTTTGGGGGAAAAATATCTAAGTTGCATTCCAAAATGAGATAACTTTATCCCTACATTGTTTTAAAGCCTGTGTTGTGCTGCTACCTTTATTAAGTCAAGCAAAAAGGTTCAAAATTCTATGGAAGGTTATTATCATAACATGCACATAACTATGGAAGGTTATTATCATAACATGCACTTCTCCCTGACCAGGTGTTCCATCCGACAGTCTACCCGTTTTGAATGTGTCCACCTGAGGGTAGGTGACCGGGACAGAATAGGGATTCTGTTAGTGTACCATCCACCCTGTTCAGGCATGTAGCCAGGGGGGGCCTAAGGGGGCTTCAGCCCCCCCCCCCAAATTCTCAGGGTGGTCCGCGAAAAGGCCTTACTGGTACATTATTTAAACTGTTATGTTTATTCATATCATGATCTGATCACCATGCTCATTATATCCCACATTAATGGGGTTATTGGGATAACAATACAAAAGGTTTGCTAGGGTAGACCCTCTTCCACCCAAACTCAGCCCCCCCCCGAATCAAAATCCTGGCTACGGCCCTGACCCTGCTGCACTACAGTCTCCCTACCAGAGCTAGCTGGGGTGGTTTCGAGCCTGGAGTTGGAGTCCCAACGGCTCATTGTGCTGGGGGACTTCAACATCCATGCTGAGTCCACCCTATTAGAAGCGGCTCAGGACTTCATGTCTTCCATGGTGACCATGGGGCTTTCCCAATGGATATCTGGCCCTATCCACAGTGCTGGCCACACACTAGACTTGGTTTGCTGCCGGAGGGGAGGAAGGTGGTGGTGTGGAGGAGCTAACCATCGCTCTGTTGCCATGGACCGATCACCACCTGATCAGGTTTAGACTCACTGCACCCCCTAACCTCTGCAGGGGTGGAAGACCCATTAAGATGGTCCCCCCCAGGAGACTTATGGATCCGGACAGATTCCTGACAGCTCTTGGGGAATTTCCCACCACCTTGGTTGGTGATCCTGTTGATGCTCTGGTCACTCTCTGGAATGGGGAGATGGCAAGAGTAATAGTCATGATTGCTTTGGAACATCCCTTCTCAAGTAGCCGAGCTAAACCAGCTCCTTGGTTCAATGAGGAACTGGCAGCGATGAAGCGAAGGAAGAGGAGACTAGAGAGTGTGTGGTGTTCGGATCCGAGAGGACCAAATCAAGCATGGCTAGATGCCCTGTTAAGGACATATGCCACGGCAATAAAAGCTGCTCAGAAATTATTTCTGGCAGCCAATATTGCATCTGCAAGGAACCGTCCAGCGGAGCTGTTCTGAGTTGTCAGAGGCCTATTAAATCCCGCCTCTCAAGATGGGAGCTCTGACAACTCGGCAGCTCGCTGTGAAGCATTTGCTCGGTTCTTTGCGGACAATGACACTTTGATCCATGCTGTTCTGGACACTATGTTAATGGCAGTCTCTGTGGATGTAGCTAGAGCACCTGCTTGTCCGATTTTGATGGATTCATTTCAATTGGTGAAACCCGAGGATATGGACAAGATACTTGGAGGGATGAGAGCGACCACATGCATCCTAGACCCCTGCCCATCCTGGCTTTTAAAGGAAGCCAGAGCGGGATTGGTCAAGTGGGTAAAGGTGGTGGTTAATGCCTCCCTTCGGGAAGGCAACATTCCAGCGAGCTTAAAACCAGCTGTAATAAAACCGCTGTTGAAAAAAACATCACTGGACCCCACTCAATTCGTCAACTATCGGCCTGTTTCCAATCTCCCCTTTATGAGCAAAGTCCTGGAACATGTGGTGGCCTCTCAACTCCAGGTATTCTTGGAAGACACGGATTATCTGGACCCGGCACAGTCTGGTTTTAGGCTGGGACGTGGTACCGAGACAGCCTTGGTCGCCTTAGTTGATGATCTACACCGGGAGCTAGACAGGGGGAGTGTGTCCCTGTTGGTTCTGTTGGACCTCTCAGTGGCCTTCAATGCTGTCTGGGATGCCTCGCCGGAATGGGCCTTGGGGGCACTGTTCTGCAGTGTCTCCAGTCCTTCCTAGAGGGTTGTTCCTAGGTGTTGTTGGGAGACTCCTGCTCGACCCCACAACCATTTTCTTGTGGAGTTCTGCAGGGCTCAATACTGTCTCCCATTTGTTTAACATCTACATGAAGCCATTGGGGGAGATCATCTGGGGTTTCGGGGTACGGTGTCACCTGTACACAGATGACGTCCAACTCTGTCACTCCTTCCTACCTTCTACTAAGGAGGCTGTTCAAGTCCTTAACCGGTGCTTGGCCGCTGTGACAGTCTGGATGAGGGTGAACAAATTGAAACTGAATCCAGACAAGACAGAGGTATTCCTGGTCAGTCGAAAGGCCGAACAGGGCATAGGGTTACAGCCTGTGCTGGATGGGGTTACACTCCCCCTGAAGGCGCAGGTTCGTAGCTTGGGTGTGATCCTGGATTCATCACTGAGCCCGGAACCCCAGGTCTCGGTGGTGACCAGGATAGCATTTGCACAATATAAACTTAGGGCTATAAAGCCCTAAACAGTTCTGGCCCTGCTTATCTATCCGAACGTATCTCTCCTTATGAACCATCCAGGAGTTTAAGATCATCTGGGGAGGCCCTGCTCTCAGTCCCGCCTTCTTCACAGGTTCAGTTGCTGGGAACAAGAGACAGGGCCTTCTCAGCGGTGGCCCTTTGGCTGTGGAATGCCCTCCCTAGGGACATTAGATCGGCCCCCACCCTCTTAACATTTCGTTACAAAGTCAAAACCTGGCTTTTTGAGCAGGCTTTCTCAAATGCAGTGTAGCAAATAATTCCTGACCTCGTAACAACTGGACAATGTGCTCGGACAATGATTTTGGTAATGAGATGCGGAGGATCTATTTTTTATTGGTTTTATTGTTTATTGAATTTTATGTATGTTATATGTTTTTAACTGTTTTTATATTATTGTGGGCATCGAATCGTGCCATTTTGTAAATTGCCCTGAGTTGCCCTCAGGCTGAGAATGGTGGTATAGAAATATAGTAAATAAAATAAATAAATAAATGTATTCAACAGCGCTAGTCCTACAAATGCAGCTTTTCCAGAGGTTCAGTAGAAACTGGGCCTGTCCAAATCAGTCTCAAGGACAGCTGCAGCTGCTGAATTCTGTCCTCAGTTTCATGCTGAAAAAGGAGTTACTGCTCTGCAACATATGTCCTCCTTTCACAAAGCACCACGGTCTTCTCCCAGCATACACGAGTGCAGGGGAGCAGGATCTCTAACTCAGAATGACAATGTGTGATTACAAGCATAAAAAGAAAGCTAAATGCAACAATTACTGCAGAGAAACAGTGTCGTATTCACAGTGATAACTCCTTGTTATTCCTTTCTTAGCTATATGGGATAGCCATTTTAGACAGCTGAAACTAAGGATGAGGTGATATCTCAAAATGCTGTGGGGCTTCTCTTCATGTCATCCTTCACCTTGGCTACACAAGCTAGGGCTGATGGAAACTGTAGTTTGACAATGAGAGGACCATCCTTACCACATAAAAACTTGTTCATCAAAGACAGATGCTAGCTTTTGCATCTGAGACATGTACAAATTATGTTGTAGTTTTAACTAGGTCTTTAACCTTCTCTGCCAAAAGGTGCTGGTGCCTCATCAAACTATAACCCCCTTGATTCCACAGAATTCAGTCATGGCAGTTAAAGTGGTGTTGAACTACATTAATCATACAGTATATATGTATCCCAGGAGCCCCCAGTGGCACAGTGGGGTAAAACCACTGAGCTGCTGAACTTGCCAACCGAAAGGTCAGCAGTTCAAATCCGAGGGGCAGGATGAGCTCTCGCTGTTATCCCCAGCCTCTACCAACCTAGTAGTTTGAAAACATGCAAATGTGAGTAGATCAATAGGTCCCGCTATGGCAGGAAGGTAACGGTGATCCATGCAGTCATACCAACCACAGAGAGACTGCAGCAGCCATTTTTAACAGGGGCATACTGTAAGCCTATATGAAAAATGACCACGGCAGTCTCTCTATAGAGAATGTTTACCAGTACGGTAAGTCGGCCACATGTCCTTGGAGGTGTCTCCGGACAACACCAGCTCATTGGCTTAGAAATGGAGGTGAGCACCCCCCCCCAAAGAGTCGGATACAACTAGACTTAATGTCAAGGGGAAACCTTTACCTAGATGTAACTCACGCCAGTGGGATGGAGAATCTATTCTGGGCTTTAGTCTAAACTTTACAGTTGCAATCAAAAATGTTAAACTCAAAAAGATTCAGCTTCTTGGAGACTGCGCTTGATTTTCAGCTTAACACCAGAGTGGAGTGACCTCTACCCCTTCTCTGGCATCACAGCCACCAGCTTCCATTGAGTGCAGATCTGAGGCTCACAGCTGAAAACTATGCAAAGATAAACTATTGCTTTATGAAAAGAAAAATTCACCAAATGTCTTATCTTATCTTTTCTAAAAACACAGGCTCGGAAATTATTTCTATTCATTTATAATGATTATGCTAGCTGCCTTACAACAAGTAAAGCCACAAAAAGAGAAGGAGAGAGAGAAGGAGAGAGAGAAAGAGCAATAACAAAGGAGATGCAGGGCTCATTTGGGTGAACACAAAAGAGAGTAACAGAATAAAGATAACGTCTTTCTATATCACTCACACAAAAATACTCATAAAAGTCAGTTCTAGGTACTGCACCAGTGTGGCATTAAGAGAGAACAGAACCAGAACAACTGTTTCTACAGTTATGAATAAATAGATAGATTTCTTTTGAGATATTGCTATTTTGCTTTTCATCATTCAACATCTTCTTTATCCACTTGTCTGTCTTCTGAATTTGAAATATGTTCCTCAGACATTGACTAGACTATGAGGATTTCAAAAGATGAGTAACCGGCTTCTCTGAAACATTTGCTGCTCGCTAATTCTGTGACACCAAGACCGACCAGGGCTTTCCTTTGTAAAGAATATCAAGAAGTAGACGAAATTCTGGATATGATCTGAAATCACTGAAGATCCGATACTCAATGAGTGTAAATAGCACTGTTTTGGTTTAATTCACTAAAAAGGCTTGAGTCCGGAAGAACTTTGCCGAATTGCAAATGCCATCACTGTGGAAAGAGTGTGGCCAATTTACTGTATATACTGGAGTATAAGTCGACCCGAATATAAGCCAAGGCACCTAATTTTACCACAAAAAAACCCTGGGAAACCGTATTGACCCGAGTATACGCTGAGAGTAGGAAATGCCCCAGCTACTGGTAAATTTCAAAATAAAAATAGATACTAATAAAATTACATTAATTGAGGCATCATAGAATCATAGAGTTGGAAGAGACCTCATCCAGCCCAACCCCATTTTGCCAAGAATCAGGAAAATTGCATTCAAAGCACCTCTGACAGATGGCCATCCAGTCTCTATTTAAAAGCCTCCACCACACTCTGGGGCAGAGAGTTCCACTACTGAACAGCTCTCACAGCAGGAAGTTCTTCCTAATGTTCAGATGGAATCTCTTTTCTTGTAGTTTGAAGCCACTGTTCCACGTCCTAGTCTCCACGACAGCAGAAAGCTTGCTCCCGCCACCCTATGACTTCCTCTCGCATATATACATTGCTATCATGTCTCCTCTCAGCCTTCTCTTCTTTAAGCTAAACATGTCCAGCTCTTTAAGCTGCTCTTCATGGGGCTTGTTCTCCAGACCCTTGACCATTTTAGTCGTCCTCCTCAGGACACATTCCAGCTTGTCAATATCTCTCTTCAATTGTGGTGCCCAGAATTGGACACAGTATTCCAGGTGTGGCCTAACCAAAGCAGAATAGAGGGGTAGCATGACTTCCCTGGATCTAGGCACTATACTCCTATTAATGCAGGCCAAAATCCCATTGGCTTTTTTTGCCGCCACATCACATTGTTGGCTCATATTTATGTAGTTGTCCACGAGGACTCCAAGATCTTTTTCTCACATACTGCTCTTCAGCCATGTGTCCCCCCATTCTGTATCTTTGCATTTCATTTTTTTCTGCCTAAGTGGAGTATCTTGCATTTGTCACTGTTGAACTTCATTTTGTTAGTTTCGGCCCAAATCTCTAATCTGTTGAGATCATTTTGAATTCTGCTCCTGTCCTCTGGAGCATTGGCTATCCCTCCCATCAGTAGGTTAAATGTTTTTGAATATTTACATAAAACTGTAATTTAAGATAAGACTGTCAAACTCTGATTAAATCATTATTCTAACCTTCTTCAATGCAAATGTGCTTACGTATCCTTCCGATAATCACCATAGTTTAGTTTAACTATATGTTTTAGGTAAAATGCTGTGTGTATATGAATAAGGAAGAGTGGGAAAGACTGATGGTGAGAGAGAAGGAGAGGAAGACCCCCGATTGTGGTGGAGGCTCCTTCTTTGGAGGCTTTTAAACAGAGGCTGGATGGCCATATGTCAGGAGTGCTTTGAATGTTATTTTTCTACTTCTTGACAGCGGGTTGGACTGGATGAGGTGTCTTCCAACTCAATAATTCTATGATGCTATTATTCTAAGGCACGCGCTGCACCAAGAGAGAAGAGAAAGGTGCGCACGGCATGAGAGAGGAGGAGAGGAAGGAAAGATGGGTTGCTGTGCAGAGAGGTGAGGGCCCTGGCAGGAAGGCATGGGGCTGAAAGAGACCCTCCAAGCCTTTCCACCAGGACCCTCACTCGAGTATAAGCCGAGGGGGTCTTTTTCAGCCTTAAAAGGGGCTGAAAAACTAGACTTATGCTCGGGTATATACAATACTGGAACTAAGCACACAAAGAGAATCCACAGCAAAGAACTGCAAATGGGAGGACATCCCAATGTAGCCCAAGGGGAAAAATCAGGCAAAAATGCTTGAAGGTGAACCACAGCAGAAAATGGACAGAGAACAATATCTGGAGTTGATAAACATCAACATTTAAACTGTTCATGAAAACAAGCCATTCCAGTTAGGTCCAGAAAATAATAGGACCTCAAATACACAAGATTTCAAACCAGAGCACAGAGAGAAAAAGAGGAGAGGTAAGGAACCAAAAGTATAGCGGGACAGGTTGGGTAAACCGAGGGTATAGCCATCAAACAGGAATCCTGCCATCCAAATAAAATTTTCATTCCCTTCTTACGTCTCTACCATTTCAGAGAGTAATTCACACCTGGAACTCTTGCATGTTGTATGTATGTGTGTGTGTGTTCCCATCACCACTTTACCTGCCTCTTTCTTTGGATGCCTACATTTCTAATTTCTAAAAGCTCTGCTGAAATGTGAAGTTACTGCAATACTAAGAATTTGGGGACTGGGAAAAAAATCATTTCGAGGACAAGATTCTTATTGTGGGAGCAATAATTTTGTGAGCTCCCTTCACAAAGGATTCAAATTCTAAACTGACTATTCTGAACTGAACGATATTTTAGTGATATGTTCCATGATGGAAATGTTACCAAATTCAAAAGAAATATGACAAACCTAAAGGGGAAAAAAGAGCTCCCAGCAGGGCCAGGATGCCATCGCTGAGGACCAGAACTTGTTGTCCATTTTCCTCTACTGATAGTTTCAAGCCGTGGCAGGTGGCTGCACAGCAATAGGTCCATCCTGCCAGATCGCCTCTTTCCCCAGGAAATACAGAGCATGGGCTTAGTCAGTATCATTTCCCTGCCGGCTTGTGCATTGTGCAGTTTTCTGCATGCTGCAGCCCCCCGGCCGCCTCTGATGATACTTTTTAAAAGTGTATTAAAAAGAGGGAGGAAATACAGCCTCTGTAATCCATATTTCCTAAAGCTCACCAAATAAGCATCACATAAGTACTTATTTAGGGAAATTATTTAAAAGGGAGATTATGGGTAGAATGGATTGAACAGTCACTGCTGCTGTGCTGAGGGTGATGAGTCTCAAAGGTAATTTCAGATCCCCAGCTCAGTCTTCAACATAGTCATGCTTTGAAAGTGTAAGTCCAAAGGACTTTTTAGGCATAGACAAATGTTTACAAATGTCTCCCTTCTGCTCGAAACAAGAGGAGCAGCCCAATCTCAATTCAACAGGCGTTAAGAATAAAGTTTGCTTTTGGCAGTGGAAGAAGGAACATGTTGGTGAAGCACAAGGACACTCTATGCCAGGCATGGGCAAACTTTGGCCCTGCAGGTGTTTTGGACTTCAACTCCCACAATTCCTGACCTCAGGCCCCTTTCTTTTCTTCCTCAGTTGCTTAAGCCTGAAGTCAGGAATTGTGGGAGTTGAAGTCCAAAACACCTGCAGGGCCAAAGTTTGCCCATGCCTGCCCTATGCTCCTTGCCATCAAAAACCCCAAGGCCAATTTCCTTCAAAAAGAGCTGAGGATCTATTTGGAGCTCAAAACAGGCTGTTTGGCAGTATTTATGTATTTGCATCGCTACCTTGTCGGCACTCCTAATATTCAGGTGCCAACCTCCATCTGTAGAGGATGTTCTAGTAATGCATTGGGGTTTTTATATTGTGGTTGCTATTGTTGTTGTTGCGGGACAACTGTAAGCAGTCGCAATTTTGTTGGTGCTGTCTGTTTACATTTGCTGCTGTGCCCGACTGTCAAGGAGAAAAATGTGTGAGACCAAGAGGGAGACAAACAAAAATAAACATTGCCATAGAACAATTCTGAAGAAAGGCTCTTTTGGGAAATTCGGAACATATACATCATCTCTGGAAGTCATGTTCAGTTGGTATTTACTCAACTGATCTGAAGGAGCCCTCAGTAGTGCAATGGGTTACACCCTTGTGCCGATAGGACTGCTGACAAGTCAGTGCTTTGAATCTGGGGAGTGGGGTGAGCTCCCATCTGTCAGCTCCAGCTTCCCATGCGTGGCCATGAGAGAAGCCTCCCACAGGATGGTAAAATATCTGGGTGTCCCCTAGGCAATGTCCTTGCAGATGGCCAATTCTCTCACACCAGAAGCAACTTGCAATTTCTCAAGTCACTCCAGACACACACAAAAACTGATCTGAAGAACCCTAGTGGGAAAATACTCATTTTGCATGCAAAAGGTTCCAGATCCAATTTGTAGCACCCCCACATGGGGATGTTATTGTGTGCCTTCAATTCAGTTCTGACTTATGATGACAGTATCGTTATTCAAGGGAGGGCTCCTGAGAGAAGCCTCCCACAGGATGGTAAAACATCTAGTTGTCCCCTGGACAATGTCCATGCAGACGGCCAATTCTCTCACACCAGAAGCAACTTGCAGTTTCTCAAGGGGGAAAAAGGATCTGAAGAACCCTAGTGGGAAAATGCCTGTTTTGCATGCAGAAGGTTCCAGATCCCATTCATGGCACCCCCAGATGGGGATGTTATTGTGTGCCTTCAATTTGGTTCTGACTTATGGTGGCAGTACTGTTATTCAAGGGAGGCTGCCATTGCTACTTCTGAGACTGAAAGAGTGTGACTTCCCCAAGGTCACCTGGTGGGGTTTCTTTCCATAGCCAACCCTGATCTCCTAGAATTGTAGTGCAACACTCAAACTACGACACCATGCTGGCTCTCTAGGTTGGGGTGAGGAAATGCCTGCATGGAAACTCTTGGACTCACACTGTCCAGTAGGGTTGGCATTATCAGGCTCAGTCAACCCAAGAAGAATCTTCCTCAGGACATATTTCAAGCTCAACTTTTTGTCAGTCTCTCCTTGTTTCCACTAATATCATTCTCCTAGTGAAGAACACAAGTCTCAATAGAAATACATCAAATCCCTTGAATTTTGGACTGACATCTTTCTGGCAACACCGAGGGAGAGGAGAGCAGGGTAAGGAGTCTAAGGGGACTCCTGGGCATCCAGGGGGTTTGTATTGTCCAAGGCTTTCATGGACAGAATCAATGGGTTACTGTAGGTTTTTCGGGCTGTATGGCCATGTTCTAGAAGCATTCTCTCCTGACGTTTTGCCTGCATCTGTGGCAAGCATCCTCAGAGGTTGTGAGGTTCACAACCTCTGAGGATGCTTGCCACAGATGCAGGAGAACCTCACAACCTCTGAGGATGCTTGCCACAGATGCAGGCGAAACATCTGCATCTTGCCACAACTGCAGGAGAACCTCACAATCTCTGGGGATGCTTGCCACATGATGCAGGCAAAACGTCAGGAGAGAATGCTTCTAGAACATGGCCATACAGCCTGAAAGACCAACAACAACCAATCCAGGGGATGGTTGTTGTGAACATAACCTGGACCTGGACCCAAGGAAGGAAAAGAGCCAGGACTAAACTAAAGAAGAGGGAGCATCGAGATTTGGAAGGCTATCAAGTGTTGTTAACAGGAGCCCCTGGTGGCTCAATAGGTTAAACCCTTGTGCCAGTAGGGAGAGTGTGGATGAGCTCCTTCTGTCAGCTCCAGCTCCCCATGCTGGGGCTGACAGCTCCCCATGCTGGAGCTTCACATGAAAGAAGCCTTCCACAAGGATGGTAAAACATCCAAATATCCGGGCAATGTCCCCTGGGCAACGTCCTTGCAGACGGCCTATTCTCTCACCCCAGAAGCGACTTGTAGTTTCTCAAGTTGTCCTAACACACACACAAAAAGGCAGGAGCAAAGACAGTACAAGGTGTAGACAGAAGGAGAAGCGGGACACAAGGGGAACCTACTTGTCATTCACTTGAGGGACATTTCAGGGAGAGGGGAAGGCAGGGAGGAGTGTGCCCGCAGAGAGAGGAAACGGCTTTTCCCCTCCCCTCCCCCTTCAGTGTCTCCTTCTCCCATTGACTCCCAGTCTCTTTCCTCCCTTTCCTCTTCTCGTTGTGGGCGGAAAAGGAGGAGAAGGGGCTGCTTTGCCCCGAAACTCCATGTTCCCGCCAACTGCCCTGCCTCCTCCTCGTCGTCGTCAGACCAGCTCTGCCGGAGCGCCTCGCGCCCATCTCCTCAGTAGTAAAGAACGTCCCTTAATTGCATTATCGTTACGTAATTCCCTCCCTTCCACTCCGCTCCTGCTTTCCTCGCGCAACAGTTGGGCCGCGAAACGGGGCGGCAGGGACGGGGAAGGGGAAACGAGGGGCGGAGTGGCCCTGATCGGTCCCAAGTCGAGGCCCGGAGCCCCGGGGAAGGAGGGAGGGAAGGAAAGGAGAGAAGGAGGGGAAGGGCGCGCAAAGCGGTGGGAAGGGAAGGGCATCCATCACCCCCTCCCCCCCCCGGCCCGGCGTGCAGGGCTCCAGCTCCAGACACGCCACGCACAAACCGAGAGGGAACGGGGAGGGGAAGGCAGCTTAGAAAGGTCGCTTGTGGATTAACCAAAAGGCATGCCAAAGTGTCCTGCCCTTCTGCCATGTTACGCAAGGTGCGAGGTGGGGACGGCGAAGCAGACACCCGGCGATTAAGAGCCCGGCGGGGAGAGAGAAGGGCGCGCAGGCACGCAAAGGCGCGCCGAACACGCGCTGGCGGGAAACAAATCGGGGGAGGAGGACGGTGGGGGGGGAGAAGCGGCTTCTGCTGCTGTCTGTTGTGGCTGCTGTTTGAAAGGCTCGCCCCTCTCCAATCGGGTGGGAAAGTTCGCCCTGCAAGGGGTCCAGAACTTCAGGCAGGCGGGCGTTTCGAGGAAGGGGATTGGCGGGCGGAGCGAAGGCAGGGGACATTGCCAAGGTGGCCCAGGCGCGACCTGCGGAAGCAAGGGGGGGGGGGGAGCAGGGAGGGAGAGGAGGCCGGGCGCGGACTTACTGCCGGACTTCCTAGCGGGGGCTCCCAGGCGCGTCGGGCTGCATCCCCTGCGCTGCGAGGCAGGTTGGGCTCTGGAGGGTCCTGCGAAGACGGCCGGCCTTCCTCCTCCTCCTCCTGGTCCTCCGGCCCTGCCTCCTTCCCTCCTTCCCTCCCTCCCTCCGCTTCCTTCTGACGGAGGCGCCGCCACCGCGGAGCAGGGGCGCGCGGGGACGGGGCGCGAGGCTCAGCAGCCCATGCCTCGCGGGAGGGAGAGCCCCGAGGGGTCGGAGCCGGCCAGGAAAGAGTAGCCCTCCGTCCTGGAGGAGGAGAAGGCGAGAGGGCGGGCGGAGGGCGGCCAGGGTCCCTCCGTCTCCCGCCGCCGAGCCTTCATGGCCCGCCCCAGGCCCAAGAGCGCGAGGAAGGGATCTTAGACAGTAAGGCGGCGGCGGCTGCTGCTCTTGATGCCCAGGACAGCTGTGCTGCTGCTGCTGTTGGTGCTTGCTCTGGCCGAAGGGCCGGGCGACGTCCTGCTCCTGCTGCCGCGTCTCTGTCCGCTGGCTCGGGCTCCTCCTGCTGCCATGCCCTCCTCCCCTCTAACCCGGCCTGAACCCGCCCGCCGCTTGGCGCCTCGGCTCCGGGCCAGTCCCAGCGAGCGGGGGACAGGTGGCTCCCAGCAAAGCCGTCTGCGCGGGCAACGCTCCCGGATGGAGCAGCAGGAGGAGGAGGCGGCGAGAGAGGCGGGAGAGGGAGCTAGGGCTCGTTGGGACGGCGGCCCCTCCCTTCCCCGGCCGCCCCACCTCCTTGAAGGAAGCTGCCCTGATCTCTGCCCTGCCTGGAAGACTAGGCTGGCCAGGCTGGTCCCCCTGAGGAGGCTCTAGCAGCCGTGGGAGGGATGGCGGCGCTGGGAGGGCACCCGCCGGAGCCCCTCACGACGGCCACTAACCCCCCGGCCGCCCGTGTCCGCCCAAGCCTCGGCCGGAAGGAGCCCCGCGCTGCCCTTCGGCTGCCCCTCGCACGCCGCCGCCCCGCTTCCCGCTGCCATCCTTCCCCGCGCCTCTCGTCCCTTCCAAGGGCTTGGCGTCCCACCAAGGTCCCTCTCCCGCCGCCTGTCCCTTTAAGGCGGCTCGGACCCGGGCCCTTAACGGGGGAAGGAGGGAGGGAGAAGTGGGCGGGGCTTGGGGAGGGGAGGGGGAGGCAGCGACGCGAAGAGAGGAGGGAGCAGAGCGGAGCCCTCGCCTTCCAGCTGTCGCCCGGACCCCGGCTTTGGGGGTCACGTGAGCAGACAGCGCTTCAAGGGGGAATTGGAGGGAGGGAAGAGAGTGCCAGGAAACCTAAGGAAAGTGGTCAAGGGTCCCTCTTGACCCGCAAGCAGGCCCGCAAGCCCTCAGACCTACAACCAGCCACTCGGGATGGAAGGCAGCCAGGCTTGATTGGTTTCCTCTCCGGGCCCCTAAACGTCAAGGCCTAAAGTCCAAAGATGCCCCCCATATTCTTTAGCCCACAGTTGGTTTCTTGGGGTGCTACTTATTAGTCCTGGGACTTCAACACACTGAGTAGGGATCCACTTTCAATCCAGTTTCTGGGGCTTGTAGTTTAAGGAGGGTCTTTAAACTGCCAAAGAGGTCCTGAGCCTCACTAAACTACAAATTCTGTACGAAGCAGAAATCGGATTTAAAGTGGATCCATGCTCCGGTGACAAAAAAAAAACTTTGTGAAGGCTGACATGTTCTGTTGTGTGCACCTTCACGTCATTTCCCAACTATAGTGGCCCTCAAACGATCACAGGGTTTTGTTGGATTTGTTCAGGAGAGGTTTGCCATTGCCCTCCTTTGAGGATGAGAGGGTGTGACTTGTCCAAGTGGGGATCTGATCTCCAGTGTCATAGTTTGAAGCACATCACCACCCTTCTTATATGGACAAGCAAATGCCTGACAACTTTGCTCTAAAGCAAAATCCAGTGAAGACATTGATTGGTCCCTTCATTTATTTCAGTTAGGCCACTTAATATTTGACTTATGGCAACCCTACGGAGGAGAGACCACCAGACCGCCCCCTAATCAGGTCTTGCAAACTGGCTTCTTTTATTGAGTCGATCCCTCAGTGATGCCGTCTTTCTCTTTTTTCTTACTGCCTTCTCCTTTAAAAGATTTTAAACCTTCCCAGAATAGGACATAAAACTTGTTCAGCTTTTGAAAGCTGAATTTCAAGATTTTATAATGTCAGAGGAAAGAATAAAAAGATGAATATCTTCATTTGAATTGGTCATGATGATATCAGGATATTGGTGCCACCAATTTGGGTGCCTAGGAACAAATCCAGAAGTCCTGTCCTACCAGATGAATCACAGAAGCCAATGAAGAATTGCAGGTCTTCAAAAGCGTCACCTCATCGTTGCCAGCCCTGAGAGAGAAGCCAAACAACACAAATTGTATCACTTCTACATTCACATAAATACTGTGAATACTCGGGGCTTTTAAGAACTTACCTGCCAGCTTTCGCTGTTCATTTTTTAGGAGGCTAAGAGCAGTCCTAGGAGCCATGTGCAAACCAAGATTGCCATGGAGTTTGCTGGTCATTCCATAAAACTGGAGAACCGACCATAAGAACAAGTGTAAAAGTTAAAGGTTTCCCTTGACATTAAGTGTAGTCGTGTCTGACTCTGAGGGGTAGTGCCCATCTCTATTTCTAAGCCAAAGAGCCGGAATTGTCCATAGATGCCTCCAAGGTCATGTGGCCAGCATGACTGCATGGAGTGCTGTTACCTTCCCACTGAAACCTATTAATCTCACATTTGCATGTTTCAAACCGCTAGGTTGGCAAAAGCTGGAGCCTTCGGTTATCATGTACATCACAGTTTTGAACTCACTTATCAACACACATAGAGGTTTTTTTTTCTTATTTGTGCAAAGTTATGAACAGTGCTGGAGGAATGTGAAACTGATCTTTAATTTGGGAAAAAAATAGGCATTTCAAACTATGTCCAGTTTCTATTTGGATTGTAAGCAACTAAAGCAAGGTTAACATTGACTCTGCCTGAGAAGTTGGTTCCAACAGATGCCTCTTCCTCAGCACTTTGCTAGGCTGCAGCAGAGGGGATGATGGGAGCCATAATAATCCATTGACTCTTCTAAGCAAGCCACTGTTTCTGTTTCGTCTTTCACGAAAACAACTTTATAACTGAAAACTGGTGGTTAAGTTTGCTTTCCACTCCCAACGTCCTATCCTTTTGTCCTGTGTCTTCTTGTTCTTGATGTTATTACGTTTCTTCAAGTCATTTTGCTCTATGACAGCCTTAAGGCAAACCCTCTCATGCAAAATTTATTCAGTCACTTCTGGTGTGAGAGAATTGGCCGTCTGCAAGGACGTTGCCCAGAGGACACCCGGATGTTTTGAATTTTTTTTACCATCCTTGTGGGAGGCTTTTTTCGTGTCTCCACATGGAGAGCTGGAGCTGGCAGAGGAATGTTCTCCCCGGATTCAAACCTCCAACCTGTCGATCTTCAGTCCTGCCAGCACAAGGGTTTAACCCACTGCACCACTGGGGGCTCCATTGCTTTCCCCTGACAGGGTGTGATTAAACAACTAGGTTTCCAAACCAGAGCAGGAGGTTTGTACCTTGGCCTCTCGGCAACCTAATCCATACGTAAACAACTATGATGGGCAGGATGGGCTCTCTAGCCTTTTGGCAACCATCCTAGAAGAAGGAAAACTCTAATTTCAAACCCGGGCAGATGGTGCTCGTCTAACCCTGTAAGGTCAACCATCTAAGAGAAGGAAACTCTAATCAAACCTACAACTTGGGGACCTCGCTGCCACCGTCCAAGCTTGCTAGGCCCCGACAGATGAACCTTTGGTTTAAAGGGTGAGGCCAGTTCTGTGCACGCTGCACTCCACCAGAAAAATCCATTGCACAGGCTCAAAGGACACAGCCAACCGCCGTCATCAACGTGCCCGTAGAAACCGTGGGATGAGTCCCTCCTAAGAATCTTCGTTCATGAACTAATGCCAGAGAGAAATCGAGATAGACTTCTGGATCCATGTATTCCAGTCTGGAACCATTGTTGGAGCAAAAAGGATGTAGATTTAAAAAATACATCTAATGAAAATAGTTAACAGAAAAATGACCCGTCGTCAGCTGCCCTTTGGGGCAACAAGAAAGAGACCTACACATCAGATCAAACCATGATCATCTCCTTCTCATTGCTCCTCAGGAGGAGCTGCAGCATCTGTCAACTCCTAATATGTCTTTCAGAGGTTGGGAATGGTGCCAAAGCTAAAGGCACTGTTCCACAAAGCAACCAACGTACTGGAATCTGATAACTGTGATCTGAAAAGGACCAGGAGGGTGGCACGTATAATAGTTTGTCCAATTGTTGTGGATAAAGAGGGTTTGGCCATCACACTGCCATGTATGAACAGAGCTGGTGCATTTTTTATTTCTCCTAGAAGCAACTCTTTTCTACAGCTAGAGGGTTTCCCTCACTTGCTCAAGATCAAACCATCCCAAAAGGGTTTGTATTATAAATTATCACAGCAATGCACTGTTGAGGGGAAATCTACTTTTTGTTAATCCCACTTCTCTGAGGTTTTTTCCTTCTGAGCTAAGCTCAGAAGGAAAAACAGTAAACCTGGGAAGATATCAGATTGCATCACTGTCCTAGCTAAGCACTGCAGAGTTCCTCGCTTTGATACTGTGATTCCTGGCCCCACTACACCACTGGATACCATCATAACCTCCAAGCATCCAAACAATGGGCCCTGGGAAACTGCCAGCAGCATGGGCTAGCAGACTACAGAAGTAAAGCCCTAAAAGAAGGCAGTTTTCTCCAGGACAGCATTCATTTCTTTTATGGATGTATGGGTAAGATAATTGAGTTTGCCAGTGTGAAAAGTCAGGGCCTGGATGGGTGTTACAAACTCCACTTTGTGCTTCAGCCTGGAGTCTTGCAGAACAACTAAACAGCTATATATAACTCAGGCGTTTAAAGGTGCCTATCTTTAGCACTGTGGGCCACAACTTCAGACTTTGGCATGGTGACAGGGGTCCTATTGTTGCCAACAGGAAGTGGGATCACTAAGCAACTGATCTGGATCTGCAGTGAGGTTCTGGCAGGTCACAGGGTATACAGATTCATATATTTCTGACCTTTGCTCAGATGGAAAGGAATTGATCGGTCCTCTGGGGAAACGCTGCTGTAGAATTCAGGAAATTTGAATACATCTTTCAGCTCAGGCCCTGGATACCTCAGGATCAAAGGCATACCACTTATGCAAACTTATCTAATATGAGAATCTTTCTATTCGTCAGTGTATAAATTAAAGTGTAAAATATTCTGGCAGAGCTAGGAATATTACATTTTAAAGGCAATTCTTTCCCATTACTTGTTGCAGCGTGGGCAAAAAAAGGTAATTGCTCTTTGCTCAGAAGTAACTTTTTATAAGGCTTGTTAGTGATGTATTGCTAACACATACTTTTTATTTATGTTTTTGAAAACCATTAAAATAAATAGCTTATTTATATTACCATATTACCAAACTAATTATTCTAAAAAGTAAGAAAGAAGATGTTGTTGAGAGTGATTATATTATTTTTCTTCAAATGATGACATTACCAGTCATTAACGCCTGCAAGATGGCTCTCTTTTGCTTGGCTTTCCCAGTCGAGTAATTGCTTGCTTACTGCCAGTCTAGCTTAGGAATACTTTAGTACTGTAACAATTTTAGATTAGTTGGTGTCTATTTGCTTGTTATATACTGTATGTTTTATATTATATTGCTTGCTTACACTGCTGTAAACTGCTCCGAGCTTCTAGAGGGAGCGGTCTAGAAGCCGAAATAATAAATAAATAAATAAATAACTCTGAAAAAGTAAGATATTGCATTTTTGTGCTTTACTATTAAAGCTCTGCATTCTGGTGGTTAGCAAAAACAAACCCACATGAATACAATGGGGCTGGATTTCTAACAATGTTATATTCTGTTCTGAACCGCAGGATTTGATATTTCAGTTGTATTTCTTTGTTAGAGAAGTTAATCATTTTCCATGCAGGATTCATAATGGCCTGAGTATAAAGCAAGAAAAACAAATCTGGAGACAAAATCAAAAGAAGCCAAAACATTGCTCCCAAGGAAGTAGTCTTCTTAACTCCCCCTTGGACAAATCAAGAATGAATGATAATGGATATCCATTCACACAAGAAATTGGGCCCTATTCATCCTATGCAGTTACAGCACTGTAATTCTACCTTAACTATCATGGCAACAGCTATAGAATCCTGGGATTTGCTATTTAGGGAGAGGTACTTTATATTTCCACCCAAGGAATTCCTCTGGTCACTCTAACCAAACTACAAAGTCCAGTATTTCACAGGATGCGGCCATGATAGTTAGAGGGAATCATAGTTCTATAATTGTATTGTGGGAAAACTCCCCCAGAAGGTCAAATGCCCAGTTATTAATATGAGGAAGTACCGGTATATGAAATGCAACCATTTACATGCACACAAATCAGTCCTTTGGTGGAAGTCCACCCTCTTCCTTCCTAGGCCCAGTCCCAGTGACTCAACAGAAGGGGAAAATGTTCCCAAACTAAAAATGATTTCACATATTGGCTTAACCCCTACTATCCTCAGAGACCCACTAAATGTAAGATAATGTCCCTTAACCTTTCCCCAAACTCAAAGCAACGAGTGGTATTGGGTTGCAATTCCCATTATTCCCAGTCCACATGGTGGATAATCAGAAGTTGTGGGAGCTGCTGTTTAATAACATCCGAGGTCCGAGGACCCAAACTGGGTAAAAGCTAAAGAATATCGACCACTATGTAAAAAATATATAGTTTGCCATCTTTATCCACAGATTCTCCATCCATGTATTCATTGGCCATTTAAAGGCAACCATAAGGGACATTTTAAAGTCAGACATCATATCCACGAGCCTTGTATCTAAATTCCAAACCCACTATCTTGACTAAACAGAACAAACTGCAGTCTTCCAAATGTTTATTTATTTTCTTTATTTCAAATATTTATACCCCATCCTTCTCAACCTCCAAGAAGGGACTCTGGGTGGCTTCCAAACAGGCAACATTTCAATGCCAAACATAATATAAAACACATCAATGTACATTAAAATAGTTAAACTATATTTTTTTTACATAGTGGTCGATACGCTTTAGTTTTTACCCAGTTTGGGTCCTTTTTGTCAGAAAGTGTCTAACTTAATTGATAGTAATTCATTTCTATCATTGTATTTTGTTGTGTTCCAGTGAAAAGAAAACACAACTGATATCACCACCCAGATCCCAATAAAGAAGCAAGCCAGAATCACAGACCCAAGAGTGGAAGCACAGGAAGGTCACAGAAACAGGGCAGCCACATGCTTCAAACGATAGCAAACTGATCCGGCCATGAGGACAAATGCATTGGTTTGCTTCCAAGAGATCATCCACACTGCAGAATTATAACCATTTCACACCACTTTAACTAGGATGGCCCCATTCTATGGAATCAAAGACTATGTTGTTTGCTGTAGTACCACAGCTGTCTAACAGAGGAGAGTAAGTATCTCACAAACTATAATTTCCCAGGATCCATAGCACTGAGCTATGGCAGTTAATGTGCCCCTGCATTGCAATATTAGGTTATAAGTAAATGTCATCACCATCAACATATTGTTAGACACATTTTCCTACTTTATACAATCACTGAATTTTTTATTATTATTTTATTTATTTATGGCATTTTACCCCGCTCTTCCCACCCCCCAAGGTGGACTCAGAGCGGCTTCCAAAAGGCATAATTTGATGCCTACATCACAATTGCAGTATAAAACACAATATAAAACCCTCCAGCATTTGACACTAAAATACATAAAAATATAATTACATTCACACATCCTATGCATTCACCTATGTTAAAAACAGTGTTCCATCCGTAAAAGCATTGAGCCCTATTCACCAACTTTCCATTAAAACTACTAAACTGCTGTCCTGTGCTACTATGCGAACGCCTGGTCCCACATCCAGGCTTTCACTTTTTTCCTGAATGTCAGGAGGGATGGAGTCGATCGTATGTCGCTAGAGAGCGCATTCCACCGACGGGGAGCCACCACCGAGAAGGCCCTCTCCCTCGTCCCCACCAGCTGCACCTGGGAAGCCGGCGGGAGCGAGAGCAGGGCTTCCCCGGATGATCGTAAAGTACGAGGTGGGACGTAGCGGCAGATGCGTTCGGACAAGTAAGCTGGGCCAGAACCGTATAGAGCTTTAAAGGTCAACACCAGCACTTTGAATTGAGCCCAGACTTGGACCGGCAGCCAGGGGAGCTGACACAACAGGGGGTGGCATGCTCCTGTATGTAGCTCCAGTTAGTAGTCTGGCTGCCGCCTGTTGGACTAGTTGTAATTTCCGAACTGTCTTCAAAGGCAGCCCCACGTAGAGCGTGTTGCAGTAATCTATTCAGGATGTGACCAGAGCGTGGACGACCGTAGCCAGATCAGACTTCCCAAGGTACGGGCGCAACTGGCGCACGAGTCTTAACTGTGCAAAAGCTCCCCCGGCCACCGCTGAGACCTGGGACTCCAGGCTCAGCGATGAATCCAGGATCACTCCCAAGCTGCGAACCTGCGTCTTAAAGGGGAGTGTAATCCCGTCCAACACAGGCTGTAACCCTATGCCCTGTTCGGCCTTTCGACTGACCAGGAGGACCTCTGTCTTGTCTGGAATAAGTTTCAATTTGCTAGCCCTCATCCAGTCCGACACAGCAGCCAAGCACCGGTTCAAAGTCTGGACAGCCTCCTTGGTGACAGGTGGGAAGGAGTGACAGATCTGGACGTCATCTGCGTACAGATAACACCTTACTCCGAAACTCCGAATGATCTCTCTCAGCGGTTTCATGTAGAAGATTATTCTAACAGTACTAACAGTTTCTCTACAGGGAGACAAAGAATTGGGAGGAAGAGATGGATCAAGAACCAACAAGGCAGATAAGTAATACATTAATTGAAACTATCAGCAACATGGGTGGGATTGAAATGCCTTAACAGTAGGAATGGAACATTCAAGTTTATTGCACATTGTTATGTACTATGCAAAATCTCAATTTTAAAAAAAGACAGGAGCTAATATAATAAAAAAATCTAATCACCAGAAGTCTGTTGGGGCCATGTGGAAATTCTCTTACACATAGGACTCTTTTGGGGGGGAAGTTTTGGGCTGCTGTAGCACAAATGTATGCACAAGCAGAGTTCCACAAGTGTCAGTGCTTCACAAAGGTTCAAATGCTGACTACAGTTCAGTTATTTAATCAAATGAATTTACTTATCTATTGATTCAATGGCCTTACTCTCATTGTGACTCCAGCCACACCTTTGCACTTTGTTGAAAGATGTAGTAATTATTTGCCAGTGCCTTTGATGGATCACTTTATTTCCCCCAATTACAAAAAAACCCCAACCAATATGTGTTCTCCATTGCACAGTGGGATAATAGACAGGAACATTGGCAGAGACACACTCACTTCCACAATGTCTGTGTTAAGGAGAAAGGGTGTGTAGTACTAACATGGTGTAGATTTTGCCATGCAAGCACAATGTAGGGATAAATAAAATGCCTGGGCTAATATAAATGATTTCCACTAGCAGAGAAAATATTGTAATATAGGGAGGGGTTTTTTTACACCTATAGTAAGAATGTCAGCCTTGACTAAAACATCTGATTATGAGAGGTTTTTTTCTTTTTCAAGTTTTCCAAGTCATTGACATACTTTTTATACTCTTTGAGTATAAAAAGGAAACATTGGAAAATGTAATATAGCAGCTGCTTTTAGACAAAGCAATTTATTTCAACATCAGTTTCATAGATTTAAAAATCCACAAAAGCTCATGCTGACATAGTTTTAAGATGGTTGCTACATACCTTTTTATTACCCACCCATCTTTTCGTTGTAGCACTATGATGCACCACATGATGCCAAAAAAAAACCCCAAAACCCCAATAAGAGCATAGCAAAGGCAAAACTGATAGGCTGCAACTGCATCATGCCATTAGAATAGGACATTTTCTAAAGTTCTTGTGAGATCTCGAGTGAAGCATGGAAATTTACAACTCCCAGAAATCCCAGCCAGTTTACCAGCTGTTAGGATTTCTGGGAGTTGAAGGCCAAAACATCTGGTTAAGAACCACTGTTTTAATCTAACCCACTGCCACACAGGAATGTAGCTCTAAAGGACTCCTGAAAGAATACACAACTAAAGCACTACATTTGATCTCTGTTTAAAGCCCCCTAAAGGAGAGTTTCCACCCTCCAAGGCAATCTATTCTACTGTTCAACAGTTCTTACAGTAAAGATCTTCCTAATCTCTTGTAATCTGAATCCATTGGTTCATGTTCTAATCTCAGGAGCAGCAGAAAACAAGCTCATTCCATCTTCTACATGACATTCCTTTAGATATTTAAAGATTACGATCATGTCACCTCTATGTTTTCTCTTATTTTTGCAACAAAAAAAGCCCAGTTTTCTAAGTCATTGCTATGGCTGCTCATTGGATTCACTTTGATTCTCTTTTAGGAGAGATAAAGCAAGGCATAAATAATAATAATATTTTTTTATCATGTCAGAAGCGACTTGAAAAACTGCAAATTGCTTCTGGAGTGAGAGAATTAGCTGTCTGCAGGGATGTTTTACCATCCTGTGGGATGCTTCTCTTACGGGAGAGCTGCATGTGAAGCTGGAGCTAACAGACAGGAGCTCATCCCATCTCATGGATTCAAACCACCAACCTTCAGATCAGCAGTTCAGCTGGCACAAGGGTTTAACCCATTGCATCACTGTGGCACTAGATATTTATTTATTTATTTATTTCGATTTATTAGTTGCCACTCCCGTCAGACTCGGGGCGACTTACATTTGCTAAAAACACCATAAAACACAGCTAAGACATCAAAATTAACACCAATTATTAAAACTATACAGTAGTGCACAATGCACAATAAAATACTATAATAATAATAATAATAATAATTGGAGAATATAAGATAAAAATAGGGGCCTCTCTAGCCCAACACTGTATTTCCTTAATAGCCAGCCAAAGACAATTTAATGCAGTGATTTCCTAATTATAGTCCTCCAGGTGTTTTGGACTTCAACTCCCAGAAGTCTTAGCTGCCATGGCCAATGATCAAAGAATATGGGAGGCAAAGCCCAAAATATCCAGAAGGCCAGAGTTTGGGGAACAATGTCTTAGTAGAAAATGTACAAGCAGACCATGTTGGTGACAGCACTCTCCTTCCTGTATCCCTTTGAGGAAATTGTGTTGTTGCAGTGCCTCTAGTATACCTCATAAAGTCTAGAATCCACCCCCTCCTAGTCTGAAGTTTGTGATAATACACAAAGGGAGGGGGGAGGGCGAGGGGGAGGGAGGGTTAATCTGACCCCAGATAGCACTTTCATTTATCCAGGCACAGAAGGCTGCCTGCCTGTATCCATTTCGTCCAAGTTCCATTTCAGCCCTGCTGCCAGGCCAGGTGCTCACTCTGATGCATTAGACATAGCAAATGACTTTGTCATTTTTCTCCTTGAAAACACTATGTTTTATTAAACTCAGGACGTTACCCACCCGCATCCCCAGAGAGCTTAGCAGAACTACATATCCATCAGTCTTATGATGGTGCTGTTCACGGCAGCCTGCAACAGCAGCCGCACAAGGAAGAGGCTGGCTGCTCTTGGAAGAAATTCATTCAGTGGCTACCAAGGGATATTCTCCCTAGCTAAGTGACGGAGTTTATAAACAGCTGCAAGGGGAAAGTTTACTGGATCATTGGGGGGGAAAGATGGAAAGAACTTATTATTTCAAGAGCCAGGCTCCCCACAGCATTTGGACTCACTTGTGATCATTACACAGTGCTGGCCCATGTCAGTTTGCTGGCCAAGGCCAATACCAAATAAGTTACTGATTGAGAATGCTTCATTAATCACACAACTCAGCACACACCCATTATTGCCTTATGATTACTTTTTAAAATATGTTAAATAATGTTAATTCACCTTCGCAGCTACATGTCCTGAAACAGCTATGTAATAGAAAATAATGCAAGAAAGATAGACACTGATACAGATGGCAATAGCTGGTAGTTTTCATGCCAGTAGGGTGATGAATCCACTCTGGGTTTTAATCCAACTTTAAAGGAAATTTCCAAGGTGCCTATTTTGTGGGTAGGGTTCAGTACTTGGATAGTGTCTTTAAAGTCTAGGTTACATGGAAACCAGCAGGCACCATGGATGAATGGACAGAGAGATAAATCCATTTTATGGAGGTGGGGAACTCTTCTTTTTCATTCCTGATTAAGATAGCATGTCTAAAATGGGCATGACAAGAAAGCTTGTCTTTCTTTCTTTCTTTCTTTTAAAAAAACCCATTATGACATTTATTTGAGAACAGAACTATTGTACTGCTAATGTGCTTGTAACATTGTAGGGATATGGCGCTATATTTCATGAGGCGGATATTTTAAAAGTTTGAAAAAGCAGACTTTTTGTCTACAGTAGAGTCTCACTTATCCAACATAAATGGGCCGGCAGAAGCAAAAATGTTGGATAATAAAGAGGAATTAAGGAAAAGTCAAACATCTAATTACATTATGTTTTTACAAATTAAGCACCATGTTTTTACAACAAATCAACAAAAAAAGCAGTTCAATACATGGTAGCATTACGTAATAATTACTGTATTTATGAATATAGCACCAAAACATTGCAGTGTATAGAAACTGCAGTGGATCCAGGCAGGAGGAAGACTGTGTTATGCACTGGCTTCTTGTGCAACATCCAGTCAAACATTTGTGGGACACCTTTGCAGGTGTTTACCGGCTATACGGGAAGACTAGGAGATGCCTTTATTGGTTTTCTGGGGAGTCACCCAGCAGAAGATCTTCCCCTCAGCAAAAAAGGTACTGGTGGCTGCCATTTTTTCTTGCCAGGTTCAATGACAACCATCTTTAGCTTGTCAATTACATGGGAATAGAAAGACACAGAATTGTATGTGGGGTATTTCACACCATGTACTTAGGCACAAAATATCAACTAATATGACACAATAATATTTTATACAATGTTAATATAATGCTGTAAGGGTTCCAGGTCATATAGTGGTTTGAGCATTGGACCAGGTTTGAATTTCTGCTCAGCCATGGAAACCCATTGGGTGGCCTTAGGCAAGTCACATTCTGTGTCTCTGAGGAAGGCAAACCCCCTTCCCCTTTGAACAAATCTTGCCAAAAATGTGTGGTTGCCATAAGTCAGAAACAATTTGAAGATACACAGGAACAAGAGTACAAAGGTTTTACAAACATGTAGTGGACTATGATAGATTTCTTGACAGACCCCCCATCTACATTAAAGCTACATCTCATTTAAAAACACTAATGGCAGTGAATCCTGTACAAATTCTTACATGCTTCTTGAAATTAGGCCTTCTCTGGTAAGACAAAAACACTTCAGGAAGACTGGGAAAACTTGAATTTCAGACTTTTTAGGCTACTGTGTGCAACTATGTAAAATAGTAAACCGCCTCGAGTCGCATTCAGGCTGAGAGGGGCGGTATAGAAATATAGTAAATAAATAAATAAATAAAATGGAAGTAAATTATGATTTCACCACAATTCTTTTGCAGGATCGGGTGTTGGAGGATGACACAGAAATAGTCCATGGAGAATCATTGAAATCATGTTCATATTGTGCCACATTTGGGTTAGTCTCCTGTCCTGTGATAAGGGGTAGAGCAGGGCTTTCCAACAGCTGCAGTGTGTAGTTGTGCCACACAAACATAACAAAAAAAACTTTGAGCTATGTGAAATAAAACCTTTGAGCTATGTGAAATAAAAAATAAATCAAATATTTAAAAATATAAATGAAAGCTTGTCATGGGATATGTTGTGTCCACATACATTTTGTTATTACAATTAATATACAGTATGTGTTTGCATCTCTTATAAGAGGTTGGTTTAACCTGCAGTTTGCTAATAAAACTGAATGATTGTGTCACAAAATGATACATGTCTAAAAAGTGTGTTACCAACATGAAGCTCTGGAGCAGAGGATGCTCTGGAAAGCTTGGAAAAAATTGAGTACTTTATCTTTAAACAGTCTTATTACTGTTTTCAGCACCACGGATAGCAGCCAGTGCTTAACTAATTTTGCTTTAGCCAGACTTTAGTTTAGGACAGTGTATGAAGAATAAGAAATATGTTTAGGTCTATGCTAGTGTGAAAAATAGCATAAAAACAGTTCTCATCCACCTACTTATACACTGTTATCTCTCAGGTACAGAATAGAAACCACCCTTCATCGCAGTTGAAGTCTATATAACTAAGTTTCTGTTTACCCGTTTAATGATACTGCTCCTTTCGCTGTGAGAAATGAACTATTCTATATCTGGACATCTGGTGCACTTGCCATAAGTTCAAACATAAGTTTGAATTTAAAAAACAATTGTTCTTGACTCCTGACCTATTTGTGCTTCAGGTGCAGAGAAGCTCTTGAACAACAATTTTAAAAGAAATATAGTTAAAACATATAAAAAGTAAATATTAAAGTAGAATCAAACTAATTCCATTGTTTAAAATAAATTAAAACACATGTATACAATCAAATGTAAAGGTAGGTAAAGGTAAAGGTTTTCCCCTGACATTAAGTCCAGTAGTATCCGACTCTGGGAGTTGGTGCTCATCCATGTGGCTGGCATGACTGCATGGAGCACTGTAACCACCCAAGTGGTACCTATTGATCTACTCAAATTTGCATGTTTTCAAACTGCTAGGCTGGCAGAAGCTGGGGCTGAAAGCGGAAACTCACCCTGCTCCCCGGATTCAAACCTGCAACCTTTTGGTCAACAAGTTTAGCAGTTCAGTGGTTTAACCCACTGTGCCACTGGGGGCTCCAAATGTAAAAGCTGTTAAAAACAATTTGAATGCAGTGTCCTACTCCATTTGAATAAAAAGACTCAAGCTGGCCACAAGAAGAATAATAAAGAGGGCCTCATTCTTGCCTCCCTGGGCAGAGAGTTCCAGTGTTGAGGGCCAGCCACTGAGAAGGCCCTTCTATCACCTCCCCCAATAATGCTTGCGATTGTGGTGGGGCCAAGAGAAGGGCCTCTTCTGAGGATCTCAGAGCCTGAGTTGCCTCATTTGGAGATATAACATTTTTATATAGCCTTCTTTTTCATCTCTCAGTCCACCAAGGTCCAGAAAATAATGTCCAACAGCCCAGGCATAGATATGTAGGAAATTGTTTAAATCGGGAACATTCAAACATACAGTTTTTCCCTGGCTGCATTCAGGAGAAGCCTTTCTGTAGACTCCCTGAGGAAAAGCTTTGTCATTTTACCTTTGCTGAATTAATAGAGTAACTCTTTCTGGCACTATCAAAACCGACCTGCCCTTGTCCTTCCTGCTCACTACTACATAGCAAATTAAATTTCCAATTGCATCCAGTCTGCTTCCTCTTTTGGTCTACTTTACAGAAATCCACCCACTTTTTTTGAGTTGGAATGGCCGCATAAACTTTTAAGAGGGAATCAGCTTCATGAGAGCTTGTAATTTGCTATCCTTGCCATTGCTGATGGGGAAAAGGAGAGCAGCCACCCTGCTCTGCAAGTGAGGCAAATACGAACAAAGAGAAAACAGAGAAGGGTTTCTGTTCGCCTGCTTCTATTGCTCTCTCTCTGAAAAAAAACCCAGCACAGGACCTTGAAGTGAGAAAGGTAAAAGCATGATCATGTCACTTTTCCTCATCAACCTTTCCTTCTGTGCTGTGAATGCACAGGAGGATAATGACAATAAAGCTCAGCTCCTGTTAATTCATAAAGGCAAGAAAATGCAGGTGGCTAAACAACCAAAGGCCAAAGCGCTGGCCTCAGTTTTACTGGTACACGTATAATCTTTGGCCCATTAGCTCAGCAATGCAGTTCCCTTGGATTTTGGCCACTGAACTTTGCCAACTCTAGAAAACTAATGATGGGTACCACACATCCATCAGCAACTGCTGCTGAAGAAGGGGCCAGAGAACCATACACTACGTGGAGCACTTACTGTGGGTTTTGGACCTTTTACTCATGGAGATATGTTCTCATAAAATCTAGCCAGCATATTCAGTGGAGATGAACAATGAGCACTGCAGTTTTGCAATATCTGGGGTATCCTCTTTGTCACCTTTTCACTCCAGTATTGTGTGGGCTAAGAAAAATGTTGTGTGATACTGCAGCATTGTGCCAGAGAGCATTCATGCCCCCTTGCACATGAACTTATTTTCATGCTGTTATTTTAAGAAGAGTGCAACCATCAACAGTAGCCCCACAATCGTGGCAGGGACAACCACTGCAAATTCGGCTTAAGGCAACCATGATTACAAGCGGCCCACCATTTTAATTACCCACAATACCCTTGATATAACATGGATCTGAGGCATTGCGGGTGATCACACTGGGCCCTGCCATTTTGAATTCTCAAAGTGCCCAGTAGCTGTGTTAAAACTGGGGCATTTCATGTATTTCTAATGGCAGGCAATGCTTTGTGGCTATAGCACCATCAACAACCAGACAATAAACTTGGTGATGGTGATGGGATTGATATGAAGGGCCACCAGCGAACACTCTGTGAAGTTTCCCCTGAAAGCAGATGATTTATTACCAGAAGCAAAGAATAAAATGGTGCTCCCCTTCCTCCCTTCTATGTACTAGATTGGCAGTTTAACCTCACTTGTATGCCATGCACCGGTATCTTAGCTCCATTCCACTGTCTAGAACAGTGGTTCTCAACCTGTGTGTCCCTAGATGTTTTGGCCTTCAACTTCCAGAAATCCTAACAGCTGGTAAACTGACTGGGATTTCTGGTAGTTGTTAGCCAAAACATCTGGGGACCCACAGGTTGAGAACCACTAGTCTAGAAATTGTCTGAACTGGGAGCTTGCCTTTAGTTCAACAGGAGAATCTGAGGACCACAGAATAGTTTACCAGCTGCATGATAGGCTATATGGCACATTTACTCCACCTTCCAAGACAAAATGAATAACAAAGGAATTGGATGTGTTCAGAAGGACTAATTGCCCACAATACCTTGAATCCATATTATATCAAGGGCAATTACTGACAATACATTGAGTCCATGTTATATCAAGGGTATTGTGGGTAATTAAAATGGTAAGAGGCCATTCATAGGACTATATTGCCATTCCCAGCACTACCTTGCTTAACTTAATGATAGAATCAGCCTCTATTTCCTAATTTTCAATGTGATGTTTTCTTTTTTTCCCTTTGTTTCATCTTCTTTCCCTGCCATTCCCTATTATTGTTATGTGAAGGCAGAAATACATGCCCAGGTAAATGTTGATAAAAGAAGGAAGCAAAAGAAAATAGCTTCCCAGCTGTTTCACCAAATATACATCCCAAGCACTTTGAGCAGGCACTGTCATGGAGGCAAGTACAGCAGGGGAGGGAATCTGCAGCTTTAAAGATATTGGACTCTAAATCCCAGCAGTCTTATCCAGTGGAGACAATGATGCAGGCTACTGGGAGTTCCAGTGCAACTGCATACAAAGATTCATATGATTTCCCCCCTCCTGATATACAGAAAGGCAAATATTTATGATGCAGTGTCCTATTGCAGTAGAAATAAGATAACACAGGAGCAGAGGAATGGCTTTGCTGTTAAAGGACCTGCCTGAGCTGTTTATCTGGCTGACCTTGATTAATCATTGCATATCAGCATCCCATTTATCATCAAAACGCCCTTGTGAGGTAGAGCACTTCGTTCTCCACACCATTATCTCCATGTTGCAGACTGTGATTTAGGTTAAGCTGTAGAGCAGTCAAGGGGAACTCAGGTTCATATGCTTAGGTCACTCTTGGATGATTACATGCAGAATGGAAACTGTTGTTTTGAGTAAAAGGGTTGTGGTCACTCCAACTAGCAAAAGAACTGTTCCCAGATAGTGGCCAGGTTTTCTGCTGGAACCATGAGGCCATTCATATTATTAGTGCTGCGAACCTAAATCAGCATATAAAGAAAATAATAAATAGTACTTAATATGATAGAAGCCCTCAGTGGTGCAGTGGGTTAAACCACTGAGCTGCTGAACTTGCTTACCGAAAGGTCGCAGGTACAAATCCAGTGGGCAGTGTGCGCTCCCACTGTTAGCTCCAACTTCTGCCAACCTAGCAGTTCACAAATATGCAAATGTGAGTAGATCAATAGGTACGACTCCTGCGAGAAGGTAACAGTGCTCCATGCAGTCATACTGGCTACATGAGCTTGGAGGTGTTTATGGACAACGCTGGCTCTTCAACTTAGAAATTGAGATGAGCACCAACTCCCAGAGTCAGACACGACTGGACTTAATGTCAGAGGAAAATCTTTACCTTTACCTTACTTGATACGATATTTATGTCTTACAACACTGTGTACACTCCCTTCAAAGTATGTTCTACTAAACTGAACTTGAAATTAATGTTAAGTTTTTGTGTTTTGGATTGCAGGCTTAAGTGACTTTCAGGGAGCTGTGGGTGATTCATAAAATCAACCTCTCATCCTAAAAAAAACTCACCCTAAATTTAGCATTATTATCAGTGAAATTTGTATCATCTGAAGGTTTTCCCCTGCACTGATAATTACCATGCCCTGTAACCATGCTTCTGAGTAATCCTACTCAATTCAATGGGATTTAATTCTCAGTAATTCTCATTAAGTACAGGATTACACCAGCAGTTTTCCAGTTTCTTTCCACTGCTTTCCAGACCACTTTGTCAGCCCTTGCTATGATGATATCTAGCAACCTGCTGAGGGCAAACAAATCCAAAACAAAAATACTGCTATTTTGAGCAACCACATATCTCAATCTGTCTCCTCATTTTCTCAACTTCATTTGTATTTTATATAAATGTATTAATGCACATGTATACACAGCTGAAAGAAACACAGGGTGATCATAGGAGCTAAACACATATGAATGGTACAAGGCAATTGAAAAAGAACACAAAGATCTAATTTGTGATATCCTCAGTACTAGATGTTCATCTCATATGGAGACAAGCACATCAACCAAAAGTCACAGAGTGGTAAAATGAAGTTCAAGAAATTGTCTTCATATCTCTCCTTATTACCTGGTTAGTAATTATGCAAATAAATGGGGGGGGGGGATCCCAATAGGATACAATAATCTGAATTGTGTTGCTAGTTTTGATTAAAATAAACCCATGGAATAAATGACATTCACATACGTGTCAACTTTGTTGTTGTGCCTTCAAGTCATTTCCAATTTATAGTGACCCTAAAACAAACCTGTCATGGGCTTTTCTTAGCAAGATTTGTTCAGAGGGGGCAGAGTTGCCTTGCCTTTTCTCTGGAGCAGAAAAAGTGTGACTTGCCCATGTCATCCAATGGGCTTGCATGGTTGAACAGGGAAACTGAATCGTAATCTCTCAAGTCATAGTCCAATAGTCAACCCACCAAACAATGTTGGCTCTCCATATGTTGACTTACAATTCAACAATTATTTGAATTGGTCTACTTTAGTTGATTCCACATTAATCCCGTCCAACATTTTAAAATAGGATAAAATAAAACTGGGAGTCAATAAAATACATTGTTTCAAACATTTGCTTAAAATGAATTTAAATACATATACTGTATATATAATTTAAATATGGCATCCATCGATCCATCAAGATGTTCACTGGTAGGCAAATATTGGTTTTGAGAACTCAAATATCTATTTTATTGTTTTCTCATCATCTATCTATCGATCTACACACACACACACACACGGTTTACGTTATCAGTATATATTTAATTTAAAAGGGAAAAAAAGCATTGTCCTCTTTCAGGAATTGTATATACAACTAGCTGTACCCGGCCACTCGTTGCTGTGGCATAGTCTGGTGGTATGTAAAATTAAGTAATGAGAAAGTACTTGTTTTTAATATATTTTATTTCTTAAAAAATGTGGGTAAACAATATTTTTTGTTCTTTTGTCAGTGATGATGTAGAGATTGTGTGGTTTTCCTACTCTGCAAGTGCAAAGCATTCAGTGTCTCAGTCTATGCCACACAATTCTAATTATTGTCCTTGTGCTTTGTTGATTGTGATCACAAAAGCCAGTCGAATAGGGAATTGAAGTCTGCTGAATTGAAATGTCATGTGTAGGAATCATTGGAATGTATGGGATGAGGACGTCTTCTCCTTTGAATGGTCCTGTCAGGACTGTTGCTTCAATGACATTGTTCAGTAATGGTTTGACTGCAAGTCATGTGATGTTGCATAGTTTTGGCTGGTTGATGTTTCTCAGCATGATATTAGGTTTGGGAGAGTATGGACAATGGATGATGGGATTTGCAGTACCTGCAACTAAATCAGCTCTGACTTCCACAGACCACTGAGACCCCGACAAATGGCAGATCTGGACCAAACTTGGCACACAGAACCCCCATGACCAACAGAAAATACTGGAGGGGTTTGGGAGGAATAGTATTAGGAATCTAGAGTTGGAAGAGACCTCTGAAGGCCATCCAGTCCAACTCACTTTTTCTGCCTTCATGCTGGAAAAGCACAGTCAAAGCACTTCTCACAGATGGCTATTCAGCCACTGCTTGATAATAATAGGATCCTAGAGTTGGGAGGGATCCCTAAAGGCCACCCACTCCAACACCCTTTTGCCATAATGGAACACAAATAAAGCCCTCCCATGAAATGACCACCCAGCCTCTGCTTAATAATCTCCTCTTTCATCTCCTTCCTTACTTCTATCCCTTCTTCCTCTCTCCCTTCTCCTTCTCTCCTTCCCTTCTCTCTTTCCCCATTTTTCCCTTCATGCCCTCCCTTCCCTTCCTCCCTCCCTCTTACCTTTCTCCCTCATCCTTCCCCTCTTTCCTTCTCTCTTTCCTCTTTCTTTTCCTCCCTCCCTTCTCTCCTTCCCTTCTATCATTCCTCCTTCCCTTCTTCCTCCCTCTTCAGCTCTAGCCTTGGGTGCCACCATCATGGGGCTCCAGTAAACCCCGAAAGAGGAGAAGCATGAGGGAAGGAGGAGAGGAGGAGGAGAGGAGAGGAGAGGAGAGGAGGAGGAGGAGGGGAGGAGAGGAGGGAGGAGGAAGGGAAGGAGGAGAGGGAGGGAGGGAGGGAGGGAGGAGAGGAGGAGAGGAGAGGAGAGGAGAGGAGAGGAGAGGAGAGGAGAGGAGGAGGAGGAGAGAGGAGAGGAGAGGAGAGGAGAGGAGAGGAGAGGAAGAAGGGAAGGCATGAAGGGAGGAAATGGGGAAAGTGAGAAGGGAGGGAGAGAAGGATGAGGGGGAGAGGAAAAAGGGATAGAAGGAAGGAAGGAGATTAAAGAGGAAAGGGAAAGAGTTTGAATTACGTTTTGGACGGCAGAGCATTCAAATGGTAGTTCCCTTCCCTTCCCTTCCCTCCCTCCTTCCTTCCTTCCTTCCTTCCTTCCTTCCTTCCTGCCTGCCTGCCTGCCTGCCTGCCTGCCTGCCTGCCTGCCTGCCTGCCTGCCTTCAGAACAGCGTGATGGTTGCAAGATAATATATATGTGCTAGAGCGTAGAGGTTACTTAATTAAAAGGCTATTATTACTTCTTCAGATGGTACGTTCAGTTCCACAGACAGTACTAGGACTTGTCTCCCAACTCCCAACTAATAGTTCCACTAGATGGTTGTTGTTCTAAACTTCTGGAACATCTAATCACTTAGATCGTTCCCTGAGCCTGGCTACTACTGGGTTACTCGTAACCCACACAGTCTAAGAGTCCAACTACCTGTCACTCTATCTCCAGAGATGACCAGGCAAACCCAACTGCCTATCACAAGAACAGTTCTAATAGGTACTCTTCCACAAGCTTCCCACTAGAATGACTACTGGCCCTAAGGGCGGTCAGAACTGAGTTGTGACTCCCACTAGTCCAGCCTATTCCTACGTGGTGAATTGCTTAGGACAGACTGTCAGTCTCTGTTGCCAAGGCTCTGGTGATACTCCCCCAGAAACCTTGCTCAAGACTGCCTCAGGCTTAGATGCTGAATCTACAGCCTGACTCTAAACAGCAGAGGCTGGAGATGTGCGTCTGCACAGCCTCGCTCTAAACTCCAGACTTCCAGACAGAAACTTTCTCTGACAGGACTTCTACTCTGCCAGCTCCAACTCCTCCCCTTCTACTCTAGCCAATCACAGCCTCTACACTGTAGCTAGGCACAAGCCTGCAAGGCCACGCCCCCTTGCTCTGGCTTCCCTTCCCTTAATGGTTGCTGGCGGCAGCCACCTCTCCAAGATGGACGCCAGCCCAACCAAAACAGGATTTCTAAACCCCTTCTAAGCAGGCCTCGGCCCTGCTTAAGGCAGGTGAGTCCTTACAGTGGGTAATCTGGTTCCACAGCATTATGGGATAGAGCTAATGAGTAAAGTGCAAATATTATATAGCAGCAATGAGAGTAAGAATGAGTTACCATTAAGGATTTGGATATAACAATCGTAAAGTGCTTGAGGACAAGTTTTTTGGGTCCTAACTGGGGCCAGCTGTCAAGGGAATCACCTAGTTAAAGGCACAACGAAACATCCTTGACTTTAAGTCCTTGTAGAAGGTGGGCAGGGAGGATGCTAGCCTGATCTCCCTGGGGAGGGAGTTCCAGAGCTAGTGGGCCACGATTGATAATGCCCCCTCTCTCATCCCCATCCGACAAGCCTGAGACAGAGGTGGAAGCGAGAGCAGAGCCTCCCCAGAGCATCTTAATGAGCAGGTGGGTTCATAGCGGAAGATGCAGTCGTGAAAATAGGCAGGTCCCAAACCGTTTACAGCTTGATAGGTCATGACCTGCACCTTGAATTGGAAATGAAATGAAGATGTCTGACTCAGGAATACCAGAAAAAATGCACAGAGAGGACCTATTTTGTCAGATAAATGAACTGCAGATACCAATCTCCCATATATTGAAGTCATAGTGTATTCATAAATAATCTAATCTAGTTGTCGTTGGTTAACTTGCCAACTTGGTTAATGGTCTGCTCCCTTGTTTTTAACACTGTGCAAAACACATACTGAATTTAAGACAGTAAAGCTTTCCCCAGCAATAAATCAAGAACTAAATGAACGAGAGATTCAACTTCGGCCTGCTTACCTCAGGCCCCTTTTAGACTGCCCTATATCCCAGAATCTGATCCCAGATTATCTGATTTAAACTGGATTATATAAATCTCCACCATCAGATAATATGGGATAAGAAAATAATCTGGGATTAGATCCTGGAATAGAGGGGCAGTGTGGAAGGGACCCCAGTGTCTACAAACCAGTCACTGGGGTCAGGGCACTGAAAAGGTGACAACCCTAAGAAGATCCCAGCAAATTCATTTCTTTGTATTTTAACTCCAAGAAATAATTTGTGCACTATGGGCCATGCCTGCTAGGAGATGCTGGAAATTATTCAAGCCTCTGGCAAGAGATACTACTTTCCATTCAAATCAAATTGCACTATGGAACAAAATTTGGAAAATAACCTGTTCCTGGTTTGAAAGTGTTATTTTTCTGTTTAGTTGTGCAGTACTTACTTTGTTGTTACAGTTGTTATACTCCAGAAACTTTGTTTTTGTGGCTGAGGGTAGTACTATTATTTCCTTCCCTCTATGCACTTTGTAATTTTCCTCAATTAAAACATGCCATTTTTAACCTTTGTGCAGACTGAAAAAACTTTCTTTTGCAGTTTAATAAACTTTTTTCATGTTTTTATGATAGAAGCAATTAGGAAATGACATTTGTGGCCCAGGAACAAAAATCGTGTTACATAGTGTTACCAGTCTTTCTGGCTCAGGATGTTTTAATCTGTCCCAACGGTCAACAGTTTTTACACTTTCATGCTGAAAAATGCCTTCTGCATCACCTGCTTCCAGACCTTTTGATTACAGACAGGCATTTGTTCTGCTTGCTGGTGGACTCTTGCAGGACTACTTCAAGGAAACCCAGGAAGCAAAGACAGAAATACTTTGTCCTCTGGGCAATGAAGATTGTAGAGGAGCAAATGTGTACTCAAGGATTTGGTACCCTTGGAATGAGTTGTTGGAAGCTTATGAGCATTTCTGTGAGACACTATTTATTTACACATATATAAACTGAACATAGATAGGGATTCACTGCATTCACATTCCAAGAGATGCACTCCAGGCCCGGAAAAACCTATGACCACCGCAACACACAAGAGTCGAGGGATATGTACAAACAGTTTATTGTAAAACATATAAAAGCATATAAAAAGCAGAAATGAGAAAGGAAAATATATAATCCAAAAAGGTTTAACAACGGGTATTGACCAGACAATAAACCAAATGTCTCATAAAGTTCCAGAGGTGGCAAAGTCCAAGAAAGGCCAGAAATCACAGGTATAGCATAAGTCCACCAACAAGAAGGTATAACTAGTAAAAACTTGTGCAGGAGTACATGAACAGGAATATAGAAAACTTCCAGGATATTAAAATCCAAAACCAAGGCTTAACTTGAACCAGGAACAAGAGAACTCAGGCTTGGCTTCTCACTCTGAAGCAGTGTTACCTGAACTGACTGTCAGAGCCTGAGATTTGGTGCCTGGATCCTGGCGGCCAAACTCAAGGCCACTGACATCACCAAGAGATAAGACACCTGCTGCCCCTGGCGTGGGAAGGGAGAACCACTACACCAGGCGGGAATATTTCACGGGGTTTTGCATTTGGCCGGAATGTGTGCCTTTGAATGTGGGGGAAAGTATATAAGGGAGTGTCCTGACCTGTACCGATACTCCTGGCTTTTTGCATGTTTGATTCCTATAGTAAAATTCCTAGTGATTCCAGATGGTGTTCTGTGTCTTCATTTAAAAGTGGCTATAGTGAGCTGACACTGACTTTACAGCAAACAACTTGTTGTTTAATAGACACCCATGAAAGCATTACGTTTCCTGTGAATTTTCTCCATAACTTTCCCATGTAGTCTCTCAGACCAACATGGTCTGTTTTTGGCTCTCATTTGTAAACAAATACTCCGTAGCTACAGTTGGTTTCTCCTGGGAACTCTCTTTCTCACTCAGCTCTTCACTCCATTCCTTATCTGCTGTTGCTACTTCTGGCTCCACTGACTGGCCTTAAGGTCCTGCACTTTCTGAGCTAGTTTTCTCACAGAGAGAACCATCATTTCCCAGACCTGAATTTCCCAGATTTGAGGGCCCATCAATTTGCCACAGGAAAGCCCACAATCTTCTCTAAATTATTCAGTGTCTTGCTGATCTACAACATCCATTTGGTGTCTGCTCTCTAAAGACGCGTCTAGGGTTCCAACTAAGCTCTCTCACTTGCATTCTGGACATGTCTGGGTCTAGTTCTAGTTTTGTGTGCCTCAAACACTGAAACTTGTAGCTTCTTCACAAACTATTGCATGTCAACTCCAGTAAAATAATGGCAAAGTTATGTCCTCATTATCAGAAGATTAAATGGTGATCCCTATGCGGATCCCTAAAGTAGAAATCCAAAGATCTCATAGGAGGTTGCCATGGTGGTTGAAGTGGAATCATACAGTCATACTCATACTGAAAGAACCCAAAACTTGACTTTTGCTACATTTGAGCTTTTAAGAAATAGCACCTTTCCAGACTCCACTCTAGAATCACAGAACTGGAAGAGATGTTCTGTGAAGCTGTGAATTTACTTTAAACATCATTTGCTACAATTATACTATAGGGCTTAAAAGTAATTAACTGCTTTCATTTTTCTTTTTGAAATCAATTTAGCTCCCTTTACAAAGCTGAATGCTACAACCTACTGCCCTGTGGTATAAAACAAACTTTCTTCTTTTCCAACTCATTGTCTCAACAACTATTAAAGAATACAAGGTAGCAACCTGCACTAACAATTGAATCCACTCTTTAGTGATGCTCATGTGCCAAGTACAAAAGTGGTTTGAAAATTAATGTAAAGTATAAATTATTATTATTATTACACAGAAAACAAGATCTGGTTGTTGTATTGGATCACATGTCGGACACTTCCCAAGTGTCTAGGACTATGTGATGTATAGGCAAATAATGCGTGCAGATCCCGGTAGGGTGGCCTTTTGCAGCTGGCAGATGGTAATTTTGCTAGCGCTGATGGTGTTTAAGTGCAGGCCAATGTCTTTAGGCACTGCACCCAGTGTGCTGATCACCACTGGGACCACCTTGACTGGCTTGTGCCAGTCTTTGCAGTTCGATCTTTAAATCCTTATATCATGTCAGCTTTTCCAGTTGTTTATTATTATTATTATTATTGGATCAATTGTGCATTAGAGTTGGTTTATTACAGAATCTTGTAATACATACACTACCACAATAAATTTGTTAAGTTAAAACAGTACTACAGAACAATTATGTGTATGAGGCTAACACAGAGGCATGACCTCAAACATATATGTTATACTACAACTCCATGCTGGTGGGTTAGGTGGTGTCATGTGAGAGTTGGCGTCCAAAGAACAGCTTTTCAAAGCTTCTGGATGCAGGTAAATTTTCAGTCAGCTCTCCTCAAAGCGAATCTTCCAAGCTTGCAATGGTACTTGAGTCAAGCGGCCAAAAGAGGACAGCCGCAATTAACTGCCACCAAAAAAAAAAAAAAAAGCCCTCACGTAGATACCTGCTATCATCAGTCAGGCAGTAAGTGCTTGAAAATGGTGGTGCTCCCAAACTGTCAGTTATATTACTGTGCTGCTCATCACTAGTGAAAGATTGAGAGAACCATCGTCCTAGGCAATACGCATAGTGAGGAGGAGCTGGGACAGAGAGAATACACAAGGAGGAAATGTGATCTCCCAGCTATGGGGAAGAGAGACAGAGTGATGCAGTGGTTTGAGCATTGGGCTATGACTCTGGAGACCAGAGGTTGGACCTCAGACATGGTAACCCACTAAATAACCTTGGGAAAGTGACAATTTCTCAGCCTCAAGAGGAGGCAAAGATAAACCCCTTCTGAATATATCTTGCCAAGAAAACCCTGTGATAGGATCGCTTTAAGATTGCCATAAGCCCACAATGACTTAAAGGAGAACAACAGCAAAACAATGGAAACCCTTTAGAGCAGTGATTCTCAACCTGCAGGTCTCCAGATGTTTTGGCCTTCGATTCCTAAAAATCCTAAAAGCTGGCAAACTGGCTGGGATTTCTGGAGCTCCAGGCCAAAACACCTGGGGACCCACTTCTTGGCAGGGGGTCAAACTGGATGGCCCACGACAGGGCCGTAGCCAGGATTTTGATTCGGGGGGGCGGGGTGAGTTTGGTTCGGGGGCTGAGACTGGGTGGAAGAGGGTCTACCCTAGCAAACCTTTTGTATTGTTATCCCAATAACCCCATTAATGTGGGATATAATGAGTATGGTGATCAGATCATGATTTAAATGCACATAACCGTTTAAATAATGTACCAGTAAGGCCTTTTCGCGGACCACCCTGAGAATTTCGGGGGGGGGGGCTGAAGCCCCCTTAGCCCCCCCCCCCCTGGCTACATGCCTGGCCCACGAGGTCTCTTCCAACTCAAGCATTCTATGATCCTGAAAATAAAAGGGGGTCAAGTTTGGTTAGTACTTGGATACTGCCATGGAATCCCACGTACTGTAGGCCAGTGTTTCCCAACCAGTGTGCCGTGGCACACTAGTGTGCCGTGAGCGATCATCAGGTGTGCAGTGGGAAATTGGAACCTCCAATACCCTTTCTTCCCCCTCCTGCTGAACACTTTTGCTTCTCCACTCGGGCTCCCTTCTTCCCAGCCTCGCTCTGCTCGCTTTGCCTCGCTTTGCTCACGCTGCTGCTTTTGCCACCATTTTGATCCGAGGGGGCAGCGTGAGCATGTTCAGAAGGGGAGGGGAGGAAGACGTGGGGCGAGTCTGCGCAGTAGCGCCCGCACAGGTCACGTCAAAGCGAGGCAAATCAAGCAGAGCGAGGCTGGGAAGTAGAGAGCCCAAGTGGAGAAGAAAAAGTAAGTGTTTGGCAGGAGGGGGAAGAAAGGGCGCGAAGGGGAAGGAAGAGGGCTCTGTCGTAAGCTGGCATGGGCAAACTTGGAACTTCCAGGTGTTTTGGACTCCAACTCCTACCATTCCTAGCAGCCTCAGGCCCTCCCCCCTCCCCAGCCACTTATTTATTTTATTTATTTTATTTTATTTTATTATTGAGGCTTTTATGCCGCCGACTCCCGGGGGCTCACGGCGGCTCACAAGAGCCAATGCATACAACAAAGGGTTAAAACGTAAACAGATTAAAACAGCAGTAATAGCATTAAAACAACAGCATTAAAACAATAACAGCGGCAAATGCAGCAGCATGATGCAGAAGGACGTACGGGCCTATTCACCGAAGGCCTGCCTAAACAGGTTTTGCAGGCCCGTCTAAACGGGAGTAGGTCCCTCAGGGCCCTGGTTTCGGCCGGGAGGGCGTTCCATAGCGTGGGTGCTATAACAGAGAACGCCCTCCGGCGGGTAGATGTCAGGTACGCCGACTTTATTGATGGTACTTCCAAAAGGTTGGCATCCTCAGACCGTAGTGATCTCGACGGGCAATATGGAGTGAGATGGTCCCTCAGATACGCTGGCCCCAGGCCGTATAAGGCCTTAAAGGTAAGGACCAACACTTTGAAGGCGATCCGGTGCTCAATAGGCAGCCAGTGCAGGTCCTGCAAGATTGGTGTTATACGGCAGCCTGCTGGGGCCCCAGACAGGAGCCGGGCGGCAATGTTCTGCACCAGCCTGAGCTTCCGGATCGACGACATAGGAAGGCCAACGTAAAGCGTGTTACAGTAATCTAGCCTCGAGATGACCGTGGCTTGGATCACCGTGGCTAGGTCGCTCCGGGAGAGGTAGGGGGCCAGCAGAAAAGGGCCTCAGGCTGTTAGGAATGGTGGGAGTTGAAGTCCAAAGCACGCAGAGGGCCAAATGTTTCCCATGCCTGTTTTAGAGACCTTAAAGTGGTGAGCCTCCTTCTAACATTGTGATTCTGGATGAAAAACAAACAACAACATAACATTGTTTGAGTCCACAGTGCTCTCTGGGTGTAGGTGAACTCCATATTGCCCTCTGAGATCACTGCGGTCCGAGGATGCTAACTTCTTGGAGGTACCTTCGGCGAAGCTGGCACGGCTGACATCCACCCGCTGGAGGGCGTTTTCTGTCATAGCTCCCATGCTGTGGAACGCCCTCCCGGCCGACACCCGGGCAATGAAGGACCTGCTCCCGTTCAGGCGGGCTTGTAAAACCTATTTGTTTAGGCAGGCCTTCGATGGGTAGGCCCGTGCGTCTCGGTTGTGCCACTACCTCAACTGTGTTGTTGTTTTTACTGTGTTGCTTGTTTTTAATTGTTCTTAACCTTCTGTATTTTATTGTGCTTTCGGCTCTTGTAAACCGCCGCGAGCCTTCGGGAGTCGGCGGCATAGAAACCCGAATAAATAAATAAATAAATAAATAAAACTTCCAAATTCAAGGTCAATTCCCAAGCAAACCCTTTCAGTACTTTCTGTTGGTATTGAGAGTTCAATATGCCAAGTTTGGTTCAATTCCATTGTTGCAAGAGTTCAGGATGCTCTTGTGTGTTAACTATAAATGCCAGAAACTGTAACTCCCAAGTGTCAGGGTCTATTTTCCCCAAACTCCATCTGTGTTCACATTTGGGCATATTGAGTATTCATGCCAAGTTTGGTCCTGATCCAACATTGTTTGAGTCCACAGTGCTCCCTGGATATAGGTGAACTACAACTCCAAAACTCAAGGTCAACTATATGTATTACTGTGTTAGAGTGTCATTTTGGTTGGTGGTGTGCCCCAGGATTTTGTAAATGTAAAAAATGTGCCGCAGCTCAAAAAAGGTTGAAAAACACTGCTGTAGGCCAGAGCTGTCCAACAGGCGGCCCCGGGGCCGTACACGGCCCCCGAGCCCCTTCCCTCCGGCCCCCTAACTTGTTTTAATAAAACACAAATAAAAAATAAAATAATAATAATACTTACTTCCGGGTTTAGGCAAGCATCGCGAGATTACGCCAGCCACAGACGGGATTTCGAGGAGGTGAAAATCCCGTCTGTGGCTGTGTAGTCTCGCGATAGCTGCCGAAATCTCGGGTCCCGCGGGATTTGTGGCCGGCCTGGGTGCGCGCCTCCTCCTCCCTCGCGGCTGCTTCCAGGCCAGCCCCCATTCCCTCAGAGAGAGGGAGGAGGGGAGTGAGGCAGGGAAAGCCCCTCCTGGCTCCGTCCTCTTCCTGTGGTGGGCCCTCGCTTCCCGCCCCGCGGATGGGAGAGCCCGGCCTGAGCTTGGCCTCGGCTCTAGCGGGGCTCTTCGGGGACGGTGGCGGCGTTGGCGCTTCGGCCCTGTGGCGGGGCTCCCGCAGTATGGGTAAGGAAGGGCCTGGCTCAAATCAATCAATCTAAAAACAGTGGGACGTTGGGTGAGGGGGGGGGAGGGGTCCCTCAGCGGCGGTTTCCTTGGTGACGCTTCGTTCCCCTGCTCCGCGCCCCCTTGTTGTGCTGCCTTCCCCCGCGTGCAGGGCGCAACGTGGCCTCCTTTGCGCCTGCCCCCGCGGCTTGTTTTCCCTTCAGGGAGGGAGGGAGCTCTTTGGGCTCCTCCACCCGCCTCTGGGAAAGGAGGACCCATCAAGCCCTGCGACGGCATTGAGGTGTTTGGGGTTTTTTTGGTGTGTCCCAATTTGAATGTGGACTCAAATAACTCAAAGGTATTAGGAAATGTTCCCCCAAATCCACCAGTGTTCCCATTTGGGCATATTGAGTATTCATGCCAAGTTTGGTCCAGATCCATCATTATTTGAGTCCACAGTGCTCTCTGGATGGATGTGAACTACAACTCCACAACTCAAGGTCAATTGTAAGTAAATTGGAGCCGGGGGGGGGCAGAGCCGGGAAGGGGGCGGAGCCGGAGGCGGGGGCAGACCCTCCGGCCTCCCAGGTGATCAGTGACCGGAATTCCGGCCCTTGGGCCCGTAGAAGTTGGACAGCCCTGCTGTAGGCTATATTGCAGAGAAGATGAACCTGAGGAATCCTTAGAAGAATAGGTGGGGTGGCCCCAAATTGGGGGTGGGTTAGCTTTAGGGGGTGCTCAGACAGAGGCGGTTGGGGAGCCTTCTGCTCCTCGAATGAGGGGCCATGAAAGGGAGTGTCATGAAGCTGCGCAGGCAGCACCGGCCGGCTGCCAGGCGCAATGATTCATCGGCGTGAATGTCAGAGAAGGCAGGAAAGCAGGGCGGAGAATCAGAAGGGGGATGGATGATGGGGATGGGGGAGTAATTGGTAGAAGTCCTCTCATTTTGTCTTTACGATTTCATTAAACAAACCCCTTCCTCGACAATGCCTCTGGGCTCCCCTCCCCTCTTGCTTGCCAAGCAACACCCCCCCCCCCAAAAGCATGGCAAATAACAACAGCAATTGCCCCCCAGTTCCAGGCCTTTGCTGTGCCCGTGCGCAGGGACACGTTTGCAAGGCGACCAAGGAGGCAGCCTTGAAAGGCAGGCACCTGGAACAGAAGGGCAGCCCTGAACATTGGCTGGCTGCCCCTCTTCCCACCTTGTTCTTCAAATCTCCAATGAAAAGTTTCGTTTTCGGAAGCTTTCGGAATTTTGGTTGCTTTGAAATCTAGTGTACTTGGATTGTACATCTTCATGAGTCTGCTTTGCACTGCATTGTTCGTTGGCTTGTTTTCCCATTCCCATTTGTTTGTGTTGGGGGATCTGAGCTGTTAGGCTCTCTCTCTCACTCTTATATATGAGAGAGATATATGTTGGGCCCTGAAAATAACCCTCAGTTGTGGTGATACCACCATAAATATAGCAGAGTACCAGAAGCAAACTTCATAACCAGCTGAAACTTACAAGTGATGAGTTAGGATAACCTTTCTCTCCATAGGATGGCACAGGAATGGAGAGTCAGAACTTTAGGTTCAAAAGAATGTATCAAATTAAAAGAAATACAGTACATTGATAGAAAAGATCTTGGAGCTCACTAGATTACTAAGTCTCATTTTCTAAGAAAGGTAAGAAGTTTTTAAAAATCCATACAGGCCCGGATTACCCATAAGGTCACCTTAGGCCATGGCCTAGGGTGGCAGCTTTGGGAGGGCAGCAGATCCGGACCCCCCAAGATTGAAAAAAATTTTAGTCCGAACTTCGGGCGCTTGCTTCTGCGCCTGAACACTGAGAAGGAGCGAGGGAGAAGAAGCCGGGGGAAGTTCCGCCGCCCCTAGGGCGTCTGACGTGGCTTCCCCCCACTGCCTTCTCGCTCGCACGGGTGGGCGCCGCCCCTTCCTTCAGTCAAGGGAGGGGGGTGCCCGTGCGAGCGAGGCGGTGGCGGGGGAAGCCACGTCAGACGCCCTAGGGGCGGGGCTTCCCCCGGCTCCTTCTCCCTCACGCGGGCGGGCGCCACTCCTTCCTTCACTGAAGAGAGGAGGGGCGGAGCCGGCAGGAGGGAGAAGGAGCCGGGGGGCAGCCCCGCGGCCCCTAGGGCGACTGACATGGCTTCCCCAGCCGCCGCCTCGCTCGCACGGGTGGGTGCCCCTCCTTCCTTCAGTGACAGGAGGAGGGGCACCCGTGCGAGTGAGGCAGCGGCGGGGGAAGCCATGTCAGATGCCCTAGGGGCGGGACTTCCCCCGGTTCCTTCTCCCTCGCGCCAGCTCCGCCCTTCCTCCCTTCAGTGAAGGAAGGAGTGGCGCCCGTCCGCGCGAGGGAGAAGGAGCTGGGGGGAAGCCTCGCCCCTAGGGCGTCTGACGTGGCTTCACTCGCCCGTGCGAACGAGGAGGAGGCGGGGGAAGCCACGTCAGTCACCCTAGGGGCGGGACTTCCTCCGGCTCCTTCTCCCTCATGCCGGCTCCGCCCCCCGCAAGAGGCCCCACCCCACGGGAGCGGCATTTAGAGAGTGTGGCCTAGGGCGCCACAAACCATTAATCCAGGCCTGAATCCATGCAGCTACATTTTGCCTAGATAGAGAGGCAAAATGCATCTTCACTGAAAGGAAGAGAAGAAAAGGCAGAAGAGAGCGGAAAATGGAGAATGGCCACATTGTCAAGCCCAGGGCAATAAGAATACCTTTCAAAGGAAGTTCCCTCACAGAGATTCCATTAATACATCTTCAAAGGGGAAGGAGATATTGGCGAGGAGGAAAGACAAAGGAAAGTTGTTGAATAGGGCTCAATGCTTTTATGGACGGAACACTGTTTTTAACATAAATGAATGCATAGGATATGTTAATGTAATTGTATTTTAATGTATTTTATTGTTGAATGCTTGAGGGTTTTATACTGTGTTTTATTGTGTGGGCATCGAATTATGCCTTTTGGGAAGCCGCTCTGAATCCCCCCCCCCCCCGGGGTTGAGAAGAATGGGGTAAAATGCCGGAAATAAAATAAATAAATAAATAAATAAATAAAGCCTTTTCCACAAAGAAACCATGCGTAAGAATTTGGGGGGAGGAATCTCTCACTCTAATCCTATCTCTAGCCCAGATACCCATTGAGGTTTAAATGTTTTAGATTGTACACCCATGACAGGATCCATCTCTTTGGGCTGTTTTATTGTGAAGTCCCATGAACATTTATTTTGGAAAATGGCATATTCATAATCATTTGGGAAAACCAGGAATCTTTGGGAAAGGCATGACCTTATTAGAAATCATAACCTTTAGGAAAGTATGTTCTTACTGAGAAGAGTTAAAAACTCACTTGAGTCAACCTTCTCCTTAGTGGTAAATATCTGCTAGCATTTATGCAAGGCAATTAGGTTTCTCAGCTGTTAGACTGATATACCTAGATATCTCTTTGAACTGTTAGGAACAAAGATATGTCAAAGCACAAAAAGAAAAACCACAGTCAATTTTCAGAAGTGTTATTTCAGTTGCTCAAAAACATCTTGGTTTAAGCCATGCTCTCAAGAGACCAAAAATAAAGTAGTCTTCATTAAAATAACATAGTTGATTTACTCACAAGCTTCATGTATTCAGCCTACAGGTACTTTGCTAGATATCAACCCAGTTACAGATAGAATTTGAAGTAGTTTCTCTATGGAGATAACACAAAGCATCTTTCTTAGAATCAACAGTCCAAAGTCTCAATCATCTCTCTGTTCTGGGAGTCTCTAAAGCAGTTTAATGCAGTGCTGTCCAACTTCTATAGGCCCAAGGGCCGGACGTCTGGTGGCTGACCACCTGGCGGGCCGGAGGGGCGGGGCCAATCGCGGGGGCGGGGCCAATCGCCGGGGGCGGGGCCGATCCTCGGAGTGACGCTGTAGGAGGGAGGGCGGAGCAAGAGGGGTTCCCTTTGCTCCTCCCTCCCTTCTACAGCGCCAAACTGGCAGAGGCACGGCGATTTCGCCATGCCTTTGCCCAGTTTGACGCTGTGGAGAAGGAAGGAGGTGCAGAGAGGGGCCCCTTGCACCTCTTCTTCTGCAGCCCAAACTGGGCAAGAGGCACGGCGATTTCGCCATGCCTTTGCCCAACTGGGAGAAGGAGGGAGGTGCAGAGAGGGGCTCCCATGCACCTCTCTTCCTTCTCCACAGCGTCAACTGAGCAAGAGGCACGGCGATTTCGCCATGCCTTTTGCCAGGAGACGCTGTGGAGGAAGGAAGGAGGTGCAGAGAGGGGCCCCCTTTGCACCTCTTCCTTCTCCACAGCGCCAACGCTGGGCAAGAGGCACGGCGATTTCGCCATGCCTTTTGCCCAGATTGACGCTGTGGAGAAGGAAGGGAGGTGCAGAGAGGGGCTCCCCTTTGCACCTCTCTTCCTTCTCCACAGCGTTTCTCCCTCCTCCTCCTCCTCTCCCGGGCACCACGGCTGTCCCGAGCGCCGCGGCGCCAGGGAAAGACACGGCGCCCGGGAAAGAGGGAGGAGGGAGAGAGAGGCGGCGCCAAGGCCAGTGCGTCACAGGCCTGGCGTGACGCGGCGCTGCCCTTGGCTCCGCCTACTCCTCCTTTTCGGCTCCCCCGCCCTTCCTAGGGAGGGGGAGCCGCCGAAAAAAAAGTAGGCGGTGCCAGGGGCAGCGTCACGCCCAGGCTCAGGACGCGCTGGCCTTACCCGCCGCCTCCTTTTCGGCGGCTCCCCGCCCTTCCTAGGAGGAAGCCGCCGAAAAAAGGAGTAGGCGGCGCCAGGGGCAGCGCGTCAGGCCTGGCGTGACGCTGCTGCCCTGGCGCCGCCTACTCCTCCTGTTCGGCGCAGAGAGAGGGACGGAGGGGGGCGGTGCAGGGAGGAGGAGCTAGCTCTCTTCCTCCTCCCTGCCCCACCTCCCTCTCCCCGCTGGTTTAATGCAGCTATGGGCAAACTTTGGCCCTCCAGGTGTTTTGGACTTCAAATCCCACAATTCCTAACAGCCTCAGACTGAGGGGGGAGGGGAGGAAGGGTCCTGAGGCTGTTAGGAATTGTGGGAGTTTAAGTCCAAAACACCTGGAGGGCCAAAGTTTGCCCATTCCTGGCCTAACAGCTCTTATAGTCAGGATGTTCTTCCTCCAGCTCTAGTTGTAGGTCACTGTTGGTCCAGCTCTAGCTAGAACAACAGTGCTGTAGAATCTGAAGAGGCATGAATGGAGGGCGAAAGAGAGAAACATACCAAGAGGAAGGCACGTTAAGCCAACCCCGACCGGAACAGCCTCCTACCTGGAAACTGATGCCCACACAGCGGGAGAACATGCAGGTCAAGAATAGGGCTCCACAGACACCTATGTATCCACCACCAGTATTTATTTATTTATTTATGTATTTACATCATTTATATTCTGCCCTTCTCACCCTGCAGGGGACTCAAGGCGGATTACAATGCACATATACAGGCAAACATTCAATGCCATAGACATACAACATATATAGGCAGACACTCAGAGGCAATTTAACATTCCAGCTTCTGGCCACCAGGGGGAGCCATTGCATTCCTTCATTCTTTTTCATACTTCCTGAATGATTTTATGGCCTCGTAAATCAGTTAAATTAGCCTCCCCACAAAGTGGTACCTAAATTTCCTACTTGATAGATACAACTGTATTTCGGGCTGCAAAGGTCGACAACGAGCTACACAATTTGGTCGAGAGCTCACCCCAACCCGGACAGGGCTCAAACTCATGACCTTCTGGTCAGTAGAGATCTTATGCAGTTGACTCCAAGTCAGCTGCGCCACAGTTCCAGTGTAACAGTACACCGAACTTGGAGGACAATCTTACTCGGACAACAAGGGATTGCCTAAGTAAGTCTTCCTAATGTTTAGGTCAGTGGTTCCCAAACTTTTTTTGACCAGGGACCACTCTTCAACATTAGTACCAAAAAGGGTTACGAATCAGTTTTTGGTCAACTTTAGATTCAGTTTGGTTATTTGGGGTGCAGATTCAGAAAACTTCATTGGAGAGACCACATTAGCTCTAGTTTCTGATACAGAACATATGCCATCAAGTAGTCACCATCTTCTCACCCACATAAAACCATATTTAATAACCTAGAGCTGATGTGGTCTATCCAATGCAATTTTCTGAATCAGCACCCCAAATAACCCCAGGAACAGGCTTAAAAATGAAGACACCAATATTTTTTTTTGAATGGGCTGTGTTATTATCCATAGTAGTAATGGTGAGGCCACTGACCACATTTTAGTTCTTGCAGGCTGCTGGTGGTCCATGGACCACAGGTTAGGAACCACTGGTTTAGGTGGAGTCTCTTTTCCTGAAATTTGAATCTATAGCATTGTGTCCTAGATTCTAGAAGAGCAAATAACAAGCCTGCACCTTCTGTAGTAGGACATCATTTCCAATATTTAAACATGGCTATCGTGTCCATTTCTCAGCCTTTTCTTCTCACTGGCTACACATACTGAACTTCCTAAGCCATAATCATAGGGCATGGTTTCTGTATAGACATGATGACCCTATATAAATAGATTATGATGGTGGTGATGTTGTCTAATTAACCCAGGAGAGAGTCAGCCAACAGTGTCAGGATAGATGCCCCCTTATAAATTATACATATGCCTTCACCCCTTGTTTGTCTCAGTGTTTTGTATAGATAATTTAAATGAGAGTATGTGCATCAGTAGTATGACTGCGGGGCTGGGATTATGGGAGACATGTTTTCCTTGTCTCCCAACCAGATGAAAAGCAGCACCTGCGAAAATCCCTTTTTAGTTTCCACTCTAGCAACCTTCCCACTGCACAACCTTGGGCAGGCCACACTCTCTTACCCTAAACAGAAGACAATGACATATCACTGAAGAAATTTTTGCTGAGAAACAAATGACGTATGTTCACCTCGGGGTCATCACAAGTCGAAAATGGCTTAAGAGCCCACAACAACCACCAGAAGAGGAAGACCTCTGTCATCTCAACTTCAGCCCTCCAGATAGCAATGCATCTGCCCTGTGAACATCGGGTGCTGCTTTGTGGATGTGGCAATTCATTAATCATGCCCAGAATTGTCTATTCTAATAATCCATAGCTCTCTGGGGCATCATCTTTTGTGTAAAAGGGTATAATGTTAGCATCTGCTAAATGAACTGTTTGGGTTTTGAATTATTATTATTACTCATCATTATTGCCACAGTGTAACAAAGGGTAATCTTGTTTCTGTATTGCTGTTTTTATGTTACATTGAGTATGTGGTGTTCAAAAGCATCCCAGAAATCAAAGTGATGACAGCAGTAATGTTGTTGTTATTGTAAGTGGAATCATTTCTAAATCATGGAAGAAAGGGGTGTAGGCTGAGTATCTCTTACCTGAAATGCTTGGGACTAGAAGTGCTTTAGATTTTGGTTGTTTTTTTAAAGGGATATCCATGATTTTATATACATAAACAATAAGATCTGTTGGAGATGAGGCCCAAATCAAAACAGGAAATTCATTAATGCTTAATATTTATTTATTTATTTATTTTATTATTCGATCTTATATTCCGCTCCTCCCTGCAGGCTCAGGGCGGATCACAACATACAATAAAAACAAGCTGCGCATACAACCTGCAGCCATACATAGCATAAAAACATAAAAACATAAAACCAATGTATAATAAAATCCATAAAGGCTAGATTTCTAAGACTCCAGGCATGAACCCCTCAGGGCAGATCAGTTAGTCAAAGGCCAGTTTGAAGAGGGCAGTTTTGCAAGCCCTTCGAAAAGGGCCGAGCTCTGAAATTGCTCGGGTAGCATCAGGCAGGGAGTTCCACCATACTGGGGCCGCCACAGAGAAGGCCCTCTGCCTAGTTGTGGATAGATGGCAGGAGCGGATCGATGGAACCAATAGCAAATTTTGCTCTTCTGAACGTAGTGATCTCGGGAACGTCTGGGCAAGGCGGTCCCTCAGGTAGACGCAGGCCCTAGACCATGTAAGGCCTTAAAGGTTAGTACCAATACCTTGAAGGCAATTCGGTACTCTATGGGAAGCCAGTGCAGTTGCCGGAGGATGGGAGTAATATGCTCCCTCACTGGTGCTCCCATCAGCAAGCGAGCAGCGGCATTCTGCACCAGCTTGAGTTTCCAGATTGTCGACAAGGGAAGGTCAACGTGAGGCGTTACAGTAGTCTAATCTCGAGATGACCGTCGCTTGGATCACCGTGGCCAGGTCATCCCTGGACAGGTAGGGTGCCAGTCGCCTAGCCTGACGAAGATGGTAAAACGCCACTTTGCTGACCATGGAGACCTGGGTCTCCATGGTCAGCAAGGGGTCCAACTGGACACCCAAGCTCTTGACAAGGGGTGACGGGCTAAGTTGCTCACCATCCAGGGTAGGCAACCGGCACCCACCCAGCCCAGGGCGACCAGGCCACAAGATCTCCGTCTTCGACGGGTTCACCTTCAGCCGGCTGGAACGCAGCCAACCAGTCATGGCTTCAAGGCATTGATGGAAACAATCGGGTACGGTGTCCAGCCTGCCGTCCATTCTCAGCAGGAGCTGGGTGTCATCCGCGTACTGATAACACTCCAGACCAAAGTCGCGGACCAGCTGGGCCAGGGGGCGCATATAGACGTTGAATAATAAGGGGGAGAGGATGGCCCCCTGAGGGACCCCACAACTTAATGGGAGTCTCCCAGAGGCCCCCCGCCCCCCTCCACACGCTGTCCCCGATCCTGGAGGAAGGAGGCCACCCATTTAAGGGCAGTCCCCCTAGCCCCAGTCACGGCTAGGCGGTGGGTCAACAGGGCGTGATCTGCTGTATCAAACGCTGCTGTTAGGTCTAACAAAACAAGCAGTGCTGATCCACCCTGGTCCAGCTGGCAGCGAAGTTGGTCTGTAATGGCGACAAGCACGGTCTCCGTCCCATGCCCAATACGGAAGCCGGACTGGAAGGGGTCAAGCCCACCTGTGTCGTCTAGGAACCGCTGCAGCTGATCCGCTGCTGCCCTCTCAATTGCCTTGCCTAAAAAAGGCAAATTAGACACAGGTCGGTAATTGGAGGGAGCCGAAGGATCTAAATTCGGCTTCTTAAGCTTCGGTCTTACCTTTGAGTCTTTCATCGCCCCTGGGTTCACTCCTGTCTCAAGTGAGCTGTTGATAATCTTTCCCAGGGGGCCACGTAGCCCCTCCCGGCAAGATCTAATCAGCCAGGAGGGGCACGGGTCGAGGGAGCAGGTAGTTGGTCTTGCTGCAGCCAGTATCCCATCGACAGCTGCTGCGTTCAGCAGTTGGAAACGGGTGAAGGTGGGCCCGCCGAGTGGCGGCGGAGTCTCAAGTTCACTCACTGTATCAAGAGTGGCTGGGATATCCCGGCGGAGGGTCGAGATTTTGTCAGCGAAAAAGTTCTGGAAGGCCTCAGCTGTTGGTGCCAAATCCCTATCATTTGGGACAGCCGGAATTGTAGTCAAGGACAGAATTATTCTTAAAAGTTGAGCTGGGCGTGAACTAGCTGACTCTATCAAGGAAGAATAGTGAACCTTTTTGGCATCCTTGATAGCTTGCTCATAAACCTCTTTAAACTGTTTATAAGCTAATCTCGATGCTCCGTCGCGCCAATCCCGCCACACGTCCTCTAGTTGACTCTTCCTCCGTTTCATCGCTCGTAGCTCCTCGGTAAACCAAGGTGAGCGATTCCTTCGGAGGGTGAGAGAGCGTCTGGGGGCGATCTCATCTAAGGCAGTGGAAAGACAGGTGTTCCAATGTTCCACTTGCTCATTGACTGAGTCGCTCGGGAGTTCCAAATCCCTCAGAGTATTCAGGAACCTATATTCACTTTATGCACATGGCTTGAAGGCAATTTTGTACAATATTTTAAATACTTTTGTGCCTGAAACAAAGTATGTGTGTACTGCACCATCAGAAAGCAAAGTTGTATCTCAATCACCCATATGGACAATTTTGGGTTATTTCAGAATTGTAGATAAATTATTAGTTATTTTTCCTCTATCTTTGTCCCTATAATCCAGGCACGGGCAAACTTTGGCCCTCCAGGTATTTTGGACTTCAACTCTCACAACTCCTAACAGCCAGTAGGCTGTTATAAATGGAGAAATGTGTAATATTGAATAAACAAACAATTTAATGAATACATAAATAAGGGAGTTTTCCCGTTGTACGTTTGGAATGCCAGTTGTCTTTTCTAGGGAGATCAGTGGCAGGTAAGGGGGTACTTTATTCTCTCAGGCACTTCAGTTAGCCTTAGATGTTTGTTCAGCTCTTAGGGATTTGGTATACTAATGTCCACACATGACTTCATTTTTTTGTCTTTGCTATAGTGACTGGCTACCTGTTGCCTTTTAATCATTTCTTATTAAGGTGGGCACTCAATATCCACTGGGATTTGGTTCTAGGAGCCAAAATCTGTGGATATTCAAGTCCCATTATAGACACTGGTGGAGCAAAATGATATCCCTTATATAAAATGGCAAAATCAAAGTTTGCTTTTGGTATTTTGAAAAAAAATACTTTTTAGCCGTGGTTGATTGAATCCAGGGATGCGGAATCTGTGGATACAGAGGGCCAACTGTCTATGCCATATGTTAAGTATACTTTCACTAGAAATGCTAGTCATTGGACATATGACCTTGTTCACGCCAGTTATATGGAGATCTGGACCCACCCAACTTTCAGACTGTAGTTTCTCTATAATATGTTGTTTTTGGCTTGTTTCACAAGTGGCAGGAATGAAAATGTCAGGCATATGGCGACAAAGCCCTGTGCACAGAATAAGGCCATTCTAGAGTCAATAAACAGGAAGAATAGGTATGAGGAAACTTTGGGACAACAATTCTCTGAATTCCTAGGCAGGGCCTCTGTCCAAAACATCTAGAAATGCCTATTCCTGGCATAGACCCTTCAACAATGTAAGACGGAGACAGGGTCTCAAGAAAAAAGTATTTGGATTAAAATTCAGACCTTTGTAATATCACAAGGAGCAACCCTGCAAAAATCAAGATGAGGCACCTGTGAAAACACAGAAAAGAGACCTACATGAAGCAACCTTCAGAAAAACACCAGGAGAAAAGGAAAGGTAGTGTTTCACATCTGGGCTTGAGTGGAGAGATATTCCTGATGGACAAAACCTGGAGGAAAGGGGCAATTTTCCCATCATCAGTTTTGCAGTGAGAACAGTCTCTTCATCAGATTAATTAGAGAGCAATGTGGACTATGATCCATTTGTTTTCCTCTTAGTGAAGGTATGTAGGGCACCCACAACCAATGTGATCAAGAAGACATCCCTTAATAAGAGCTCTAAGCATCCTGAACCGATGGGCTGAACATTTTCAGAGTCTCTTCAATGCCAACCGAATAGTTAAAGGTTCAGCTATCCAACACATTATACAACAACCAATGAAAAATGAACTGGACACAGCTTCCACTCTGGAAGAGACCCTTGAGGCCATACAGCAGATGAAAAATGGCAAGGCAGCCAGGATCGATGAAATCCCACCTGAAGCTTGGAAACAGGGAGGTCATGTACTTCATGCTAAATTCCATGAGCTCCCTGTGTGTTGTTGGGAAAAAGGTGAACTGCCATCAGATCTCCAAGATGCAGTTATCATCACCCTGTATAAGAAAAAAGAAAGAAACACTGGGTAGGATCTCCACGATCAAAATGAAAATCTTTCCGAAATTAAATTTTTTTGTTCCAGACACTCCCTATTTTGAAAAATGACCTTATTCTAAGAAGATGGCAATCCGAACTTGCCAAATTTATTTGGCAAGGACGGAAAGCAAGAATAAAATCCAAATTTTTACAAGAAAGAACTTTAATGGGGGCTTTGGTGTGCCTAATTTAAGTAAATACTTTGAGGCAAATTGCCTAGAGGCAATGAGAGAATGGATTGATCTGAAAAATAAAGACTTATTAAATATAGAAGGACACGGAAACAAATTCGGATGGCACGGCTATCTGATATATGATAAAGTGCTACAGGACAAAAATTTTAACAATCATATTCTAAGAGCAGCCATCTACAAAGTTTGGATAAAATACAAAAAAGTATTATACTCAAAAATACCTACTTGGGTTTCACCACTTGAGACCTTTCAAATGATACAACTATTGGACAATCAAGAGCCTAAATACAAAGAACTTTTACAAAAAGATGGGTCAAATTTATTTTTTTAAAAATGGGAGGATCTACAACAATATAATCTAAATTGGTTCTGCTATAATCAACTGAATAAAAGATATCTGATTGATAGGAAAATTGGCTGGGAGTGGAATACCCTAAAGGTGGAAAAACTATGGTTATACTCCGAAAAAAAATAGTGAGCTCAATGTATACCTTCTTATTGCAAAAAGAATTTGAAAAAAAACTATAGAGGAGTATATGCAAAAATGGGAAACAAATCTGGGCCACCCCATTCCCATGGAAGAATGGGAGAGAATATGGAGAACAAAACAAAAATATACCTATGCATTTAGTCTAAAAGAAAATATATATAAGGTAATATATAGATCAGGGGTGCTCAGAATGGTGATCGGGATAACCAAGGTGATCTTCAGGCCTCATCCTGGTGATCTTCAGGCCCCTGACCAGGTTTTTTGCTGTTGGTCCTCTTCACGCGCCCCTGCATGCTGCAAAGAAGTCCTCCGTCATTGCTCCTCCTCGCTCCCTGCTCACGCGCTGCCTCCAAAAGCTCCAGAGTCCAAGAGGCAGAATGGGCCCCCTCTTTTGTATTCCCCCTCCTCCCTCCATCCTTCTCCAGCCACTCAGAGTCGTAGGAGACCAAAGGGGCGGGCCTGGATGACGCGATGCATGGCTGGCCCCGCGCGCATGTGCAGAAGCGCCCATTCTGCCCCCTCGGACTTCTCGTGAGCTCTTGGAGGTGGCACGCATGCTGGCGGCATGGAAATAGGAGCAACAATGGAGGAGGAGGAGAAGGACGCTTTGGGGTCATTTCCTTACCGCATCTTTTTTCCTTACCGTCAGTCTTTTTACTTTGGGGTGGGTGCTTGATTGTTCTGTGGCATGTCTCTTTGTTTATTTTTAATGTTTAAAAATGGCCTTTTAGCTCCAAAGCCTCTCTCCTAGCTTTGTTCCTTGAGAAATATATGTTGGGGAATATGGAAATGTGGGAGAAATGGGGTGGTTGGATGTATTTCTGCATGCCCCTTTGTTTACCTTGCTGAGTATTAAATGGCCTTGCAGTTCGAAAGCCTCTCTTCTTACTTTCTGGCTCATAATATGTGTGGTAATATGGCAGTGTGGGAGAAATGGGGTGGTTGGATGTATTTTTATGCTCTGTTTTATATTGTTGTTATTAAATTGAAATGTTGATGTTTTCTAACTTTATTTTATGTAAACTGCCCCGAGCCTGCTGGAAGGAGCGGTACATAAAAATGAATAATAAATATAAATAAATAAATAAGAAAATAGTTATACATTTTACATTTCTGGGCAGGTGATCTTTGGGACTTGGTTTTTTAATCAGTAGCTCCCATGCTGAAAAAGTGTGAGCACCCCTGATATAGATGGTACGTAACCCCCAGCCAATTAGCCAAAATTAATAAGAATGGTAATGAAACCTGTTGGAAATGTAACCAAGAACGAGGTACCTTTTATCACCAGATGTGGTCATGCTGTGTAGTAACTCGATACTGGAATATGATTTATAAAATTATACAAGAAATCATACAACAAAAATTTGAAAAGAAACCGGAGTTTTTTCTCTTAAACATCACAGGCCTGGAAAAAAAAACCAAAATCTCGAAAGACTTTTGACTTACCTCACAACCTCAGCAAGAATAACTCTTGCCAGATATTGGAAACTACCAGAGATACCGAATGAAGAGAAATGGTTGATAAAGACTTTGGAAATAGCAGAGATGGACAAGCTAACTTATCTAATCCGCGATAACTCTCCAAAACGCTTTGATCACACTTGGCAACCCTTCATAGACTATATTAAAAGGAAAAAAACCCATAAATCTAAAAGGATTGAGGATTTAGAACTATCCCCACAAGAGAAAACGAGTGAAAATGTCTAGATCTTAGAAATGAGATGTGAAGCTCAACATCCTGTGTTTTTATGTTTTTATGTATGTACGTCTTCTCCCTTCTTCCCCTTCCCCCGTGTATTTAGGGCTACTCTAGCCATTGCTCTTTCTATTTTATGTATATTGTGATTGTTTCTAATAAAGACTTTTAAAAACTTTTTTAAAAAGAAAGAAAAAGAAAAAAGAAACAAAATACGATTGCTCAAACTATCGAGGTATAACACTGCTCTCCATTGCTGGAAAAATCCTTGCAAGGATATTCCTGAACAGATTAGTTCCTGCTATTGCAGAAGAACGTCTCCCTGAAAGCCAATGCTGCTTCAGAGCTAATAAGAGCACCACAGATATGGTTTTTGCCCTTAGACAACTGGAAGAGAAATGTAGAGAGCAGAACAAAGGGCTCTATGTAACATTTGTCGACCTCACCAAAACCTTCGACACTGTGAGCAGAAAAGGTCTGTGGTAGATCCTGAAACGTCCCCCCAAATTCCTCAAAATGATTATCCTGTTGCATGAGGGCCAGCACGGTCAAGTCAGATACAGCGATGCTCTCTCAGAGATCTTTCTAATAACTAATGGAGTGAAACAAGGTTGTGTTCTTGCACCAACCCTATTTACAATCTTCTTCAGCATGATGCTCCAAAGGGCTAAGGCAGAGCTTGAAGAAGAAGACGGCATATATATACGCTATCGTACTGACGGTAGCTTGTTCAACTTAAGCCGTCTGAGGGCTCGCACTAAGACTCTAAACTATCTAGTCCATGAGCTGCTTTTTGCTGACAATGCTGCCCTTGTCGCCCATTCAGAAGCAGCCTTGCAGTGCCTAACATCCTGCTTTGCAACAACTGCAGAGCTGTTTGGGCTGGAAGTCAGCCTGAAGAAAATGGAAGTTCTCTACCAGCCTGCACCACAGGAAGAACACCATCATCCCCACATCAGCATAGGCAAATCTGTGCTTAAGTCCGTTCAGCAGTTCACCTACCTGGGAAGCATCATCTTTTCAGACGCCAAGATTGATAATGAGATAGATCACAGATTAGCAAAGACATATAGTGCATTCGGAAGGCTTCACAAAAAAGTCTGGAGCAACAAGCACTTGAGACAAAACACAAAAATCAGTGTGTACAGAACTATCAAACTGTCTATTCACCTCTATGGGTCTGAAACATGGCTCACCTTTCGCCAACACCTACGACTCCTCGCATGCTTTCATCAGCGCTGTCTTTGCACAATCCTAAATATACACTGGACCGACTATGTGACGAATGTTGCTGTCCTTGAGGAAGCAGGGATCACCAGCATTGAGGCCATGCTATTGAAAACACAGATGCACTGGGCAGGGCACGTCTGTAGGATGGAGGACAACTACCTCCCAAAGATACTACTCTATGGTGAACTCACCACGGGTCAGCGCAATAGAGGCGCCCCAAAAAAGAGATATAAGGACTCCCTGAAACAACATCTCAGGCTTGGCTAGATTGATCACCAAAAATGGTCCACCCTAGCCTCACATCGGGAGGCATGGAGATGCACTATCCACAATGCTATAGCCTCTTTCGAGAAGACATGCCAAACGAGTCTCAAAGAGAAACAACAACGCAGAAAGAACTGCACCTTGGAAACATCACCCATGGAGACTTTCTGCTGTGCTTTCTGCAACCGAACTTGCCATCTCAGATTGGCCTTTCTAGTCATTAACATTCTTGTAAAAAGCGTGGGATCTTCCTAAGAATCTTTGTTCGCGAAGTAATGCCGAGAGAAGCATTGTTGGAAGATTTCTTGAAATCCTATCTTCTTTGTCACTTTGGGCTGCAGCTTTAGAAGGGGGGAAGAAGAATAATATATATCTAAAAACAGAGTTCATGTTCACTTTCCATGTGGGCTTGCATAAGCATTTCGTGGGTAACAGCTGCTTTAAAAAAATCAGGTGTGAAGCACACTGATTTAGCATGCTGGGCACATATAGAAGACACAGCCAATGTGTCAAGCAGGACAAAACCAGGCCAACTTGAGAGATGTACCAAGACAATGTAAAATAAAATTCCATTGAGTGGGATGAACCTGTCCTATCCCATCTTTCAAACCCCAACATTTAGCTACAGCCACACATTCCTAATGCTGCTTTTCAATGTCCTTTCAATGGAGAGGGAGTGCAGATGTACTGAACTATGTTCTTGTTGCCGGACCAACCAGTTAGGTAATAGCCATGTTGAGAAGGGATGACTATAGCTGAAAGTTTGAAAGGTGAGGGAGGGCAGGTACCTTGGCCCTAATTAACAGAGCTCTGGGGGTTTTTTAACAGAGGTGGGATGATCATCTGTTGGGAGTACTTTGACTCCTGTGTGACGGGGGGTTGTACTGGATGGTCTTTGTTTTCTGACTCTATGATTCTGTGATCCTGCTTCAATTTTTTTTTAAGATTTAAGTTATAGAACCCTCATCCCACATTCATTTGGCAATCCTAATGTGAGGTCCCTTTCACAACTTTCCTGCCCACCTAGCAATTTAGTAGGGTGTTGGAGGCACTCTTAGGGTTCTTCCACACAGCCCTATATCCCAGAATATCAAGGCAGAAAATCCTACAATGCCTGCTTCAAACGGGGACATCTGAGTCCACACTCAGATAATGTGGGATTTTCTGCCTTGATATTCTGAGATATAGGGCTGTGTGGAAGGGCCCTTAGTAATGTAATAGGTAAGGAAGAGATCTCCCATATTAACAAGTAGCTCCCTGCATGAAGAACAAACAGAATGAGCACTGTGGCATCCAGCTCCACTTGGGTAACTTCAGCCTCTTTTAGGGCCCTTCCACACTGCCCCTATATCCCAGGATCTGAGCACCGATTATCTGCTTATCCCAGAGTATCTGGCAGTAGACACTTAGGCCCTGTCCACACAGCTTTATAAAATCCACATGGAACTGGATTATATGACAGTGTGGACTCAGATAATAATTCAAAGCAGATATTGTGGATGATCTACCTTGATATTCTGGGTTATATGTCTGTATGGACGGGCCCTCATATATTCCAGTTCAAAGCAGATAATCTGGGATCAGATCCTGGGATATAGGGCAGTGTGGAAAAGCCCTTAAGGAGTCATTCCTTTACTCAGAGGGTGCAAGAAGCTGTTTCTGGCTTCATGGCGCCACCTAATGGACAGAGTAGACTTGAGAGGAGAAACTTGGCCCAGGAAGTTTAGTTAGGTTTTGAGGATGGAGTCAAAGAGCCCAGGTTTTCAGGCCAAATGGGGCCTCAGCTACTAATGCTTTACTGGGAGCAGTTCAAAGGCATGATGAATATGAGGTGCATTTGCATAATCTTAAATAAGGCCACCACGTTTGCACAAGGTTAAGCCCAAAAGATTGACTTTTTGCCCTTCGGCGCTATTTTGCATTGGGGCATTAATTTCAAAAGCTCAAATCAGACTTCAATGTGAATAACTATGTGAATACTCCATGCTCCACTACCCCCCCCCAACCCCTCTCTCTTCTTTTAGTGTTTCTCCCCATCCCAATTGGGAAAGTTATTCAAGCCAGCATACCTGCAGGGTAGTTTTCTATACATTGGTGCAACTATCCATACACACAGGTGAAGAGAGTGGAGAGTGTCAATTTGCGTGGCATGCTCAACCACATATTTTATACAAAAACCTGCAGTGCTTAGTAGCAGGATTGCCAGTCTGTCTGGAAAATTCATCATTCAGGTGCCAGAAATCCAGTCACTTTCACTAAGATCTTATATGTTCTCTGTTCAGTTCTGGTCTTTAGCTGTGAACATTGTTGGACTGCAACTCTCACCTTTGGCTAGGGCAATTGAAGCTAATGGGAGCTGTAGGGCTATACAATGGCCCATTTATCAACAGCATAATCCAGAAGCCTGTCAGCAAAACAAGATATCATCTTACCTGATATCTTTCTGGAACTATTTTATATCGATTTTATTTTTTCCTATTTTGAAGTGGACATTGTGTGTGTCTCCAGATGTTGTTGATCTGCAACCTGCAACATTCCTCTACATTGCCTATTCTAAACCTGCTGGGACATACAATTCATTGACTGCTGGAAGGCTATGTGATTCCCATCTGATATAAAACTGCAACATTGAAATGGTAGCTGTTTCATCAAAAGTATTATCCCATCTTAGCCAAGAGCTTATTGTAGTGACGAAAAGCAGGCTGGCTGGCCTGGACCCAACCATTTTGCATGTTAAAGGAAAACATTGAAATGAGCTGGACTCACATGGTGCGCCATCTATGAGGAAGTCATCCTGACACAAGACGCACTGTAAACAAGGATCATATGAGATATTGATCTCAATATATTGATGTCTATTTTGCAGGAAGACCTGGAAGAAAGTTGTTTTTCAACAGAAGTAGATCAAGTGTGAATATATTCAGATATTGGATTGCAACTCCCAGCATTTCCCACCTTTGGCTCTGCTTACTACAGCTGATGCAAGAAGGACAACCTCCATAAATATAGTGCTGTGTGGTTCAAGTCTTTCTGTTGTCTTCCCCACTCTGCCACCAGCAACCTCTGAAGCAACTACCTCGCCTGCTGAAATCAGCAGAGAGATCACCAAGCAGCAAGGGACAGTCCCCATCCTAAGCAGGGTTGGGATAGCTGGATGAGCCACATGGCACTTAACATGCAAAGTAAAAGGTAGTCCATGTGAAAGTCATCAGTGCAGGATAACCTGCTGTGCTCTAGGAAGGCTCAACCATACACACGCACACACACAATCCTTACAAGAAAGGGAAACTTTTGTGTGTGGGGAGGGTGTGAGTCAGCAAGGGTGACAATGCCACCAGGATCCTAAAGCCTCCTGGAGCAGGGGACACAGATCAGTTCCAACACTTCCTAGAGCAGGCTGCCAAAACCAGCTTAATCATTTCCCTAAATCCAGAGTTGATGTAATCCCCAGATCAGAGAGAGTAACACCATAAATGCATCATCCCAGTGCTGTAACAGGGGCTCTAGCACACAAGCAGCTGTTCAACCAGCTTTATTGCTCGTTTGCCTATGTTTTTCCAGCAGTCCCCACAATTCCCTGCACTTCCTAATGAGACACTGCAAATGGGAAACACGTGCCTTCTCTGTTACAAAAGGGAATAGTACAACAAACTCTGCAATTCAAACTAAAGCCTCCCAGCTCAAAAAAATACCCCTCAGATAACCCAAGGGGATAACCAATAGTGTCAGTACAGAAACAAAATTACTCAGAGGCAAAAAAAATGCTCAGCCAAAGCACTGGGTGACAGCCAGCATTGTGTAGTGCAGTGATTCCCAACCTTTTTTTGACCAGGGACCACTTTCCAACATTAGTACCAAAAGGGTTACGAATCAGATTTTGGTCAACTTTAGATTTAGTTTATTTGGGGTGCTGATTCAGAAAATTGCATTGGATAGACCACATCAGCTGTAGTTTCAGATACAGAACAGTAGTCACCGTCTGCTCACCCACAGAAAACCATATTTCATAATTTAGAGCTGATGTGGTAGTAGTAATCTTTCATGGGTAGTCAGCCTCTCCCCTCCCGACATCCCCGTTGCCTTGGCACTATAAGAGGGTTTTGCAAGACCAGTCACTCTTGTTGCCATGTGGTTTCAAGGCAACTGTATAGTAATGGTGGGGCTGTGAAGCATATTTTCCTTCTTGCAAACCACTGGCGGTCCAAGGACCACAGGTTGGGAATCACTAGTTTAGTGATTTGAGCATTGGAGAATGACTCTGGAGACCAGGAATCCCCACTTGGTGACCTTGGACCAAGCCACACTCTCTCTGCCTTAGAGGAAAGCAACAACTTCCTTCTGAACTAACCTTAACATGAAAACCCTGTGACTTTGGGATCGCCATAATTCACAAATGACTTGAAGGTACACAACAAGGAGAGCATTGGATAGTCTTCGTCTGAACAGAAACTATCAACATTTTATGTTGCACAAGAGGGGTGTTCCCAGGTCACCAGATTTTTTGTACTGCAAGTTCCATCAGCCATAGTCAGCACAGCCAAAGTGGGAAAGACTGGAAGTTGCAATCCAATATCTGAAGATTCATACTTTATCTACCTCTGTTGAAAAAGCAACTTCCAAGCCTTCCTGCAAAACAGACACAATTCTGTATTTAAACACTTGGAATAGCCAAATCATCTGGCATGACCCTGATGAATAGGTGCAAGGATATCTTTCTGCTGAGACAGGAAGGAAGGAAAATACAAGATATGTCTTGCATTAGGAGCCAAGCCCAAGGGCTTCCAGTTTCTAACCACAGCTAAGCACGAGTCGACATTGAAGATTAAGGTATAGCAAGTGACATAGGAGTGAATGTCTTCACACATTTCTTCTTATTCGTTTTTGTAATGGATGTCAAGGTGTGGCACCAGTGTTCCTAGTGCAAACAAGAAAAGTGGGAACAATTCTGTGTACTGAAATCTGGGAGAAGTGACTGAGCTGTTGCTTCCGACTGTGTACAAAGGAATTAAGAACATGCACCCGGTATTAACAATGTCTGCATTTCCTATGGGAAACGCCATTGCGACAGCCATATAAATTCAGAAAACAAAACAGCTACAAAAAGGGCAGTACTTTTTTTATTAGACAATTCATTAACTGGCTGCTGCTCTACCTGCAATATTTATGTAGGGCCACTGAAGATCAGAATTTGAAAAAATTACTTTTGGGGGCTACAATTCACTGAATCATGGCTGGGGCCTTTTGGGACTCCTTGTGCAAACAAGTACATTTCCCAAGGATTATGAAAAGGATTATGATGTATTATGAGGCTGTCTCCATTCCATTGCTATAGAGGTCTATCAGCACAACACATAAACTCAGACAATCCTTAAACACAGAACCCCCAAATCCAAGGATAATGCCCATCTCTCTGTTGTGGTATGCCTCAGGAACAAGCTAATTAATTATGCATCTCTCTTACTTTAGCTGCAGCAATAATCCAACTGGTGTTTGAGTTTCTAACAAAAAAGATAATCATCTCAGATGATTTATTGACAGTGGATGTGTGCTTTAAGTTGGCAAGGATCGATCAAGTTCGTGAAGAGCATTTTCACGAACATTTTCAGCTGCATTTTCCAGCTCTTGGGCAGGTACAGTGGGAGGCTAGCCAGCTTATGTTAAGGCTAAAGCATATATGCGAGATCAGAAATGGGAATCAAGTGTGCTGACCCAGGTTCACAGTCTGTTTGAGAAGGAGCTTTATTTTAAAATGATTATACAATCTGCAATCTGACATCAAAGTTGAGGTGTGGGTGAGGAAGAATAATTGAGTTTCAGGGTGAAGGGGAACGTGATTGATGCCCCCGTCCTCATGATTATTCAATCCAAGCTTAGTTCCTCTCTCTCAAGTTCTTCAGCTGTGTTTTATTATCACGTCCAGCGTGTCCAAGGCAGGCTACAAAAAAGAATGTTCTGTACCCTGGGAGTTGTCAGAAGGAAAAATGGCAAAACGTCATCAGGATTTCCTACATCTTCCAGGATGGGCAGGTGCATGAATCATGCTCAGAGCTGTCTTTTCAAATAGGTCGTATACACATCATAATGCAGAGATGCAAACTGGACAAAATTTCACTCACACAAACAAAACAAAAGAACTCCCACACATTCCTGAAATAACAGGGAAGGCACTTAGTCCTGTTTACAAATCCCCTGGAAATTAACACATTTCAATCATTTTCTTACTGTAATGAGGCACACCCCCCATTTCTGGAATTACTGTGATAAAGACAGAAGTGAATCACTACAGGTCCAGGTGCTGGCCAGAACAGGAACAGCAAGAAATTGCAGATAAATACTGAGACTTGCTGCCAAATAATCCACCAAGGACAAAAAAAACCTGTCACACAGCAGACAGGTGGAGCAAATGTAGTGGCAACAAGCTTTTTGTCAAGGCTTTTTATTCAAAAACTTGAAATGATCTTGCTACTTGCATCGCACCTCTTTTAACAGAGCACTGTCGAATAAATGGTATCGACACCATCTTCTGAGGGCTGGAGACTTTTGTTGAAAGTACAGATAGTTCTTGCACAATTCTTGCCAAGCAAATACCCAACTCAGCGCCCAATCAATTCCAGCATTTCTCGTGGATCTGTTATCTTTTCCCGAGGCTTTCCAGACAGCTTGCCCCTTGCCACTTCAGCAGCATCGATCTTCTCCCAATCCGAAAAGGATACAGGGCAGATCCCTGTTAACCAAACAAGAGAAAAAGGAGAAGTATAGATCAAAATCAATCTCCTTCTGACTAATCACGCATGCAAACCACAGAAGCCCATCTGCCTTTCATGCACAAACTCCGTCAGAATTAAAGGCAGGCTTTGCACATATATCACTAAGCAGACTCAAGAGCACAAGTCAAATTAGTTATGTCTTGGAAGATTCTTATAATAGCACTCTTCTACCTTAGGGGATGAACTGCCTTTGGTTCACTTAAAGATCCTGAATTAGTTTACAGGGAACACACTAATTGAAAGCATTTTAAAATAATGACAGTAAAGGGCCCAGATGGGCTGTAGAATGCATTCATAAGTACACCAGAGAACCATCGCTGCAAAAATAATTCAGATTCAATGGTCTTTGGAGAAATGAAGCCAATTCATATGATTGTTTTCCAGGTTGCATATGTCACTGAGAAACTTTCAAAATCTGGTTTCTTTTTGGACAGGGTGGTTGCATTCTTAAGCTTGCCATAGCTACTATTTTTCAAGTCACAATTCCCAAAGGTTTGCGGACATAGGTTACTTTAGCAACCATTCATTATTGCTCTGTAAAGCAAGCATACACCATCAAGTATTGAAAGTGTACAGTATGTGCACACGTTTTACTACATATACACATGCAGTGAGACGTTTCAGTTTGTTGGAATATGACAAAGCATGATAGATGCTTTTTATCACAGATACACATGCTTTTATCAAGTGCTATCATATGGTTTAGTTAAGTGGGGGGGGGGGCAACAAAGAGAAAGCAAGAGAGAAGAGATATCTGCAATATTAGAAGTGATTCTTAGAGCTGCCAGTTATGTCTTGCTATCTTCCCTTCAGTTTGTGACAGGCATGTAAACAGTAGCACTAGCACTCTAGCCCAAATATGCTCTATACTACTCAAATGTTATCTGACATATCAAACACTGTATACGGCACAACCCTTCCATAATCCTCTGTCACTCCGCAACAGAGGGCTTCCCTAGGCTATCAATACCAGAAAGGAATAAATGTCTTAGATTAGAATGTGAAAAAACATCTGCAGAGAAACTTAGGTAAAGTAAAGGTAAAGGTTTTCACCTGACATTAAGTCTAGTCATGTTCGACTCTGGGAGGTGGTGCTCATCTCCATTTCTAAGCTGAACAGCAGTACCTATTGATCTACTCACATTTGCATGTTTTTTAACTGCTAGCTTGGCAGGACTTGGGCCTAACAGCAGGAGCTTGCCCCACGCCCTGGAGTCAAACCATTAATGTTTTGGTAAGCAAGTTCAGCAACTCAGTGGTTTAACCTGCTGCACCACCATTGGGGCTATAGAGAAACTGCATTTTAGGCTAATAACAACTTAGACTGGGCAGGAGGCTTCATAATGTCAGAAATAACTAAATGGTTTAGTCTTGTCTGTTGTGAAAGGAAGGTTCCAGAACCATTATCCTGAGCAGCACCAGAATCTAATGTTGAAATCTATGTCTTGTTGGGGATGCAACAAAAACAGGAAAGCAAACAACAACCAAAGAGGCCATTGGCCAATGGGAAATCAAGCAAAATGGTTAAGTAAAAAAAACAAACAAACCAGAAATTGAGAGATCCCCATTTAGCCAACAATGAGGAACATTTAGCCAACAATGAGGAATTGCTGGCCAGGCTTAGTCTGGATAGAATTAGTTTCTTAGCAGCCCAATGCTATCATTGGCTGTGATGGGACACTGGACCCATGAAGAAAAGGGCCGGAATGCTTCCCTGTTGTATCCCATCTGCTGCATCATTTACCACCAATGCTGCTTATAGCAATAATGTGTGCCAGTGTCTGGCACCAAACAAAGTCTTGGGGAGGCCTGGAATATATCCAGTTCCAGCTCAGAATGATCCTCACCACTAAAAACTCAACAACGTATTGCAAAACTCTGCAAGGAAATATGCAACTTCTGCAAGGAAATTTGCATCTTATGTTGACTGAAGAACAAAAATAAAAGAGGAAAACGTGCAGTCAAATCTTTCAATATCTTGTTTTCTAGGAAAAGAGACTCAAATGCACTGCCCACTATGCTCAGGCCAAGGAAATACTGTAATAGGCATGAAAACTAAAAGCAAAAGAAAGTCAATGGTAAGCAATCACAGGGGTTGGAACTCGATGTGAAAGCATCCCTTGTCCCTCTTCCCCTCTTATAGTGCGCCAAGAGCAGCACGGACTGACCATCTGACAACATTTTCCTTTAAGTTAGAATGCAAGCCCTGTCACAAAACAATCTTATTTAGAAACCTCAAATCTCTAAATAATCTTTCTGATTATTTCATAGGGCCTGTGCCATGGTTTTGGATACGGTTCCTGGTGTTGCTAATATTTGGGATTATTAAGGAAAATAGACGACTAGCTCACCCAGAAAGGACCTGCCAAATTTACCACACTAGAGATAGTTAACGTTCTGTAATGTTAAGTAAAAAACACACTGAGAATTGAATTCATCCACTTTACCACACTGAGCATGCTGGATCTCATCAGAGTTCAGAGACTAAACAGAATCAGGGCTGGTTAGTAATCTACTGGGAGACCATGAGGGATCTGCAAGCAGGGGGGTAGGAAAGATTCCTGCCTGAAGTTCTGGGGAGCTCTTCCAGTCAGTGTTGACAATACTGGGCTAGATGGACCAAGGGTCTTATTCATTATACCAGGTAGCTTCCTATGGTCCATGTTCTGTCCTTGTTGCCTACAGTATCCCTATATAATTAGAGAAAGAGAACACAACGTATTTACCTCGGGATTGAAGGATGTTTCTCACCAAGTCAAAGCCTCCTTTGGCACCTGAAATGTCCAAGGCACCAGACTGCAGATCTTCTAGAACAGACTGGGCTGTGTCAAAGCTATCATTCATCGTAGTGATGATCACACCCGTGGGCCCCCTCTTTACCCAGCCACTGCAGTAGAGCCCTGCAAAGGATAATACACAGTCAGGCAGCCTAACTAATCTGGTCCACATTCTTCATCTGGAACAGAGCCAGGCAATACCTACAAACTCACGATTTTATCTCCTTGGAGTCAGGATGATTGCAGCCCTGGCTGAACACCCCCTCACCCCAACTCCCAAGGTTATTCAGGGTCACAGGCAAATGTCACCATCCTACTCCAGAAAGATTCAGTGTCTTTGCAGTTGAGCAACTACACTGAGCTTCTCTGGTTAGAAAAAACTTGGGGTCTGAGCCAGAAAGATAACATTTCCAGAATTGTTGAAGCTGTGGAAGGAAATTCCTTCCAAGCGAAAGAACTGAGAAATGGAAATAAGAACTTCAATGACTATAGTGTGTATATTGCCTTAAAGAAACATAATATTAAAGGAAAAAGTAAAGGTTTCCCCCTGACATTAAGTCTAGTCGTGTCTGACTCTGGGGAGTGGTGCTCATCCTCCATTACTAAGCCGGAGAGCTTAGACACCTGTAGTCACCTCCAAAGTCATGTGGCCAGCATGACTGTATGGCACACCTTTACCTTCCCACTGAAGCAGTGTCTATTGATCTACTCACATTTTGAACTGCTAGGTTGGCAGAAGCTGGGCCTAACTGTGGGAGCTCACCCCGCTTCCTGGATTCGAACCACCGACCTTTAGGTCAGCAAGTGCAGCAGCTCAGAAGTTTAACCCACTGCACCACCAGGGGCTCAAAAACATAATATTAATCATTCTTTTAAAAACTCCTACAATCTGCTTTACCCCAGCCCCCAGATTTCAATTTGCCCATAAAAAACCTTCAGAAAAAAACCAGATGGACATTCCCCCACATTTCACCCTGAAGTTTTCTGTCTTTTCTTGACCCAGGCCTTTGCATCACTACTGAGACCACTGAATAGCTACAGTTCTACTGACCTGGTGCCTCCAACACTCTGCCCAAATTGTTGGGGATAATGCCTTGCTTGGGGTCAAAGGGTACAGCAGGATCAATTGGGAGGCTCTTGTAGCCAATGCTACTGAGAACCAGCCCACATGTCATCTCCTCAACTTCTCCAGTGGGAACTGCCTTGGCAGCCTCTCCTGTACCCTGCAGAGGCCAGGAAGGGAAAGAAAAGGAAGGGGAGAAAGGGGCAAAGTGAGGGAGATCATCACGCCATGCCAACAGTCTCCTTGGCCAGTTGCAAGAAAGAGTCATCCACTGATGGACTGACAAAAGGAACTACTTCTCCACACAATGAACCCACTACCACAATAAGTAGCTATGGCTTTCTGTTGTGATAGCTTTATAAGGGGATAGCATATATTTATGGAGGATTTGGACTTGTCAGGATGGCTATACTATTACTTCCAATGCTTGGGGAGGGGGCAGTATGCCTCTGATTGGGCCTAAATACCTGTAAGGCACCAAATCCCACCTGATTTTTTAAGCAAAACAGATTCAGCTCCAGTTAGTACTTGGATGGGATTCTACCAACTCAAAGCAGATACTATAGGCTCTAGGCTTGTGTACAGAGTCACTTTGGATGTTTGCCTTCGGCTTGTCTAGACACTTGTAACAGCAAGGGCTCTGCTGCCATGCTTTTTTCAACCAAAACGGACCACACAGCTGCCAGTCAGAGCTACCTCTGTTCTATTCGGGTTCACGTGGAGTGCAGAGAGGCTTCCACATGCTCACATGGGGTTTCCTTGTAAGCACTGCCTGTTGGGCCAATCAGAACAGAAGAATGCCATGACGTGTCTTATGCCAGCAGTATCTATTTTATGGGGCGAGGGCCTCCATTCCTCCGTTGAGTCCTGGCTCTAGAGCAGTGGTTCTCAAACTATGGGTTCCCAGATGTTTGGCCTTCAACTCCCAGAAATCCTAACACCTGATAAACTGGGATTTCTGGGAGTTGTAGGCCAAAATACCTGGGGACCCACAGGTTGAGAGGTGCTTCAGTCCAATTGCTTTGCTGCTTGGTTGCAGCTTTAGCCTTTGGCTTGGCTCATTGAATCTAATTTTATTTTTTATTTTTCCTAGATTTTCCTAGATTATATTCTTGATTTTTTTTAAATTTAGGGACTGGGAGTTGGAAAGTATGTGTGGGTGGGTACGCAGCATTTGTGGGTGGGTGTGCTTTTCTTTTAGGATGGCTCAAAACTTTGAGTCACCCTTTAGCCTTTACTAAAGTTTTTAGCTTCTTCTCTTCTCTCTCCTCCCCCCTTTCTTTCAGAAAGCATTTTTAAAATATTATTGTTATTAATAATTATAAGAGCTTCAGCAAACAGCAAAGCTTCATTCTCAGAAACACCTATCTAAACCTATCACAAATACCTAATAATTTCTTTCATTTGCAATCTCATCACAAGTTCTCTCTGTTGTTTCATTGCTGTATATTTCTCTCTTGGCTCTCTGCCTTCTTAATTTCATTTAATAACAATAATTTGGCTGTTGTCTATAATAATAAGGTTTTGGGCTTCTGTAGAAGCTTTGACAATTCCACAGAACCCATAGTCTCTCTCTAACTCCAGCCTTCATGAGGATATTAGTGGTTATTGTTATTATTATTATTAGTACCATTCATAAGAATTGTACCAGCAAAAAACACCAACAACAAAAGTTCTAGCAGCCTTTTTCTACCAATCTTATCCTTTGCAATCTCTATGCCTTCTTAATTTCAATTAATAATAATAATTTGGCTGTTGCCTAGTAATAATAAAATTGCTGCTGCTCCTGTATAAGTTACTGGGCAAGACCAGCGGGGATACCTTTTTGGGAATTTTTTAAAGGAGATTTTATTTCTAGAAAGAAAAGAAATTCCTAAAAATCAGGGGATGACTCAAACATTATGAAACTTGGTGGGCTAACAGTGGTAGATGTGTCCTCCAAGTGTGGTCATTTTCATCCCAATAGTCCTAAAAATGATGGGAAGGGGAGCCCATAAAGCCCTCCCCCCATTGCCACCAATGGGCTGGATCTTGCTGCATTTTTCAGCTCTGGACCAAAAACGAATTTTTGGACGCCCACCCTCTTTCAGGAGGTGCGTGAAAATGGATCTGTGGGTCTGCCGAAATTCGGATAGCAGGAACGGATCGTGGTTCAGATGAACTGCACAAGCCTAATAATTCTATTTCAGAGGAAGGAAGTAGAGAACTACTTCTGAGTTTTCTTTGCCTAAGAAAGCCCTATGAAATTCATAGGATCACAATAAAGCATAGGAAAGAAGATCTGGCCGCATTCATATTTTGCAAGAAAGTCAAGACCTGGATGTTTGAGCAGGCATTTACTGATGAAATATAAGGCTTAATGAGATATATGGAATGACGACAATGCGATGGAAACTGATTTCAACATGACGCTGAGACTGTAATTGTATGTTTTTAATTGTTAATTTGTTATTATATGGTTGGGGGGGGGTGCCTTGTTGTTTGTGTTGTATTGAGGGCAGAGACTGCCTGTGTAAACCGTCCCGAGTAGCTTTCGGGCAGAGAGGGGCGGTATAGAAACATGACAAATAAATAAATAAATTCATATCCTGCTGGTGCCCTTTTCAGAATTATTTGTATGGCCAGAGGATGGAAAAATGTTCGACTCAATATAGCCGTAATCCGATTCAACCAGATCTCAATTTATGTTCTCATTAGTTTGAAATCATTTTTAAAATTAAATATGCAGTAAACAAATCCATGCATAAACTCTCCATACACTATCAATGTAAACATTTCAGACACACTAAAATGATACTGTTAACTTCTGTTCCTATAAACAGGAAACTTCAAGCATATAAGTCATGCAAAATCTAAGCAGTCCCTTACAAGTACTCTAAAGGGCCTCGTGCAAGCCATCCTTAGGTTACCAACTCTTGTTACATTAACAAGGGATGGTAAGTCCTTTATGACAGAACCAGACATAGCAGGGTCAACTCCATCTTGGTTCCCTTCAGCCAACTGGCAACCACACCTTGTCTTGGGATGACTTATCGGCTGCATTATTAGCATGCTCTCCTATGACAGATATCAGTATCAAACAATGAAAATAACTCTTCTTGTAGCACTATGCAGGAAATAGACCCTTGGGGACAGACAGTGCCAGCTTGCTGAGAGAGCCTGCCATCTTGACTTGCAGACAGCAGGCAGTTACATTGGTAGTTCTAATTAGACTGGGAGTATGAAGCTGTCCTGCCCTTAATGCTGGAAGACCCCTGGGCCCAGAGCGGAGAGCGGGAGCCTCCAAAACTAAATGGATGCAGCAGACCTTGAAGAGACAGACTGGAGAGCAAAGTGGAGAGGGAAGAGGGAGCTAAAATGGGAGGAATAGCATCAAGAGAAGAAAAAAGGGAAGCCCATACTTCCAATCTGGTGACAGCCATTCGGATCGCTCTTGCCTGCCTCCCATCAGCCATGGGCAACACTTCCAGCGGGCTGCGCAAAAACTTCAGGCTCCACTCTCTGGACACCGAAGCCCAACGACTGGCCATCGCCTCCCCAGGGTCTTCCAGGGCGGTTTTGACCATCAGCTCAGTCAATCGTTTTCGAGGTCTGGGAACATCTGAAAATTGCAAAAGGATGGCAGGAGTACAGTGAGCCTTCCAGGACCAGATTTCACCATGCAGTTATTTCAGATGAAGATGGAAGGAATACCCAGAACGAAGGTTGTTGTTGCCCTGCGCATATCTAAAAAGCTGACAGGTTTCCATGAGATTCTACACACCATCAGAACATGAGTGTGAAACCCCATTAACTCCAGCAGCTGGCGCAGGACTCAAAAACAAAACAGGAGGAAGGCGGCAAGAGTGAGCGCTCTCTCCTCCTCCCAGTCCCTCCTCTCAAGCAGATCCCATGCAAAAAGGAGGCTGAAAGTTACTATTATGTGAAGCATCAAGCTTAAGTCTTCTTTCTGATGAACAGATCTCCTGACAATGGTTCCTACTGACTCTCCCAGACTTAGAGCACAATCACTTCACTCATATTAGCAGAACTCTAATTCAAAGGTGGCCATCACTGGCAACTCCCATGGTATAAAGCAGAATATAATTGTTATTGTTTGTTTTAAGCTCATGAGCTAATTTTCACCCCACTAGAACTGCACACAGTACAGGAAATGCCGAATTGGAAGTACATTTCTTGTGTTTTAGAAACAAAATATTTTGGGTTGTTCCATGTTAAACAATGAAGGGAGCAACTACAACTTCTGTGAAGAAAAGCAATTTACCTGCTTGAAGGGGCACAAAAACAGTGATCTGTGATGACTGAAAGATCAGGGGCTGCCAAAGCTGCATGTATATTGTGTACTCCTGTTTTAATTAACTGCTATTTACTTATCCTCCTTCATCCCAGCTCTAAGCATCAACTAAGTCTGGATCCAGCCCAATATCTACACAGACTCTAATGAAATCTGAAGGGAAGATAGCAGCCTTTAATGAGGTAAAGACAGACATGGAACCCTAATCAAAATCAGCACAATTAGAATGAAGGACTGAATGTATCCTATCCTGTTCTTATCTATCATTGGGGAAAGAGGGGGTGCAACTATTATGCGAAAAAATACAGCATATTGGCTTTTTTCAAAATGCATCTCAAGAGAAAGAGAGCACTGTCTGTTGGAGGACCACTGTTTGAATCCCCATTCAGCAATGGAAACCCACTGGGTGACTTTGAGTAAGCCACACTCTCTCAGAGGAAGGCAAAGGCAATGGTAAACCTCTTCTGACTATGTCTTGGTATAAGAAAACCCTGATGCTCATCACTCATCACATACTGACGATGTCTGGCAGCAGAATGATTGGAGAAGAGGAAAAGAGAGGAAATTCCTAATATCCTCCCTCACCTCTTCCGCATTTTTGTATCCAGTGGTCACATTGGGGGACAGTAAGGGTGGTTGTCCAGCTGCTGGTTCTGCACCACAGAGCTATGTGTGGACTCCCCCAGAGCTCCTCTGGAGCACCCCACCCCACTTAGGAACAGCTCTTAGAGCCACCGTGAAATGACCTGAAAGCACACAACAAATCTCAAGTGCAGGTGCATCTTTAGGGACCAAAATGAGCATGAAGCAGGGAATTATGATTGGATAGCCCTGAAACCTTTCTTTTGCTTATGATGTAATAAATAATGATGATGATGATATTCATTTGTACCCCCATCACCATCTCCCCAAAGAGACTCGGGACAGCTTACAAAGCACTCAGAAGTGCTGCACATAAAATAAACAGTACATAAAACTGAAAAGATAGCGAATGTAGGTATGGAATCACAGAATCTGGACTAGGAGAATGTGATTTAGGTTTAAGTCATGCCACATCCCCAACTTATATTGCCCTCTTAAAATTGTTATTAGGTCTTCCAGAGACAAGGCGTAAGGAAAAACTCGACAATATTTTAATGGGATAGAAATGAGTGGAGTAGAGAAAAAGGAAGAACATCACACTGAAGGAGTTGATCACATAGGACATGGGACATTTGCTTTGTCTCTGCCAATCTGGCTAAGCCAACAGTCTTATTCGTTTATTCAAACTCAAGCGAACGGTAACACTCCAGGTTTATAAACTCTGTCATTTAAGGTGGCAGGAGCATTGTGCTTTCTGCCACGGCTCTTTGGATTTCCCTGCTTGAACCTAAAATTAGACTATTATTTCAATGCAAAAAATAAAAAATGTCTCAGTGCAGAAACAGTAAACTAAATATAGTATGTTACTCTTTCTCTTCACATAACACAGTCTTTTCCACTTAACCTCCTATAAAACGATATCCTGATCCACCACCCCACTCTTGTTTTTCTTTCTTTCAGATCTGGACAAAAGAGCCCACACACTCCCTGGAGCTGCTCCACAGAGAAGACTCTGGAAGTCTCTGGCCTCCAGCCATCTCAAGGTTAGACAGCTGCTGTTGCAGCTCATTGCCCTTTGGAGCGCTTCAGCTCCCGACAGCATGCACACGTCATTCAGTTTATTGTTATAAAGAGACACTCTCACTCAACAGGAAATCAAGGGAAAGAAGGAGATAAACTTAAGCTTGCTAACAGCAGGGGAAACGAGACTAGATCAGGTCAAGGCAAGGATACACTGCAGGCTAAGAGAGCATGGCATATATGGGTGAGTATTGGACTCTGAAGGACAGGGTTTGAATGCCTGCTCAGCCATCGAAATCCACTGTAAGACTTTGCATGCGTTGCACTCTCTCAGGGCCCTTCAAGACAGGACCTATATCCCAGGAACTGATCCCAGATGTTCTGTTTATCCCAGATTATCTGGCAGTGCAGACTCATATAATCCAGTTTAAAGCAGAAGACCTGGGATCAGAGCCTGGGATATAGGACGTATCTGGAAGCACCCTTTGCCTCAGAATAAGGCAAAGGCAAACCCATTCTGATCAAATCTTGAGAAGATACCCCCATGCTAGGTTCAATTGCTGAATTACTGAAGGCACATAACAACAACCACCGTCATGGCAAGTTGTATGACATTTTCAGAATGGACTTTCCCTAACCTGGATCATTTTTAATACCTGCCAACATATAAAGCCACCTGAAATCTTCTTGCTGATGAACAAAATTAAGAAAGTAGTAAGACTCTATAATCTAACTAAATGAAATTCCCAATCAATCAAAAGGTGCCATGAGAGCAAATAGAAACCAGGTAGAGGAAACTGTGGCTTTCTAGATCTCACTTTGGAGAAGCCCCTGCCAGCAATGCCAATGATAAGGCAATGTCTCAGCATTAATCCAGACTTTTAAAGGGCTACAGGCTGCGGTGTATCTTGAGACATGTTAGCAGGATGGTCCTGTGTCTTTCACTGTCACCAGAACCTAGCTCCTCTTTGTGCCCTTGAGTTCTTCCCTGGAGTCAAAATCTAAGCCTCTTTTGCTCAACCTTCACAATTAGGCTCTTTGGCTGCTGCTGATCACTTTCTGATTCTAAAAAGAAGATCAGCAAACAGATTTAACTGGCAAAGCTTGCCTCAATGGCTTGTGGACGCACTATCTGCTCTGGGGAAAACACTATTTTGGGATAGGGGCACAAGAGTAAGAAATGTGGCCTGCTGAAATCCAAAGAAGGGCACAAAGGGCTCTCAAACCCTTAAATACCCCGTCTTGCACCACAGAACCCATCCCACTGTGCTTAGGAGAAGATTTTAGCCACTCACTGAAGAATCTGCAAATTTCAGTTATGATACATAAAGCTGCTGTCAATTTGTCAATAGCAATTGCAGAGTTTAGAAGCCACATAGTGTGTTCCTCTCCCCTCCCCAAAACCACATGCTTAGCATTTATGTGGCGATATAGTCCCAAACATACAGTATACTTAAAAGAAAGCTCTGTGAATCCAATCAAAGAGCATAATTCTCAGTATCACTCGCCACACCCAGATGGGATAAGAAAGAAGGTCTTTCAGGTCAGGAAGACTTTGAGAAAAATTGGAATTCCTAATACTGTTAATTTCAGAAACATGCCTCCGTCTGATCTTTACCTTTGATAGCATCTCCAAGGCCTTTGAAGTCTGCAGGATTCAGGAAAGGTCGGGCATTAGGTAGATTGATCATCTCTCGCAGCTCCTGGGGTTTTCAAATGGATAGGAACACATTATCCCTCATTACTTCATGCAGAAGAGTTGCAGCGCTGTGCAAGTCCTAGGAGGTTGCCACATGCAAGTTTTCAACTCTAAGTAATGTTCAGTTCAGGCAGGGACATGTATACATGTGCTTTTTAATGGGATTTGTATGCCACAACATAATCTTATGAGAAATATAAAAATAGGCCTACTCTATTTTTAAAAGAAGGAATGCCCATATGAGCTGCTTTTGGAAACAATAGTTCTCTGGAAAGTCATGCATATACAGTGTAAGTCATTTCAGCAGATATTTTGTTTTCATGTCACCTGTGACTTGAGAAACTACAAGTCGCTTCCGGTGTGAGAGAATTGTCTGTCTGTAAGGACGTTGCCCAGGGGATGCCCAGATGTTTTGATGTTTTACCATCCTTGTGGGAGGCTTCTCTCATGTCTCCCCATGGGGAGCTGGAGCTGACTGAGGGAGCTCAACCCACTCTCCTCAGAGTCAAACCGCTAACTTATGGGTCAGCGGTCCTGCCGGCACAAGGGTTTAACCCATTGCACGACCGGGGCAATTTCAGCAGATAAATTAGGATAATGCCATGTTCTTTCCTGAGTCTGATGGCCTGCCTCTACATCAGATTTCCCACATTTAGTTTGATGCTTCCCCACACAACCAAAAAAGCAGACAGTTATGTACAAAAGGGTTTATCAAGTGCAAGTCCCTCCTCTCCACAATCTCACTGAATGATTTTTAATAGGCAAGCAAGTCTCCCAGTCCAATTATTTGCAGTGTAAGAGTTGCAATTCTGCGCAACTATGTACTCATAGCATATCCTTGTTCCCTCACAATTAACATGAGGATGTACACTCACCAGAAGCATAACAAAAAAAAGCCCCTCCTGCATTTTTTTTTATTTACCTTTATGGTGAAGGCAACCTGGAGGGGGCCCCTCCTCCCTATAAGGCACACTCGCTTCACTTTGCTGCGGGCCAAGGCTGTGAGCGAGTCTTCAGTGATGTCAGATTTCTGGATGAGGGAAAACAGGTTGGAGATTAGGGGCAGGAAACAAGGAACAAAAAGGAAAGAGTTCATAGCACAACCGTCACAGGATAAACCAACACCCTAAAACTCCCTCCAAGGCAAGGTGATTTGCATCAGGGGTGGACAACTACGAAATGTTAGGGGGCTTCGAAAAGCAGCACTCCTACTAAAAACTCCCCATCACCAACAACTAAAAATATTTTTCTCCCTAAATGCCCCGCAACATTTTTGAAGGTGTGTCTGTGGATTTCGGCCATGTTCTTAGGTCATTCTGAGCCATTTTAGGACCATGAGAGGCACCGGGAATATGGCGCAGCTGGCTAAGTGTCAGCTGCATAAGATCTCTCTGACCAATAGGTCATGAGTTTGAGGCCTGCCCGGGTCGAGGTGGGTGCTCGACCTTTAAGTGTAGCCTGCTGTCAAGTAGGAGATAAAGGTACCACATTAAGTGGGGAGGCAAATTTTGACTGATTTATGAGGCCATTAAAGAACTCCAGCAACGCTGAGGAATGCGGAAGGAACGAGGGACGCTGGGAATGCTGAGAGATGAGGAGTGCGTCAGCTCCCCCTGGTGGCCAGAGTTTGCCTCTGTTTGTCTATATGTGTGTATGTGGAAATGGCAGGAATTGTCTGCTAAGTATGTGTACCTGTAATCCACTCTGAGTCCCCTTTGGGGTGAGAAGAGCGGAATATAAATAAAGTGTATTATTATTATTTTAAAAACAAACCAGAAGCCAGTTATGACAGAAAGTCATTTCTGGTTCATTTCCAGTTTTAAGAAAAACCCCACTGGGTCTAAAAAATTATTTTATACACATGGAGTTGCTTCTTGAATATAGAAGTGTAAAGCATTAAGTGACCTTTAAGAACCATGTAGGGGGCATCATTACAGGTTTTGGAGCGTCCATGTTTGCATGACTTCTCCTCACTCCACACAGCTTCTTGTCTTTTCCCCCTTTCAGTGATGTCAGATTTCTGGATGTGGGGATGTGCTTGCCCTCTATTTAGACCAGTGGTTCTCAACATGTGGGTCCCCAGATGTTTTGGCCCTCAACTCCCAGAAATCCTAACAGCTGCTAAACTGGCTGGGATTTCTGGGAAATGTAGGCCAAAACACCTGGGACCCACAGGTTGAGAACCACTGATTTAGAGCATACATGGTTCTCCTCCTCTCCAGTGTATCCTCATAACAACCCTGTGAGGTAAGTTAGGATGAGAGATATCCAGTAAGCTTTATGGTTCGACAGAAAACTAGGCGTCCATTAAAGGGGCAAGAGTCTACCCCAGTTTTCACGCTGGCAATCATACACAAGATGGGCTCCTTTCTTTTGCTACTATTGCAAGTCTGTTTGTACATAGTGGGCTCAAAACAGCTCTTCACCATTATTACATTATTTTTTTACATGTAAGAATGTAGTTAGATATCCAGTTATTTAGATTAAACTCCTATTCCACTTTTCTGGACTGAGTTCTTTTTCAAATGGGGTTTCCTTTCTGTAGGACGGAAGAAACTTGGTACCCTCTGTACTGGATCACGGCCACCGAGAAGAGGCTTAGAGATCTAATTGTGAAGAAATGAGAGAGATTTTCTTTGAAGCGTCATAAAATAACCCGCTGGTGGCGGAGTGGGTTAAACTGCTGAGATGCTGAACTTGCTGACCAAAAGGTTGGCGGTTCGAATCCAAGGAGCGAGATGAGCTCCCAATGTTAGCCCCAGCTTCTGCCAACCTAGCAGTTCAAAAACATGCCAAATGTGAGTAGATCAATAGGTACCGCTCTGGTGGGAAGGTAATGGCGCCCCATGCAGTCATGCTGGCCACATAACCTTGGAGGTGTCTACAAACAACACTGATACTTTGGCTTAGAAATGGAGATGAGCACCACTCACCAGAGTCAGATACGACTAGTCTTAATGTCAGGGGAAACCTTTTCCTTTACCTTTTAAAATACAAAAAGTTATGCATTCCTAAATTAGATAACCAAAAAGGGAAGGGGACTGTGGAAAAGGTAGTCACTTTTTCTAAATTATTTGCTGCTTCCAGAGAAGGTATAAAGCATCCAATCTATTTAAAAAGCAAGAGAACTGTAGGCAATTTTGTTTCGTTTCAACCAGGATGATACCCCAGGCAGCATGGGGGAATATAGGAGAACACTATACAGATACTTCAAGGAAGAGTTGTTACCCCCTGTTTCTCACCCTCCTTGATGTAGAGTAGTAGCCTGTTTTGTAACAGATTCCTCTGATCCCACCAGATCCCCCAAAAGCCTCTCTCGCCTCCTGAGTCTCCAATTCCGATAGTAGCAGATGCAGGATTACAAGCTCCTCACAGAGAAAGGCAGAAGGACGGCTCTTTATCTCTGAGGCGAGGATCCAACTAGCTGGCAACAGTCAGCATGTAGCTGCTTTTATAATTAGAGATTCTGCCCAGCTCTGCCTTGATGCAACTCTCCCTGCACGCAGCTAAAAGGGAATTTTTCTCTGGTAGTTTATGACTTGATACTTTATTACCTTGTGCCCTTTTAGCATTTAACTACAGTCTGTGCTTTAGGCCAACTTACCCTGAGAATTTCAAGAGGCGATAAGAGAATCCGAGCGACATCCAGAGCCACGTTCCCATGTCCCAGGACCACAGCCGTCTCACTGCTCAGGTCTGGTTTCAGCTGCAAGGCAGAGAGATTCCCCTACTTCAGCCATTTCTCAGTGTCCAACACTGCAGTGATTCCCAACCCTTGCCCAGTCTCAGAATCACTCCACTGCTTTAAGACCAGCCTGCATGGTTAACCAATAGGCCGTCTTCCCCTCTTAATTTGGCAGCAACTTATTGAAAGGGTTCTTGCAAAGTCAGTCAGCCCAGAAAAGGCAGAAAAGAATTAATAACACTTCTCAAAACCAGACAGCAGTGAGTAGTTCAGCCTCAAAGCAATGACTGAGGTCAACTTCATAAAAGGCTATTTTCTCTCTGTTTATGTCAGCTCTGCATAGGAAAACTCCACACATACCACGAGCTTTGGCAAATATATACACACACAGCCCTCTCCCTCTAAAATATGGTTCCCTAGAACCATATTCACCAATTTTCCCTACAAAATATCAACATTCAGGGCAAAATAACATCCCTGTCAAGCATAACCATCACCTTTCCAATGGCCATAACAAGCAGCAGTGGAGCCCAATGGGACAAAATGTATTTAATTTGCCAACATACAGTACACATTCAAGAAAAATCAATGCCAACATAAGTACACAAAGAAATTACTACTACATATAACTATGAACGTAAAACCAATTAAAACAATTAAACATAAGACGTATAAAAATTTAAGCATTCAGACATGTACATATTTTGTTTAAATTTAATATTTTTATGGTTACCCTGACTTCCCAGTCTTGTTCTAAATAATACAGAGAATACACTACTTTTTCCTGCTCCCTGTGGGCCTTATCATATTCCAATGGTCATTTAGTGATCTCTGTGGCTGAAAGAGGATTTTATCATGAGTTTCCCATGAAACCATGCTGTTTTGCACTATAAGAATGTTTTCCTTTTCAGCCGAACAGTTTCTCTCTCTCTCTAATGGCCCCACATTGATTTCACTGGGTGGCAGAGAAGACGGATACTCAAGAGTGCTGGAGAGGACTACATAATGCTATACAGTGGTCTTTGGAAGAAGGAGGGAAGGGAAATACAACAAGTAATAGCAGAATATAGTATTGCATAGTTTTGCTATTCTGTAAGCAAGCTGCAGCTCATGATTTTACAACGGCTACAGATACTAGCACTATTTCAGACATAACATTTTATTATAGGGCTAAATTTATATACCCACAGACACACCACCCTGTGCCAAAGACTTCTTAGCACATGTTTTGTGGCACGGAAACAGTCATACAGGTTTTCCCACAAATTATGTGACACATAATCTTTATTTGCACACTCATATAGGTAGGGATTCTATGTGAAATATTCTAGCCTCTTCTCCCCTGTCTCAAAGGCAGAAGCATCCCTTCTAGCTTCCCTTATGGCACCTCTGAGAGAGGGAGCCAGCTAATCTCTTCTTATGGCCATGCAAATTGTTCACATTTGTAAATCTGAAGAGGATTTAATTTGACATCTGTTAATCTTTTCCAATTGCAGGCCTTTCAGCTAGCCACTAAGCCAAACCTGGATGGCTGTGTTCAAACATGTGGAAAGCCCTGTGATGTCTGGGTGTGTATGTGTTTGCAAATCTGTGTGCATGTACGTAAGGGAACCTACATCCTTACATCTCTGTTCTCAGGCAGGCCGTTGTACCATCCTACAAATGCTCTGGCGGAATAGACTCCTGCAAGGTCTTCTCCGGGAATCCCAAGCCTCCGGCTGTCCTCAGCTCCATAACTCTACAGGGAGAAAAAAAAGATGGAGGGGGAGAGAAAACTACACACATTTCACAGGGAGTGAGTCAAATACACACATGGTCAATTCCCTCTGACATGAAAGGAATTCTTTCCTTCCACAGAGAGAAATACTCATGACAGAATATATGTTTGAAAGCATTTCCCTGGAGTCTCAAACCCACATAGGTTTCATGAGAGCAAAAACAACCAAGCTTAGTTTTCAGATCTCTACCTCTTTCCTTGTTAAAAAGCCTCCCATTGATTTTGCATTCCTCTATTATGATGTTGCTCGCATGTACACAACCATGGGGAATTGCTGAGGGGAATCCACCGTGAGAGGTGTTCTAGCACCAATACGATTATGCATAAGGCCAAGCCAAAACAGTCTGGGGAAACTGTGCTTCTGGCAACCTGTTCATCAACTGCCAAAAACATGCCCCTTCCAACAATTTATGGATTGGACACTATATGTATTTTGCATGGGCTGTAGCTTCCGAACATTTTTCAAGGATAGCTCCAAGTAGATCAAATCGCAGTAGTTTGGAGAACTTTCCTCTCAGGGTCAAACTGAGAAATGTGAAGGCCTGGAAAAATGTGTTTTGTTTTATAAAACACCCTATCTTCTCCCTGAAGCCTTTTCACCCAGAAAAAAATGAGGAAGAATTCGATAATGGAATATTTCTCTCTTGAATGATGAACTAAATATTTATGGCAAGATGTTCAGACATTTGTTACCCCAAAATAATTCCTAAAAACTATCTGATAGACTTTTATGCAAAATTATGACCTGCATCAGATGTGTGGCCTTGGCCTGATTTTCTCAGTTGTTGTCAAAGGAATGATTATATTATTTCTGCTTGAGGCTATGGAGGACTGGTGGAGATAAAACCATTTTCTTTGTTTTGCCAACGCTGACATCTTCTTCTGGCAAGAATATGGGGATGAAATAATTCTCTAAAGCTGTACATGGACTTTTGATTGTGTGAATTTATCCTGATAAATGAGGCTGTTAAAATGCTATGAAAGCAGTGGGCTATTTCAACATTCATTAAAGCAAGCTACAAGGACGGTTGCTATAGATTTCACGCTCAGAGTCACCTAATTGTAATGGATGATTTTAAACTCTGAACTTCCTGTGACTTCAAGAACCTGTTTCCTGATTCAGAGATGCCTACGTGGAGCAACTCTGAAGTCCTTCCAATGCCAACAGCCAAAATGACTTAATTGCAAAACAGCATTTAGGAGTACAATAGAGTCTCAGTTATCCAACCTTCGCTCATCCAACGTTCTGTATTATCCAATGCAGTCTGCCTCCCGCCCAAATCCACAGCTGTTTCAATACATTGCGATGTTTTAGTGCTACATTCGTAAATACAGTACTTACTACATAACGTTACCGTGTATTGAACTGCTTTTTCTGTTGATTTGTTGTAAAACATGCTGTTTTGGTGCTTAATTTGTACAATCATAATGTAATTTGACATTTAATAGGCTTTTCCTTAATCCCTCCTTATTATCAACATTTTTGCCTATCCAACGTTCTGCCGGCCAGTTTATGTTGGATAAGTGAGACTCTAGTATAGCTCCCTTTACACATTTTAACTAGGGCCCCATTTACACTGCCGTATAATGCTGCTGAACTGCTTAACTCATATTGAAGTGGATTATATGAATCTAAACTGCCCTATAATGCAGTTCAGTTCAGTTGAACTGCATTCTGAAACTTAATTATATGGCAAGACCAGAATGGCCCGAGGACCAGAAAAAATATTGTGATGTTGGCATAGAAGGATAAAGAAAGGCATGCATCATTCAACCAATGTGGATATCTATTCATAGGATGCATTGTTTAAATATTGATCTGCCATTCTGGCAATTTCTCTGCTGTTCAATCTCACAGAGAACCAAACTCACCAAAACCACGGCATGATAAGCCTTCTGCAGCTCCTTTATGGTGACATCCTTCCCCACTGTCACGTTCCCAGAATAGATGCAGCGATCAGAGCGTGCCGTCTGCGTAAACGCATTGATTACATTCTGTTTGGGAGATAGGGGAAGAGGGATTCTGATTTGATAGGTTCTCCCACAGCACCAAGGAGGAGAAGATGGCAAAGCAGGCAGCAAAGGAGGAATGAAGGTCACCGGCGACCTTCTTGTGCCATCTAAGAGAGCATCTCTCTCTCTCATTCAGGCTGCATCTTCTGAGGCTCTTATCTGACAACTGAAGAGAAGATCTCATTTTTGAAATAACACTGTGATCCAAGGCTTGGCACCGAGCCAGTCAGCACCATTATAAAAGGGCATATATAAAAGGGGTTCTTCTTCCCAAAGGTGCAATCATATGTTTTTTTTCCCTTCTCTTACTCTCTCACCTCCTCCTCCACTTCTGCCCTTTGATCCCTTGCCTTAGTGTTAGTTAGGGGCCGAGAGACATGCAGGGAGCAGCAGCCATTGCCAGTGGTACTGCTTCGGAGCTCTCCTCCTCTTCCTTTTGACGCCAAGGCATATGAGCCACCCCGATGACAACGCTCTCCCTCGCCCATAAGGTCCCTTCCCCTTATCTCGCCTCACCTTCCAAGGACTGTGAAAGCAAAGGGGAAGTATGGTGGCCTCGGTGGCTGTGGCCTCGCGTGCGGGAGAAGAGGGGCAGGGGAGGTGTGTTGTCTTTTTTTATTTTTAAAGGTATTTTTGTTGTTTTTGTGGGGGGGGGTTCAGTGATGGTCACTCCTTGGATTGTGAGGGGTTTTGTTGCCAAATTTGGGGTCATTTGGCCTCATAGTTTTTTTGTTTTTAACATACTCATTACACACCGAGCATTTATATATATATATACTAGCTGAACCCGGCACGCGTTGCTGTGCCCTATTTAGGAGATTGGAGGAAGTCTTTGTTTATGTGTGTTTATTTTGGTGTGTGTGTATTTATGTGTATGTGTGTATATTGGTATTTGTATATATTTGTGTGTGCATATATATGTATGTGTGTATTTGTGTGTGTGTTTATATGTGTGTGTTTATATGTGTGTGTATATGTGTGTGTCTGTGTGTTGATATTTGTGTGTGTGTGTTTGTATATGTGTGTGTGTATATGTGTGTTTATGTGTATGTGTGTATATGGTAATGTGTGTATATGTGTGTGACTGTGTGTTGATATTTGTGTGTGTGTGTTTGTATATGTGTCTGTGTGTTTTTGGGGGTATGTTTGTGTGTGTTTATATATGTGTATGTGTGTATATGTGTGTGTGTGTATGTGTGTGTTTATGTGTGTTTGTGTGTGTGCGTTTGTGTTGTTTTGTGCTGGAGTTGTAATAATGGGGTTTTTGGTTTAGTATTGTTATGTGTTTGGTGAACTTGCCTGTGTCTGCCATGTCCGCCTCTTCCATGTCCGCCCCCCTTCGCCTCCTCCCTTGTGGAGGGGGGTCGAAGGGGGACCTTGCCCAGGAGGCCGGTTGCCCCATGTCTTGATTCGGGGCAAGGTGTCTCCCGCACGGCGGAGGGAGGCCGAGGAGGTGGTGGAGGAGGCGTGGAAGGCGGTGTCTTTTCGTTCCGGAGACAGAAGTGGCTGGGGGACGGAGGAGGAGGAGGGTACGGCTATGGGACTACACTTCCCAGAAGGCTCTGCTCCTCTTTCCCAGTGAGTGGTGCGGAGCCTTCTGGGAGGTGTAGTTCTTTGTCTTCCAGCCGCCCCATGGAGTCGGGTCGCGTGCGCACCTCCTTGGGCGCTTTCTCCGCCGTGTTCTTGGGTTTCCTCGGCGGCTGTCATCCTTTTTTGGACCCGGGTCGTGGTGTTGCGTCTTCGGCCTTCTGCTCCTGGCCTCCGCCGCTTGCAAGGCGGTCCTCATCCCGGTGCTTCCTGCGCAGCCCGTGTTTTGGACCGGCTAAGAGGCGGCGGAGAAGGGCGAGGAGGCGATGGTGTGTGCCGGGTCCAGAACCGGATGGCAGCCGGTGAGGAAGGGTAAGGAGGCGGTGGAGAAGGCGGCCAAGGTTGCAGGCGCGTGTCCCGGGTTGAGGAGCGGCTTGGACGTTGCGGAGGAGGGGGGCACGGCGGCGGCGGCGCGGTTGGGTTCTGGCAGCGGGTGAGAGGCGTGTCGTGTCCGGGTTGGTGGCAATGTGTTGGCGCGTGGAGGTGGGGGGGTGCGTTGGAGGAGGAGGTGCGCGGAGTCTTAGCTGCCGCCGCGTCCGCCACCGTTCGCGCATGCGTGGAAATGTTGTTTTTCGGGGGTGTTTTTGAGGGGGTTGCGTTGTGTTTTGGGGTGTTTTTGTGGGCCCTATAGGAACCCAGGGGTATGGATCAGTGGCCTTGCGATTTTTGTGTGTGTGGGACATGTAGTTTTCGCGCCTATTTGCCGGGTACCACGACCACTCTCTTTATATATATATATATATATATATATATAGAGAGAGAGAGAGAGAGAGAGAGATATGTACATGTATATTACTGTACTTACCTACCAACAAAATTAACTCTAAGATATGTATATAGTTGAGTGTCATCTAGGGCAGAGTTTGAGTTAGTTAATGGATAAAATAAGGGGAAGGAACACTATGCAGAGTTGGAAGAGAAGAAAAGAGAAAAGAAGAAGGGACAATAATAGAAGATAAAATTAATTAATGTAGGTCCTGGAGTATAATCTGTTACTCTTGTTAGAGAAGATGTCATAGTTGGAACTTTTTTCTTTTACTTCACTTCCTCCCTGTACTAAAAATATGTATACAGATACTCTCCCTCCTTCTATATTTTTGATGATACAACAGACTTATGTGTAAAACTATTTAACTAACATGGCTCCATTACTTATTCTGTGATCTTTCCCATCTTTTTTTCCCTTTTAATAGTTTATTTGAGTTATTTTTCCCCCTTTTTTGAAAACAAACTAAAAACTTATTTGCAATTTTTTTTTAAATAAACTGTATTTTAAACATATCAGACATTATAATTTTATGGGGAAAAATATTCATAATGAATTTCATTTCTCTAAAACAGCAAAATGGCTTTCAGTCTGTAAATGGGTGCAAATATTGAATTTTCCATTTTTTTAAAAAAAAAAGTCTAGTTTTTCTAGAACAAAGCAAGAGACAAAACTCCCCCAATGGCTTCAAAATTTACATCAATTTTACATCTCTAAGGTTACTGCTTTTTGGGGGGTAGTTGGGAGAACTAGGTAAGAAGAAAATTTGTTTAGAGGGAAGAAAAAATGATGATTCCCATTATCCACAGGTCCAAGCAGGAGAGCCAGCATGAAATGGCTTAGATGCATGTGGCCTGTCAGTTCTGCCATTACATCATGTACGTCACAGCATGACTACTTGCCTGAGTTCACCTTCAAATCTCTCCTACCCCTTGTACCAACCCAGAAGGGCCCACATAGATTTTAATACTACTCCCATTTTGGAGGAACTCAAGAGAAGACTTTCAGCTTCCCTGCCATCATATGAGGCAAGTGTAGTTGACAGATGGTGGCTCAGCCATGGCCACCCGGTGTACTTCTCAACCAAGGAAGGATTTGAATCTGAGAGTCTCACAAGCCAAGCCCTAAATCTTGCCAGGCAGGTTTGCCATCTCAAGGTTCACAAACTACTGCATAATTTCCTGACAGAAGGAAACAGAAAAAAAATCCATGTGTCCAAGAGAAGCAAATAGCAAATTGGCTGGACCACACAACTCTTGCAAATATTAAAAAGGACAATTCCAGCCTCTGCTCTCCCCTCCACCCGCAATATGCTGGGCTCTGTCCCGGGCTGTACCAATAGAAGAGAAAGCTACCACCAACCTTGACTTCTGGGTGGTCAGGAGCTACTCCAAAACGAACCAGGCCAAAGGGAATTGGCAGCTTCTCATAAATGTCCACCTGAGCCTGTTTGTGGTGCTGAGAAATGAATTGAGATTTAGGTTTGAGAATAGATAAATTTAAAAAAACAAATAAATACATGAAACTTGAACTAGTACTGACTGAGATTATCATGCTGCTGTCAAAACAGATCATACAACAGTTGACATTACAGCAGTTGGGGACTGTGTCCAATTTTTCCCAACCTGCAGGCCACTTGTTTACTAACTTGTTTACTAAGCTCCAATGTTTGTCTAAACATGACGTTCATTTATATCTCATATACACATAACAGAAGGCAATTTTGTATAATATTTTAATAATTTTGTGAATGAGACAAAGTTGGCACATTGAACCATCAGAAAGCAAAGGTGTCGCTATCTCAACCGGATAAGGAATGCTCAATCTCTGTACAAAAATCATCTTATAATGCAATCTCATTTTATAAAAACATATACAAAATTTGTCTAAGTCTTCTCCACAACTGTCTGGTTAAGCTTTACTGATTTGCAGCTCTGGGACAGCTCTAACCCCCTTTAAAGAGCCATCCAACTGGACCTATAACATCCAATCTGAAAGCAACAGAAAAACGTTAATCTTTACCCTGTAGTAAATGAGGAATCAGTACTGACTTGACTGAATGGCTGGAGGACAAGGAGCAACATGCAGGAGGGAGACTTCCCTTACCACACCACTTCAAAAGTGTGAAGCAAACATACCCAGAAAGAGAAAGGAGTTACAATGGGATTTTTTGTTCTTTTCCAGTGGGGAGAGAATATCAGGGATGTCAGCTTCGTATCAACATTCCATAATCCTAAATGCAATGTGAGAATTACAGCACCTAGCAGAAACTCAGTCAGTCAGTCTGTAGTCTTGACATGGAGTCTAAACAGATAGCTATAGAATTGGTCCTAATTATTCTACTTTGTTCCCACTCCTTTGTACCACCCAGGCAGACAAATAAGTTTTGGATGAATCAAAAACTTGTTTGCTATCTTGTGTCATCTTGGCTGGTCCCAACAGTATAATGTAAGAGAACAGGTTAGGATCATATTCTACAATTCAAATTTGACTTGTTTCCCAAGCACAGGACATACAACAGAGACTAACCATAATCTACCATGACTCCTCAGTCAAAATTAATTGCCGTTGGTGGAAAACAGAAGCAAAACCTTCCAATCTCCACACTGAAATGGCCAATTAAACTAGGATATTCAGGACCTTGAAGCTTCTTGCTAAGCAATACAATTGGGCCATGGTTCTTATTTCTTATTTCCATGGAATTTCTTTACTTTAGAAAACACATGTGGGACTGTTCTGTTTAAGAAAGAGCACGTCCTACATCCCTATTAATTGCCTGCTGGGTATAAATATGTTAGAACCATATATGAATGACCGTTGGCATGTACTAACATATGTGCATTGATACATTGGTACTCCAGTTCTAGGCCTAAAGACCCAAAGGTACCAGATCCCATTTGATATTGGAAGCTAAGCAGGATCAAAACTGGTTAATACTTGGCTGGAAAACTGCCAATTAATAATAGGTATTGTAAGCTATATTTCAGAGAAGAAGACTGGCAAAATCACTTCTGAGTTCCTTCCCTAAAATAAAACTCCATGAAAGGGATGGGGTCTCCAAACTTGAAGGTATATGCATGCACACACACACATTCCAGTGCTACTTAACAACTCCCACTTTATAATCCAAAAGATCCAAGCAGCTACTTAGCAGTAAAGTGCTGACCAAAAAGGGGATATATACACATACATAATACTCAATATTCTGGATTTTATGTAACTCAGGCTAAGTCTGGGGTGTCCTTAGCCGTAAGCCTTTCGGAAGAGCCAGGTCTTCAATGCGGTCAGGAACTGGGGCATGTCCCGGATAGCTCTCTGATCCGCCGGCATCAAGTTCCAAAGAACAGGGGCCGCGATGGAAAAGGCTCTCCGTCTCGTGGTGTCGAGGCGGGCCTCACTCACACCTGGGATGCGGAGAAGGTCCCTGTTTCCTGAACGCGGCGACCTTAAATGAGCTGGTTCGGACAAGCGGTCTTTTAAATAAGCTGAGCCAGCACCATGGAGGGCCTTAAAGGTGTTTACAAGATCTTGTGGATGGCTCTGAGCTCGACTGGCAGCCAGTGCAGGCGCTGTAGAGATGGCGTGATATGGCATCTCAGTGGTGTCCCGGTGAGGAGTCTGGCAGCTGCATTCTGCACTAGCTGGATTTTACGAGTGGTTGACTGTGGCAACCCCACGTACAAGGCATTACAGTAGTCCAGCCGTGATGTCACTGTGGCATGGACCACCGTAGCCAGCGCATCTAATGGAAGGTAAGGTGCCAGTTGACGTGCCTGGCGTAGGTGGAAGAAAGCTCCCTTACTTGTCGCAGCAACCTGGGCCTCCAGTGAGAGTCTCGAGTCTAGTATCACACCGAGACTCTTCACCGACGGGGCCGGGATCAGCGGCTCTCCCTCAAAGAGAGGCAGCGGAATGGGTGGCTCTGGGCGTCCCGGCCATAGAATCTCTGTCTTTGATGGATTGATCTTGAGTTTGTATGAGCGGAGCCATCTGGTCACTGCCTCTAGTCCTTGTCTGAAATTCTCAGGCACCGATGTTACGCCCTGGCTCAAGCTTCAGCAGAAGCTGGGTGTCATCTGCATATTGGTAGCACCCAAATCCAAAACTTCTGGCTATGCTTGCCAAGGGTTGGACGTAGATGTTAAAAAGCGTTGGTGACAAAATGGCGCCTTGGGGACTCCACAGTCCAGGGTGGATTTCTTGGACACTTGGCCTCGCCACTCAACACGCTCTCGTATCCATAAACAAAAATTCTCACAGCCAAGTAAGCTATATGCTTCTTATCATACTTCAAATCAAGAATGTGGCACAGTGCCTTTCATCCACACTGAGATGAAATGGGAATCTAAAAGTAAATAAAACTGAGCATGACTGCACTACGTATTTAAAAATATTATCCAACCAGAAACACATTTGAACATCCTATTTCTCCACCAATAAAACCTTGTGAAAACCATAGAAAGGACACAACTAGGAGCACTCAAACAGAATTATAATTCCTTGAGTCCTCAAAGAAAAGATTACCATAACAGGTTACCTGGCTTAAACCCATTCTTTAATGGCCACTGTAGGTATGAGGGCATTTCAGCTCATAGGCATGACCGGCATTATGATAATATCCTGTCCAAAAACCAGTATGATACCAAACTAGGACTGGGGAGATTAAATACTCACCCATCCAGAAATTGCATTACTGTGGAGCTAGCTGGTCATGGCCTTACTAAGTAACTACAGGATTGACCACTGCTAAAGGGAATGCAGGGTCTGTGATGGTTTAGCATATTCCACCACGTTTCCACCAAGTGTGAGGCTCTGCCAAAACTTCATCTGATATCAAGTGTGAAGACTTGCACAAACTTCACAGTCACCAACAATAGTAAGAGCTTTACCTGGTCCACACCTCTACCATGACGCTAAGGCACTCCTCCTGTCCTAAACCCGGCCCCTACGACGCACTCTATGGCTCCACGACTCGATCTGAACTCTTATACAGGGATATAACCCTTTGAATTGTATGGACTATTATTTGACCCTCCAGGTCCGTCTATCTTGTTATACTGTATTATTCGTGAGTACGACTGTATAATACTTGATTGTTATGTTAATGACTTGAAGATAGTTCTGAATGAACAATGGATTATTGATTTTCAAACGTTTTTCGGTTGCGTGTCCTTTCCTTTCATACTGTACGGGCATAGCAGCTAACCCCTCTTCTTACTCCTCCTGTCCTACCATTGTGGCCACCAACAGTTGGGAATTCCTAGATGCCTTCAATGTACAACTTATAATTCCACTGGACATCATCCCACTGTATTCACTGCCACCACAAATACCACGTCTGAATCTAATCTTTATAATACCCATAATTTTGTTTTTATATGCCAAAAGCATATAAAAACAAAAACAGTAAGTCTATTCTTCACAGTTGTAGATTTCACTTTTGCAGATTTGATTGGGTTCTTTTTAAGAATCTCTAAAGTCTATCCAGTCCAGTTCTGTGTTCAACTTCTGCCAGAGGTGTTTTGGAAAACCTAGTGATGTGCTGAAAGACCTATAGGTTCCAAGAGAGGTTTTCTCTCAGATTTAATAATACAGGGATTTTTATTTGTGACTTTTCCACTCCTGACCCCAAGTTATGAGGAGAACAGACTTGACTTTACTAACAGAAGATAAGCATAATAAAACAGATTTATTAGTATGTTTGAAACATAGTTCACACTTTCACACACTCCATTCCTAGCAAATTCAGACTCTTAAACAGCATTCATTAATTCCTAAACCTGTCTGATTCTCTTAACTCTCTAATCTTATTCCCTTTTTTCTTCACTAACTGGTTGCATGGCATGGAGAATTTCAGCAGGTATAGGCTCCACAACAAACTCCAGTTGATGCTCCTTTTTCTGTCCAACTCTTTAAAATGGAAAAGGATCATCCTTTGCAACTGGACATCCTTATAGGATACTTGTAAGAATAAGCGGGGGCCCTGGTGGCGAAGCGGGTTAAACCACTGAGCTGCTGAACTTGCTGAGCGAAAGGTTGGCGGTTCAAATCCAGGGAGTGGGGTGAGCTCCCACTGTTAAGCCCAGTTTCTGCCAAACTAGCAGTTCAAAAACATGCAAATGTGATCAATACGTACCACTTCTGTGGGAAGGTAATGGTGCTCTATGTAGTCATGCTGACCACATGACCTTGGAGGTGTCTACAGACAAATGGAGATGAGCACCATAGTCGGACACGACTAGACTTATTTATTTATTTATTTACTTTATTTATATTCCGCTCTTCTCACCCCGAAGGGGACTCAGAGCGGATTACGGAACACATACTTGCAGAGAATCCCTGCAGTTCAACATATGATATGTAAACATGTGACATTTATCACACTACAGTACATACATTTTGACATATTATACATATATGGACAAACAGAGGCAAACTTTCTGGCCACCAGGGGGAGCTGACACACTCATCTCTCTCAGCGTTTCCTTCCAGCGTCCCTTTGTTGTTTCTTCCGCATTCCTCAGCTATTCTTTATGGCCTCATAAATCAGTCAAAATTTGCCTCCCCACTTTAATGTGGTACCTTTATCTCCTACTTGACAAATGTAACTGTCTTTCGGGCTGCAAAGGTCGGCAGCAGGCTACACTTAAGGTCAAAAACCCACCTTGACCCGGGCAGGCCTTGAACTCATGACCAGAGAGATCTTATGCAGCTGACACTTAGCCAGCTGCGCCACATTCCCGGTGACTTAATGTCAGGGGAATCCTTTACCTTTACTTTAAGAATGAAACACATGTCTCCTTGACTTCCATATTTATTAACTGCTCCGGTGGCGCAGTGGGTTAAACCCCTGTGCCAGCAGGACTGAAGACCGACAGGTCGCTGGTTCGAATCCGAGGAGAGCGTGGATGAGCTCCCTCTATCAGCTCTAGCTCTTCATGCAGGGACATGACAGAAGCCTCCCACAAGGATGGTAAAAACATCAAAACATCCAGGCATCCCCTGGGCAATGTCCTTGTAGATGGCCAATTTTCTCACACCAGAAGCGACTTGCAGTTTCTCAAGTCGCTCCTGACACAACAAAAAAAACCCCTGAAATATTTATAACCACCTCTCTTTTTTTGAGATTTCAGGACAACACATGAAACAATGAACAATATAATATAATGCCAGATTAAAACAATTAACCGTCTTTAACAGGATAAAAGTAATAATGATGACCACAAGTAAAACTGCCTAAAAAGCTACACCAGTTAAAAGCCATGAATGCTTAGAGTAAATTAAGCCTGACAGGCTTTAATTTTTTTTTAAAAAAACCCATGTCTTAATTTGGTGCTAATCAGACGAGGAGGGAGCAATATTGCCCCAGCCAAGAAGGGGCAATGTCTTCTTACACCCCAATGTCCCCATTGGCAGGATGCAGGGGACAAGCCTTCCCTCGGGCAGTGAATAAACAAAGATATGAAACAGGTATGTTTCTTTTAACTGTCAAAGATCAAACCTGCCTATTTTTGCTGTTGTTTCGCAAAGTCATCAGCACAGCTAGTTCAAACTAAAGATCCTTGCAGGTGCTAAAGAGGCACTAACTCAGGCCCAATTTTTTATTTTAACCGAGAAGAGTGATGCCCTTCAAAAGCAGGAAAAGGACCATGGCATCCATTTCTTTTTTAAAATTCAGTGTGCCAGGCCTTTCCGGATTATCCTTCACAGTTAAATCTGGCCGCTGAGCATCAGCAACAAAAATATTGTGTCTCTCATTCGCACCCAAAGGGAGAACACTGAAGTTTTTTGAAAAGGGAAAATAAAGATTCGCATTTAAAAGCATCAAATCCTTTAGTAAAGGCAAACCCTGGAATACTTTTCCAGTTAATTACATTATCTTCCCTCGTATTTCACTGAACCGACCTTCTTGCTAGAAGATTTCCAGTCTGCCAAGAGCCTTTGATGTGCTAATTAACCTGTCCAACCTGACTATGCACAAACGCAGGCAGTCGCTCCACTCCATCGATGTTTAATTACCCTCGCATTTGAAAACAAGAACCCGTGAAAAACTCCACAGCTTTCTTCGTCTTTTGGTGTCCAACAACAAGGACCTGGAGTGATTCCAAGTCCATTTCCATCACTCAAACCCAAAAGCCTCGCAAGGACTAAGACTATTATCAGCTACATATGCAGAACAACAATAGTGGGAAAACTTCCTACTCTACAGTTTTGACACTGACTTTACCAAGGAGAGGATTTCATTTTCTCCTCGAGTTTCACACTTCTGTCTCTCTGCGGAGATTAAGGAACCATGTAATTTACTCTCAGGACAAGTTGAGTATCCCTTATCTGAAATGCTTGGGACCAGAGGTATTTTGGATTTTGAGTTTTTGAACACCTGTATTTGCACACACACACACACACACACACACACACACACACACACATATATATATATATATATATAAATGAGATTTCAGAGATGAAACCCAGGCATAAGCACAAAATTGTTTTATGTTTTGTGTGTACCTTGTTGGAGCATGAAAGGAATCAGTGAGTGTGTGTGTGTGTAAACTGTAAAATAAGATGCATGAAGCTGATTGGTCAGGCAATGCCTGGGGAGTAGGCTGAGCCTGGGACTTTTGGTTACTGTTACATTTTTGTTCAGGCTTGAGCTATGTAGGTACAGAGTGAGAAGAAGAGAAAGAGAGTTTGGAGTGTGTTCTCACTTCATGAGCTGCTCAAGGAATGTATCCACATGGACAAAGAAAGACCATTTAAAATATCTCTTAAAAGGACGTTACGTGAGTTGGTGCAAGTGATCACACTGTACATATGTTGTTATGAACTATGGATAGTAAACTACTTTTCTTTATATTTAACCTGTGTGGCATATTTTCTTTCTTTGGCAAGGCACTGTGTGAGCTGATCAAATGTGAACTACACGTGTTTTATTTTACATTACATCACACCCCTAGCCTGAAGATAATTTTATGCAATAATTTTAAATAATTCTTTATAACAATGTTTGAACACTGAACCATCAAAAAGCAAAGGTGTCACTATCTCAGCCACCCGTGTGGATGATTTTTGAGTATTTGGGGTTTCAGAATTCTGGATTAGAAATGCTCAACCTGTATATTAAAAACTGCATTGCAATCTTAGTGTACGTTGACTGCAAGTTCCACTAAAGCAGAAGTAGGCAACTATGGCAGATCTACAGCATGTACAAACAATAAAGCAAATATCCCCAAATAGCTAAAAGTCTAATCCTAATTCCACAAAACAACATTTTTATTTTAAAAATAGATAACATGGACTACAAAAGACAAATAAATGGGTCCTAGAACAAATCAATCCTAAATTCTCCCTAGAAGTGAAGGTGACTGAACTGCTGCTATCATGCTTTCAGCATGTCATCAGAAGACATGACTCACTATAAAAGACAATAATGTTTAGAAAGGAAGAAGGCAATTGAAAAGGGGGAAGACTGCAATCCAGATTGATAGGATTCAATCAGGGATCCACAACCCTAAGTCTGCAAGACCTGAACAGAATAGTTGATATGGGGGTGACTTGAAGGTCTCACATTTATAAGGTTGCCATAACTCAAAGACAACTTGACAACAATCCTCCTATCGTTTCGAAAAGCCTGCAAGACTTTGTTGTTTTGGCAGGCTTTCGGAGCCTGATTATCGGCAGTTTTCCCCTTTTGTAAACGCCATCTTGTATTATCTTGTGTTACCGTGGCGTTTTTTACGTGCTGGTTTATTGTGATATTTTAATGTTGTTTTAATTGTGATATTTTAGCTATTTTAGCTGTATTTTAGCTGTATTTCTGTGACTATGTGTAAGCCGGCCCGAGCCATTAAGAGTGGCGGCGAATAAATTCGAATAAATAAATAAAATAAACAATTAACAAGTGTGAGTCGTCCCGAGCCGGATGGGAGTGGCGACAGATAAATTTGAATAAATAACTAAATAAATGGTTAGGTTGCTTACCTGTAACCGTGTTTCTTCGAGTGTAGGTCTGTGAAATTCACACAAATAGGTTTACTCTGCGCATGCGTCAGAATCTCGGACATACTAGCTTTAAATAAAGAATTTACATAAGCCCCTCCCACTCCCCGCCCCCCCCCCACCCCCGATTGTGCTACCAATTCAGTTCCGTGGCGCCCGACAGCAGCAGAACAAAGGCCTGACCAAGAGGGGGGGACGGGTGGGTTCCGTGTGAATTTCACAGACCTACACTCGAAGAAACATGGTTACAGGTAAGCAACGTAACCTTCTTCTTCGTGTGGTCTGTGAAATGCACACAAATGGGTGACTTAACAAGCTTATGTACCTGGAGGTGGGTCATGCCACACAGGAGAACAGGACAGCTCTGTCAAAGGATGTATCCTTTTAGCGAGAACGTCGAGCTTGTAATGGGCTGCAACATCGAGGGGTCACCCAAGTAGCAGCCTAGCAATTTGATCAACAGGAACACCCCGCAAAATGCCTGGGGTGTAGAACTGTCGTAGTAAAACGGGCTTAAAGACCAACAGGTAGTAGTTTAGGGCTAGCTGGTAGGCCAACCGGGCTGCCAGGACTAACCATGAGGCCAAACGTTGAGAGGTAAACGTTGAGAGGAGTCTTCCTATAATAGGGAAGAGTCAGTAAACTTAGTATAGGGGATGTATTATGTAAGTAAAAGAACAGGGCTCTCTTGATGTCAAGAGAGTGCAGGGGAATCTCCAATGGGGAGGAGTTTTATAATTTTTATTTTGCCATTTTCCCCTGGCAGGGATTGAACTCATTGTGCTTCTGCTTATGAAGTCGGCACGTTCTCTTTGAGCCATGGTGGCCCCTGTTGGGAGAAAACAGGGGGTGGTAATGTCCTGGGACATATGGAGTTGGAAAATAAGTTTAGGAAGAAATGTGACATCCATGTAGAGGACAACCTTGTTTCCATGGAACGGATGAAAGGAGAGCCAGAGCGGAGCGCTGCGATCTTACTAGCCGTAATGGCTGAGGTGATGGCTACAAGGAAGCCATCTTATGAGAAATGGGATATATGGGATGTAAACGTGGGTAGAAAGGGTGGCTCGGTGAGTTGGGGTAGAACCAACCCGATGTTTCAGGTGGAAGGGAGGGAGATAGGGGAATGAACACTTAATATCTCTAGAACATGTCCATCAGAGGGTCTTGGAAAGAGGGGAGGAACCCCAGATTCTTTCATGTAGCAGGACAGGGAGTTTAAGGTAGATTTATGGAAGATAGGTAAGTCCTTGTAAAAGGATCCACCAGGAAACTAGGGCAGCAAAGTAGTGCCGGCTGTGGCAGATGTCCAAGCGGCTGTAGAAATTGGAATCCAGTTTATTATATGTATAAGCCTCTAGCGGAGGTTTAGGGCCGCCTGTATCATGAGATGGACGGGGTCAGGCAGATGGGAGATGGCTCAGTCCTCCACGATGTGAGGTAGAGGGAGGAAGGTCTTGTGTAAGATAAGGCCTTGTTATAGAAGGAGTAGGTCGGGAGCCAGAAGGAGACGATGGAAGTCTCTCTGGGGTGTTTTAAGAAAAGGAGTGAGCCACGGTCGACGAGGCCATCATGGGGCTATTGGAAACAGTCTAAAACGTTGACAACCAATTTGGTGATCATGTAGTGAGCAGTGGAGAGGGGGGAAGGCGTAGGGAAGTCTCGGGAGCCACTGGTGGAGGAAGGCGTCTCTTAAGCAATCTGGGAATGCGAGAGGTGGAGACCCGCGCAATATGTCTTGTATGAGTGTTAGTGTGACGTAAGATGTCTATCTGATGAGGCCCTGTTCAGGGAGCCTGATAAAGTGTTTTGTTTACCTGGGAAGGGATATTATGAGGGAGATGTTGTGTTGACGCACCACTCCAAAATCTGAAGATATTGAGAGTAGAGTGAGGGAGCGGTGTCCCTTGTTAGTTGATGTAATAATTGACTGAGGTGTTTTCTGTGAAAACCTGAATGTTGTGGTTGAAACTAAGGAAGTGAAAGGTCTGAGGGCTTTGTGTAACACTATGAGCTCTAAGTATTGAAGTGTGGTTGTTTCTAGTGATGAGACCACCGAAGGTGAGCACCCCAGCCTATGGAAGAGGTGTCTGTCGTCAATGACAGTGACAGTAAAGAGAGGTGAAGAGAAGTCCTGGGCACACAATGGGTGTGTTTGCCATTGATAGGATGACTATGCGGCACCATGGCGTTGGGCCTGGGCATCGTGGATAGGGCTTTGGAGTTTGAAAGCAGTCTTTGGGAGGTGGGCCTCTCAGGATGTGGAGGCCAAAGTGTGTCCATGAATTAAGCAGTTTGAGAAGGTAGGAGATGTAAATTGTCAGGTTGACTATTAGGCTTAGATCCGGTAAAGAGGCAAATATAGTTGATGATAGCGAACAAATGGCCACATGATAAAAAGGAAAAAATCAGTCATGAAGGCCGTGGGAAGGCCGAATGAAAGGACATTGACAGAGAATGGGGAGACCTTGACCAAGAGGTGAGGTACTTCCGGTGGGAGTGCCTAATGGAGATGTGGAGTAGGCATCTTAGGGTCAATGGTAGCCATCCATGTTCCCTAGGGATAAAGGGGAGGATGGGAGGGTGACCATCCTGAATTTGTGCGGCCTAATGAAGCGGTTGATTATCCAAGGTCTAGCGATGGTCAAAGTAAACCATCTCCCTTATTCGCAAGGCAATATCTAGAAAAGGGGCAAATTGAGTTTGGTGGTAGAGTGGGGAACATGGCTCCTTGAAAGGAAGGGTGGGTCTTTCCAGCAAGGCAAAACATGCCTGGGTAGACAGCAGCTTTTCCGGGGTGGGAGAAATTGAAATTTTGTGGCATAACACTGATGAACACTGTCCAGAACCCACCTATCAGTGGTAATGGACCGTAGGCTGGAAAAAAGGCTGAGGCCTATCAAGGTGTGAGCTAGAAGCGATACCTTGTATGTCTGGGGTAGGATCCCTGATATTGAGCTTTGAGGGGGAGGGATCTGGCGCTTGAGTCATGGGGGAGGGAGACTGTTGTCACTGACCTCCTCCAGAAAGAGAGTTGTAGTATCCTTGGAAGAACTGAGGATATTGGTAGTAAGGGCGCCACCTTAATCTGCATGGTTGGTAGGCTTGGTAAGAGTGTTGGCCATAATAATTAAGCGTTGTTATTATGTGAGTATTGTAATTGAGAGTCTGTCTCAGGATTGAATAGGCCTGGCTCATCTATAGGTAAGGTCTCCATGAGGGAACACTAGTAGGGGAATAGGTTGCGAATCATAGCCGGGCAAGCTGTCTGAGGGCTGGCCCTAGCCATGGGTTGGTCAGTTGAGGAGGCAGGCTCAAATAGGCGTACCTGTCTCACCGGTAAGACTGATAGATGTCCATGTATATCACATGATAAGCCATGCGGCCCATAAGGCACGCCGAGGCATTTTTTAAAATTATTATTATTATTATTATTATTATTTGGCATAGCATCAAGTATTTTTCCCCTTGTTGAAAAGGGCAGCCTGGTTGTCTGAATTGACTTAGGCTGAGTGACAGTTACAATACATTTAGTTTGGAAGTTAGGTAGCCATGGGTGGCAAACAGGTCAACGCAATAGAGGTTTCAGCCCTAGAAGTGCTTGGGCAGTAGAACCCCATCCTCAGATTGAGGGAGTTGTATCAAGGGATCTGGCCACTTAAATCAATAAGGCAGAAATAGTTGAAAACTTCTGTCTGCTGAGGCATGTAGTAATGGAGGATGTAAGGTCAATATTATCCTCTTGGATAGAGTCTGCCTCTCCACTTGATGTGGCGATTTATCTCCTACTTGACAGATGGAAACTGTCTTTCGGTCTAAAAAGGTTGACAGCAGGCTAAGGTCAGGCACCCACCTCGACCCGGGCAGACCTCAACTCATGACCTACTGGTCAGAGGGATCTTATGCAGCTGACCAAGCAGCTGCGCCACATTGACGGTGGCGGCTGGAGCGAGGAAATGGATTGTAAGGGAAAGAGCAAGGGGCGGGGGGGGGAGCTGGGGGAGGGGCTGCCACGGATGTTGAAAGTTGAGTGAAGAGGCCATGGAGGCCGGCACGGACCCAGAGAATCCGGGGATGATCGAGCCCCTCGGGAGCGGTCCTGGCGACGGGGTGCATCCCCGAGGGGGCTGTGGGGCCGGGAGCACCCCCGAGGCAGCGGGGAGAGAGGAGGCCACCGGCGCCTGGGTGATCCGCGAGACGCGCGCCTCCGCCACCTGCAGTGCCTCGGTCTCCGTGGGAGAGAGCGCGCAGGAGGAGCCCGCGGAATGGAGGAGGGCCAGAGGAAAGTCGTCCTCCTGCATCGCTTTGGTCTCCGAAGAGGGGGAGCGTGCAGGAGGGGCTTGGTCAAAGGCAGGAATGGAGGGAGCCAGAGGAAATTTGCCTTTGCAGCGTTTCGGTCTCCGAGGAGAGAGAGCGCGGGGGGGGGATTCGGAGAAGCAGGACGCGCGGTGCGCGTCTCTTCTAGCATTGCTTCGGCCTCCGGGGAAGGAGAGAGCGGCGGGGGGGGCCTGGGCGAGAGTAGGAGAAGGAGGGAAGCTGCAGAGAGGATCTCCCTCGGTCACCGAGAAGGGGCTTATGTAAATTCTTTATTTAAAGCTAGTATGTCCGAGATTCTGACGCATGCGCAGAGTAAACCCATTTGTGTGCATTTCACAGACCACACGAAGAAGAAAAGTTATTTACAAGTTGGTAAGTTCTGCAAGTTATTTCAAAATGTACATTGTTCCACCTGGAGGTTTGCAAAAACAGCAATTAATCCAGTTGTTGAGGTAAGATAAACGTAAGTCTGAGGATTCTGAAGATATTGAGGAACATCAAACAATCTTGGGGGTTGCACAAGACCCCAGGGCCACATTTTGACAGTCCCTTAGGAGGAAGCATTGATGAATTTAAAAGGATGTCCCTCTTGTGCATGTAGGTTTGTGCTGCAGAAAGCAATACTTGCTACAATTTTGTTCACCTCAAGCAAAAAAAAGAGGCTATATTTCAAACTATTAGACTGGATATTCTAGATTATTTTTTTTAAAAGAAGACATTATCCCTGTTCCCGAAAGCAAATTTCCAGCATGCTAAAACCCACAAACCCATATGAGTGTGTAAGATGTGGGCAAGAAGGCTGCTAACCCGAGTGACATCCCAGGTACTTCCAAGAGACAGCTATGGCAGCCAGGCAAACATCAGTTACAGCCTTGCTGATCCCACCAGCAAAAATAGCACAGAACTAGGATCTTACTGCCACACCGAAAAAGGGATGAACAGAGGCAATGATAACTCTTCAGCACCACCTACAGACCTCAATCTGTAAATAGACTTTGATTGCTAAATCTTAAGAAATGCTAACCTTTCTGGGTTCAGTGAAGAAATTTGCCCTCCTTCACCTACCTAACTAAGATCCTGCGATCAACTTCAGATGCCAAGAAAAATGAGACAGTGAAACGGATTTTTAGTGGCAGCACCCCAATTGTGGCATGCTTACTCAAAAATAACTAATAACTAATGGAGTGAAACAAGGTTGTGTTCTTGCACCAACCCTATTTACAATCTTCTTCAGCATGATGCTCCAAAGGGCTACGGCAGACCTCAAAAAAGGAGACGGCATATACAGTATATATGCTATCGTACTGATGGTAGCTTGTTCAACTTAAGCCGTCTAAGGGCTCGCACTAAGACTCTAAACTATATAGTCCGTGAGCTGCTTTTTGCTGATGCTGCTGCCCTTGTTGCCCACACAGAAGCAGGACTGCAGAGCTGTTTGGGCTGGAACTCAGCCTGAAGAATACGGAAGTCCTCTACCAACACCACAGGAAGAACACCATCATCCCCATGTCAGCATAGGCGAATCTGTGCTTAAATTCAGCAGTTCACCTACCTGGGAAGCATCATCTCTTCAGATGCCAAGATTGACAAAGAGATAGATCACAGATTATCAAAGGCATATAGTGCATTTGGAAGGCTTCACAAAAGAGTCTGGAGAAACAAGCACCTGAGGCAAAGCACCAAAATCAGTGTGTACAGAGCTATCGTACTGTCTATTCTCCTCTATGGGTCTGAAACATGGGTCACCTATCGCCAACACCTACGACTCCTCGAACGCTTTCATCAGCGCTGTCTTCGCACAATCCTAAATATACACTGGACCGACTATGTGACGAATGTTGCTGTCCTTGAGCAAGCAGGGATCACCGGCATTGAGGCCATGCTATTGAGAACACAGCTGCGCTGGGCAGGGCATGTCTCTAGGATGGAGGACCACTGCCTCCCAAAGATACTACTCTATGTGAACTCGCCACTGGTCAGTGCAAGAGAGGCACCCCCAAAAAGAGATATAAGGACTCCCTGAAACAACATCTCAGGCTCAGCCAGATTGATCACCAAGAATGGTCCACCCTGGCCTCACATCGGGAGGCATGGAGATGCACTATCCACAATGCTGCGGCCTCTTTCGAGAAGACACGCCGAACGGGTCTCGAAGAGAAACGACAATGCAGAAAGAACCGCAACTTGGAAACAACATCACCCAAGGATACTTTCTTCTGTGCTTTCTGCATCCAAACTTGCGTATCTCAGGTTGGCCTTTTTAGTCATCAACGCGCTTGTAAAAAGCGTGGGATGAGTCCTTCCTAAGAATCTTCGTTCGCGAAGTAATGCCGAGAGAGAGACTCTAAAAAGACTTATTTAAACCATACTGTACAGTCTTTTCAGTATGCGGAGAAGACACTTTGTTTCCCTCCAAGCCTTCCGAACTTTCCAATTTTGACATTAAGACCTTTTAAAAGCAAGTTATGGCAAGGCCAACGGCCATTGCATATTTAAGCTGGATCTTGCCAGGCACACCCATTAAGCAATTTTACTGCTTCAGGGTTATCAAGTTGTTCCCCTGGAAATTATTATCTCACTTCTTAAATATAAGAGAAAACCCCACTCTATATTGGTAAACACATCAGTTACCTTCAAGAGATGCTGTGCTGTGTAGAATCCAGCAGGTCCACTGCCTACGATGCATATCCGGGGAATGACTTCAGCAGACACAAGCAGCCTCTTGACTCCTGGGAACAAAATTGGAACAAAACAGATAAATGAAATGATTAAAAGGAAGGCCTCTCCCACACAGCTGAATAAAGTCCCACATTACCTGCTTTGGACAGGAATATATGGCAGTGTGGACTCAGATAAACCAGTTCAAAGCAGAAAATGTGGGATTTTCTGCCTTGATATTCTGGGTTGTACAGCAGTGAGGAAGAAACCAAAGAAGCACCTCATTTTCCATCCAGGATCCACAGAAGTTGGCAGTCCCTAAACCCAGCCCTGTTATAGAAATATGCAACTGACCTACCAAACAATCAAGTAATACATTGCAACCCTAAAGACTGTAACCAATGGCAAGGAAAGTGGAAAGCTGCTGTCTAGCCAAATCTGGGAGGCTGCAGTATTTCCATCTCTAGGTAAAGGTAAAGATTTCCCCTTCACATTAAGTCCAGTTGTGTTCAAGTCTGGGGGTTGGTGCTCATCTCCATTTCTAAGCCAAAGAGCCAGCGTTGTCCATAGACACCTCCAAGATCATGTGGCCAGCATGATATCATGGAGCACAGTCACCTTCCTGCCAGAGCAGTACCTATTGATCTACTCACATTTGCATGTTTTCGAACTGCTAGATTGGCAGAAGCTGGGGCTAACAGCGGGAGCTCACGCCACTCCCCGGATTCAAACTTGCGACCTTTCGGTCAGCAAGTTTAGCAGCTCAGCGCTTTAACCCATTGCACCATCGGGGGCTTTTCATCTTTGCATTACATATAATTTAGTCCCAGGCCTAGTCTTGACTATAGTAAATACTTTAAATCCACTGAATTTTAGTTACTGAAAAGGACATTCAAGTGCCACCTCGGAGGTGGTTGAGGTAGGCAGGATTTCCCTGGGTACTGGTTGTGGGGGGTCGGGAGCAGGTCAGGGTTTTGCCCTCCCTTCTGCTCGAGATCCCCGTGTACAACTGGTGGGCCACTGTGTGATACAGAATGCTGGACTAGATGGGCTGAGGTCCGATTCAGCATGGCTCTTCTTATGTTCTTATGTTCATCTACTGCTATTGGAGCCCCCAGTGGCGCAGGGGCTTAAACCCCTGTGCTGGCAGGGCTGAAGACCGACAGGTCAGAGGTTTGAATCGGGGAGGACAGGACGGAGGAGCTTCCTTTATCAGCTCCAGTTCCCCATGAGGAGACATGAGAGAAGCCTCCCACAAGGATGGTAAAACATTAAAATATCTGGGAGTCCTCTGGGCAACGTCCTTGCAAACGGCCAATTCTCTCACACCAGAAGCAAATTGCAACTTCTCCAGTAGCTCCTGAAATGACAAAAAAAAATATCTACTGCTAACTCGCCTTTCAAAAAGTGATTGTCTGGGTCTACTCTACTTCAAATTAAGTAATAACGTCAAATTAGTCTGATTAACTCACCCGCCAAAACAAAACTTATTGGAAAAAACATTCAGCCTGTTAGGAGATGCCTTTATAGCAAGGGGAGAACTGCCCATTGTTTTTGTGGTCAGCACTGGTCTGACATGCACCCCGAGTTTCCCCATGCTTACACATGCCCAAATGGGAGATTTTCAGTATGTGTCAATTGTTTTCGTAGAGAGAGAGAAAGTTAATGCCTATCTCCTCAAATGCAATAAGGTTGGCGAAAGAAAGCCTTTGAAGACCACAACTAAATAGTCAGCTGAATGTCTTGGTTTAAGCAGAAGCCAAGCAAACGGCCATATTCATGATCAAACGAGATCCAGTCTTACACTTGGCAATAACAAAAAAATCTGATGCATGCACGTTATTTTTTATAGTCTCCTGCTCCAATCTTTGTATAGCTTTGGCTCATAAAGCAGTTTTTCTTCCTCATGAGTCCTTCCAGGTAAAGCAATGAGTTGACTTTCCCCCTCTTCTAAGTCCCTCTCCCTTTTCCCCAATTGTATTAACTAACACAGGGCCCTTCCACACAGCTCTATATCTCAGAATATCAAGGCAGAATATTCCACAACGTCTGCTTTGATCTGAGTTACCCGAGTCCACAGTGACACATATTCCAGTTCAAAGAAGATAATGTGGGATTTCATTCAGCTGTGTGGAAGGGACCACAATTGGTATCAATCCTTGTTGGCCTTGTAAAGAGAGTGGGGGGGGGGGTCTCACTTGCTGCTCCTACCAGAAACAGTGTACTACTCAGATGTTATCTGCATTTTACTAATTAGTAAATATTTGGATTCAGAGACTCTTTCTGGAATAGGCTGCTGTTGGTCATACTATTATTTGACAGCTTTGTACTGTGAGTATATTTATCCTGTACACATGTCCTTGAGAACTTGCTTATCGCCACCAGAAAACACATCCATAATCTCATTCTTTTTTGCTATACTCTGACCCTACAATGTAATGCTGGTCTGAAATTTTTCTTTCATGACAGCAGCAAAACGCAAGGGGGCCAAAGATCACTGATAATCTCCCATAACATGCTCGAGTTAATCACAAATGTGAAGGTCTTGAGACAAGAGCTTCTCTTTCCAATCAAACAAGACCTTGGGAGTCATTGAGAACTTTTATATCACAATGTCCAAAGGCAGTCTCATTCTCCTGCACATCGCCAAGAGCTGGAGCCAGGACTAGGGGCTTCGTGGCCCTCAAATGTTGCTTAATTGCGACTCCTATCATTCCTCATCACTGATTACATCACTAGGCTGCTAGAAGCTGCAGTCAAACATCTGAAGGACCATCTTTTCCTCGCAACCTTTTATTAAAATGTTCCTCATGTTTTCACCAATTTGGGTTATACCACATAACTCATATCAGAACTGCTCAACTTGTGGAGAGAGCTGTTCTGCCTAACCTGGCAGCCTATGTCCATCAGTTCCCCTCCCCGTCCCCCCCAACTATTTAGAGAAGAGAAGAGAAGAAATTGGGGGATTTCTTTCAATACATCCACCTTTGCACATAAAATAATTTGGGAGGAATTCTAGGGTTGTGATCCTATACAGTAAGCCTCCATATTTGTGACTTAATTTTTGCCAGTGTCATTACTGGATTTGAATAATATGTTATTTGTACAAATACTGAGGTCCTCAAGCACGAGAACACTTTGGTAAGCATTTGTTGGTCCTCCACCATGATTCTATGACCAACTTCCCCTTAAAGTTGACCATAGAGTCAGGATGGAAGATCTAGAGCAGAGCTGCCCACGAAGTTGATCGTGATCGACCAGTCGATCGCGAGTCTAAAGGAGGTCGATCGCAACCAGATGGGACGCTTCCTCCGGAGGCCCTGCCTCGCGCTCCCTCGTTCCCGCAATGCCCCACGGGAAGAGCGGCGCACAGGAGGAGCAGCATGTGCAAGCTGCACGCGCGTGGAAAGTAGATCTTCTTGACTTGGCTTTTTAAAAAGTAGCTCGCATGCTGAAAAAGTGTGGGCACCCCTGATCTAGAGATTCCTAGTGCATGAAAAAATAGTGGATTTTTATCTACTTTTTCCCACTTTTGTGGGGTCCTGTGCCCCTAATTGCTGTGGAAATGGGGGCCTACTCTAATCTTCTGCATGGGACTATGCCCCATTTGCTTCAGAATAACTCACTTCTGAATCAATGTTGTCAATCAACCTTCTGCTATTTATCTAACCATTTTGTTTGACAGGTGAACCAAGGATGGCAGCAACTTGTTTCAATAAATTAACATTACAAAAGAAGCATCTGTAAAGTAAAAACAGCACAGCAAGCTAACCCAATTTTTTGCAGATGGAAAAAGCTGCTGACCACAACATCCTTAAGTTTCTCATTAGGTTCTCCTAAGGGAAACACAACAAAAATCTCTCTAATCCTCGGCCTTCCTGATATAAAGAGCTGTATCGGACACTGAGACCAAGGACTTCATCACATTAAGTGGCCTAACGCAGGCGACAGCGGGGGAATTCGATGGGCATCACATCACATATTATTTATTTATTTATTTAAAACTTTTATATCCCGGCCTTCTCACCTCCGAAGAGGGACTCAGACCGGCCTTACAGCAAGAATTCAATGCAAATGATACAAATTAAAACATCATACACAATACAAAGTTAAAATACATATAGATAAAATACATATAACTAAAATTCATTAAAGCCAAATTGCCAGATAAAGTCAAATTCAACTCAGTCCATACATGTGGTCATTAACTTTTGTCTAAAAACAGTCTCGGTCCTTATTCTGGGAATGCTTCCTTCCAAAGCCAAGATTTCACTAACCTCCTAAAGGACAGAAGGGAGGGGGCAGATCTGATCTCACTCGGGAGTTCAATAGTTGAGGGGCCACCACAGGGAAGGCCATGTCTCTCGTTCCCACCAAATGCACTTGTGAAGGTGGCGGGACCGAGAGCAGGGCGTCTCCGGAAGATCTTAGCATCCTTGATGGTTCATAAGGCAGAACACGTTTGGACAGGTAAACTGGGCCTTCCCCATCACACGGGGAAAAGTGTCGTTACCCGGCTCCCCCTCCCCAGTCCCCATTGCTGGCAATGAGAACATGGGAAGCCTCCCGTGTTTTCCTTGCTCCGTCATACAATATTTCCAGTCAAAAGTAGCTGTTCATTGTTTGATGGGATCTAGCAGGATCCGGCCCCAATCTGTGCTGGAAGTGTCCTATGACGGGTCCAAAAGCCTGTGCAAAGTGGCAAGTTCTTGTCTTTGAGCTAAGACAGTCCAATGCAAAAGAGCAACGGAGGTTCATGGCAGGAAAAACTGGAGTCACTGGCTTCAGGAAAGAAGTGGCTACATTTCAAGACTGTCTCTTTGCTTGTGTCTCATAGATAAATCAACTAGGAATGCTAATCTTTTACAATTAATGTTTAACTTTTTGATTGTTATAACAAAGGAGAGAACTGCAGTCCTGATTACAATTGTTACAAGCCATGATAAAATTCAAAATATAGCATGCTTTATGATACTTTATTTCTCTCTCTTTCCCAAGGAACTTCTGTTGCCTCACATAGATGACCACTCTGGTCCATTTCATCTTCAAAAATGTCCTTGGGTGATGTAGCTGGGAGATGCATTTTTGACCAAAAGTCTTTAAAAAGAAAATAACTTACCCGGCTGCCATTCCCCCTTCTCCGGAGCTCTCCTGGCACATAGAAATGACGTACCAAGAGAAGGTGCGGTCAGGAGTGTTTGTATTCCTTCCCCCTTCTCCTGGCACATAATTTCTATGTGCCAGGCAAGCTCCAGAGAAGGGGAATGGTGACTGGGGAATTTATTTTCTTTTTTAGAGACTTTTCAAATGGGTTTTTGGGAGGAGGTGGGGCTGTCCTGGGTTTGTTGGTTTCATGCTTTGTGCTGAAGAATTTATTTTTACGTGAGGCATAATTTGGATGCCCCAGGGAAAATGCGGGACGGCACACATTTTAGGTGCTGTCTGGATGTGCCCTATTATTTTCATCAACCACAATCACTGCTCACTTTAATGGGGATGGCAGGAATTGTCAACTAAAGGGATCTGAATATTAAGCCATTTGCAGGGTTATTGCTTTTTGTGGGTTTTTAAAAACAAAAATCTATTCAATATAGATTACCTTGTGAAGGACTACCAGCAGCCTTGAATGCACTTAGCTTTGTTAATCCAATTTGTCTGTTTTCTTTACCTCTAAATAAATCTGTTCTGGCACCTTTCCGCGCATTATCCTTGTATCCTTTTAGTATTTTCCAAAGGGCAAATTAAAAAAGAAACACACCAGTATTAATGTGCTATTTCATTCACTGGGTACATACGGGTTTCCACGTCACCAAACCCAAGTCATTTGGATCTATTTTAGTATAGGTTATCATTCACAAAAAGGAAGGGCAGATGGGGCTGATCCTGAAGAGTGGGGGAATATCAGCTAGCACAGATTTCTGACTAGTAGATATGCTTAGTTGGCCATAAGGACCCGTCCTGTACTAGCTGCATTGGCATAGGCTCTACTTTTGTGCATCCCAAGACAACAGCTTGTCCTCCTAAAGTCCTAAGGGATTTGGGGTAAGAACATCCGCAAGACTGCCTCCTCCACCCAAGATTGCCTGTTGCTTAAGGTCTTCTCTACTTTCCAGAAAGAAGTGCTAGGCTGGACGAAACACAGAACAGAGGCCTTTTGGGGATGTCACTGTGAGCCTGAAATTCCCTCACTCAGCAGGTTAAATTGGCTACATCTTAGTTTAGTTTTAAGCAGACCATTAATATTTTTCTGCTTTACTAAGTCATTGATTGGGTTTAAATGCAATTAGCTCTTATCTTGATTTTGATACTACTCTCCTGCTCTTAAATTTATTTATACGATATTGTTTAAAATTATGAAAATTGTATACCACTTTGCAAGCCATTTTCAGGCTAAAAAGTAGTTCAGACATCTATTATTATTATTATTATATTTATACCCATTCAAAATTGTGTTATTCTGAGAGGAAACCGAAGTATTTGGTATGTAGTACAGGATTCTAGCTGGCACTAGAAGTGGGATGGGAGCATTTCTGTGTTTTGGGGCAAGGGCAGAAATTGTGCAAAATATCGCATTAAAAAACATTTGTGGGATTGAAGACTTCAAGGGACTGGAAAGAGGCTGCAAAGGCAACAAAAGTGGGGCATAGAGGCCAAGGCAGCTTGCAGGCCACACTACATTCATCCTGATATAAACAGTATTGCACAGCTCTTCTGTAGCCCAGGGATAATTCAGTATGTACATAGGGCAAAACAGGAAACTCACTGGCTAATCTGGAGCAACTCACTCTTTCTGAGCCTCAGAGAAAGGCAAAGACAAATCTACTCTGGACAAATTCTGGTAATAAACCCTGCTTTAGAGTCACCATAAATCTAAACAATGAACTGCAAGCAATTCAATACAATTCGTCTTAAATTAGTCCCCTTCTACACAGCCATATAATCCAGATTATCAAAGCAAATAATCCAAAGTATCGGATTTAAACTGGATTATATGAATCTACACTGCCAGATAATCCAGTTCAGAGCAGATAATGTAGATTTTATATGGCAGTGTAGAAAGGGTCCTGGGATGTTTCCACACAGGGCTTTAACCCGAGCACAGTTGGGATTCTTAAACACAATTGTGCCAGGTTTGAAGTCAACATTCCTTCTAATATTTGTGCTTTGGGCGGGGGAGTGGGTGTCCAAATGCCCTGCTTGACTTTCCAGCAGGGCACAAACCCCCAGAATATAACTTACTCGGCTGCCATTCCCTCTTCTCCAGAGCTCTCCTGGCACGTAGAAATGATGAGCCAAGAGAAGGGGACGGGAGTGATTTTCCTCCTCCCCTATTCTCTTGCTGTGTCATTTCTATCCGCCAGGAGAGTTCTGGAGAACTGGGAATGGAGACCAGGTAAGTTATTTTCTTTTTTAAAAAGGCTTTTCTGTGTAGATGGGGATCTCTGGTCCTAACCTACACAGCACCCGCAGCTGGAAAGACCCAGGTCTTTCCAGTTGTCAAATTACTTCAACACAAAGCAGGGCTTTCATGCTTTGCACCAAAGGAATTTGTTTTTACCTGAGACGCTATTTGGACACCCCAACAAAAAACATGAGAGGGCACGCATTTCAGGTGCTGTCTGGATTCTCCCTCAGTGCAGTGCAATAGCCATTCAGAATGTTTCCGTGTTGTTGCTGTTTTCTCTTTGGAAACAGTTTCTAATGATTTATTTAAAAGTCATTTGTTGCTTGTAGGTAGTTTATTGTTCTATTGGCTACCTGAAGAGACAATGATTTTGCTTACCACAGCCCTTCACAAGGAGCCAACTCATGGCCATTCTGCGTCCTGACTGAGTTTTGTTTAATTGCAGCATATGACCACCTGTTCTTGGATTTCTGCATCTTCTTCCAAGGGGTCACCAGATGATCTAGATCAGTGATTTTCAACCTTTTTTGAGCCGCGGCACATTTTTTATATTTACAAAATCCTGGGGTACACCACCAACCAAAATGACACAAAATGACACTCTAACACAGTAATGCATACAGTTAATATGTTTTTAAATGTATTTATACACTCACTTAGTGTGAAACCTGGGCCTGTTTCGATGAACACAAAATAGATATCCTGGCAGGAATGGTAGAAAGACACACACGAAGCTCTTGCTCAACAGCTGTCAGTCTCTCTCTGTTTTTAGTTTTCTTTTTTCTTTTGTCCACCACTCATATTAGGGCCTTCATCTGTGTCATAATTTTGTCCAGGGCCCTGTTCGGCATTTGCATTTTCCCTTCTCAAAAACTTCTCCATCACTGTCACTTGCTTGTCTGGCTGTGATCCCAAATTGACGAGCTGCAGCAGCTGCTTTGTTTACTTAGCACTAACTCTACCATAGCACTTACTTCTTAGGTGACGCGAGCCATGGTTCAATTTCTTAAAAGGACAGATGTGCCTTAAGTTTATATATGACTGAAGTTTGAAAATAATTTCACTCACACCTGATGATCTCTCATTCACTAGTGTTCCGACACTGGTTGAAAATCACTGATGGATGGCCTCAATTACTAGTTCAACAGTGGGAACATGCGGCATGGTCTATCTAAGGACTTCATCACACTAGCCCAGTGTTTCCCAACCTTTTTTGAGCCGCGGCACACTTTTTACATTAAAAAAATCTGGGGGCACACCACCAACCAAAATGACACAAAATGACACTCTAACACAGTAAAGAACGGCTGGGGGGGTGGTGGCCTGCTGGGAGCAGCTGCTGGGCGTACCGAAGCCAGGGGAGGGGGTGGAGCCATGCCGCGCCATGCCGCGCCATGCCCCGCCCCCTCCCCCAGCTTCAGCTCTCCCAGCAGCTGCTCCAGCCTTGAGGGGGAAGTGCCAAGCCAGCGGTGGCAGAGCCAACACAATGTTGGCTTGGCACTGTCCCCTCAAGGCTGGAGTAGCTGCTGGGAGTGCCAAAGCCAAGGGAGGAGGTGGAGCCAGGCCGCGCCATGCCCCGCCCCCAACCCCAGCTTCAGCTCTCCCACAGAGGAGCATGAGCAGTGAACGGGCTTCAGTGGGAGGGGCTCCTCCTCCATGCAGCTTCAGCGAGCGAGGGGCGAGAGTCATGGCAGGAGTCATGGCGGATTGGAGGCTGGCTGGGGAAACAGCCAAAGGAGGCAGCGCCCTGGCCCCTTCTTTTTTTCCTTCGCCACCGCCCGGCCCTTCCTCCTCCTCCTCCAAGTAGCAGGAGTTCGGCAGGAGGGGGGGAAGGAAGGGGGCACAGCAGGAGGTACGTCACGGCACACTAGTGTGCCACGGCACACTGGTTGAGAAACACTGCACTAGCCAACCATATCGCTTCAAACACATTAGTTAGGAGAATGGAAGAATCCCAAGACAGCTAAATTCATTATAGTACATCTCAGAAGGAGCACTGTGTCTGTGGTTTGACCATCTATGGCTCTATGTTCTCTCTTCTGTGCCACTTCTACAACCCATCTTTCCTACCCTATGCCCTACCAAGCATTTTTCATGGTTTTTCCAATTTTATTTTTCCGTAATTTTGTATTATGGTAAAATGGGGAAGAAAATTTAAGAACAGAAAAGAAAGTACAGTGGAATGAAAACAACCAGCTTGAGAAGGGGGAGGGGGAGAATCATAGAATCATAGAGTTGGAAGAGACCTTGTGGGCCATCCAGTCCAACGCCCTACAAAGAAGCATTCAAAGTACCCCCGACAAATAGCCATCCAGCCTCTGTTTATGAGCCTCCATCCCACTCAGAGGCAGAGAGTTCCACTGCTGAACAGCTCTCAAAGTCTGGAAGTTCTTCCTAATGTTCCGGTGGAATCTGCTTTCCTGTAGTTCGATGACATTTTTTCACGTCCTAGTCTCCAGGGAAGCAGAAAACAAGCCTGCTCTCTCCTTCCTATGACTTCCCCTCACATATACATGGCTATCATGTCTCCTCTCAGCCTTCTCTTCTGCGGGCTAAACATGCCCAGCTCTTTAAGCTGCTCCTCATAGGGCTTGTTCTCCAGACCCTTGACCATTTTAGTGAGAAGAGCAAATCATGTCCACTGATGCCACATAACTGCTAGCAGACAGGCACAGAAAAGTAAGATACTAATTACTTAAGTAAGTAATGGGAAGGCAGTGGCATGGAGAGCCACTGGTGGATTTTACTGTCAATATAGTAAAGGAGTGCTGCATTCCTGGAAGGAATTCAACTTAGCAGCAGGATGCCTAAAATTCTGGTTTGCAAGCCTGGTATGATAAGGTTTTATGTATTCTTCAATCACCATCATGCAGAGCAAGCTTATGCCTGACCTGGAGCCCATTCATACTACAGAATTCTAGCACCATGACTCCACTACTACTGCCACAGTACAATCCTGAGGAATCTGGGGGTTTGTAGTATCGTCTCAACTCTCCGTCTTGCAGGATTCCAAAGTAAGAAACATGGTGGATGAAGAGGAATCACAGTGCTATAATTGTATAGTATGACTGGGCCTATAATTTATTATTTATTTAAAACTTTTATACCCCGGCCTTCTCACCTCCGAAGAGGGACTCAGACCGGCAAACAGCAAGTATTCAATGCTAACATTTAAAATCTAAAAACATCATAAATTTACAATAACATTTACAATAAAATGCAATACAATACATACTTTTTAAAAGCCTTTCGCCAAAGTAAAATTAAGTCCAACTTAATCCATATATTTGGTCCGTATCAAATGGTTAGCGACTTTAGTCGCTTCGCGATCTCCTCCTTCATTCTGCGATGGCCTCATTGCACACCCACGTTTTCACCCGCTTCCTAAAAGTCAGGAGGGAGGGGGCAGATCTAATTTCATTTGGGAGGGAATTCCACAGCTGGGGGGCCACCACAGAAAAGGCCATGTCCTTGTCCCCACCAGACGCACCTGCAAAGGTGGTGGGACCGAGAGCAGGGCCTCTCCAGACGATCTTAGCACTCTTGACGGTTCATAGGGGAGAATACGTTTGGCCAGGTAAACTGGGTCGGAACCGTATAGGGTTTTGTAGGTTAACACCAGCACTTTGAATTGTGCTCGGAAGATAATTGGCAGCCGGTGGAGCTGGCGCAACAGAGGAGTTGTGCGCTCCCTCCCTGTACCCCGCTCCCGTTAGTAGTCTGGCTGCTGTGCGCTGGACTAATTGCAGCTTCCGGGGAGTCTTCATAGGCAACCCCACGTAGAGAGCGTTGCAGTAGTCTATACGGGATGTAACCAGAGCATGGACCACCGTGGCCAAAGGCTATAACAAAGGCAGGCTTTCTCTGAGAAAGTCCAACCATTCCCTAAGGATGTGCTTCCTATACTTCTGGTTCTACTTCTTCTCTCTGCTTAAAAGGAAAATATCAGGACAATGTGGAGAAACAAAGCGGTATTTTTTAGTCCATGGAGACAGGTCCCTCACAACGATCACAGAGCGGAAAGGCCTGAAGGACAAAAGGACAGCAGAGACCAAAATCCAAGACCACCTCCTGGGTCATTGGAGTGCCCTTTCTTCTTCCTCCTCCTTATAAGCAGTGGTACAGCAGTGTCACATGATCTGCCCCCTCCTTCATGCTTCCATGACCTGCCTGAACTCAGCTGCAATTATGGAACCATGGAATCATAAAGTTGGAAGAGACTGCAAGGGCCATTCGGGCTAACACCACTCAGGAATACAAAGCTATCCCAACAAAAGGCCATCCGGTTTCTGTTTAAAATCCTCCACTGTCAAATAGCTCTTGGCAAGAACCATGGAATCTCTTTTCCTGTAATTTGAATCCAATGCTCCATTTGTGTCCTAGTCACCGGAAAAGCAGAGAAAAGCTTGCCCCTTCCCCAATGGTGCACCCTTTCGAGTATTTAAATATGGCTGTCATGTCCTCTTCTCTCGGCCTTCTCGTCTCCAAACTAAACAGACCCATTTCCCTCAGCCATTCCTCATCAGGCTTGGCTTCCAAACCTTTGACCATTTTGGTCGCCCTTCTCTGGACACATTCTGTTTGTCAATATCTTTCTTGAATTATGGTGACCAGAACTAGACACAGTATTATTATTCCAGGTGAGGCACGAGAAAACAATAGTACTATTACTTCCCTCACTCGAGACCAGAGCTTTCCAAACATTTTATGCTGGTGACACACTTTTGAGATACACATCATTTTGCAACACAGTGGATCGGTTTTACTTGCAAACCGCAAGTTCAATCAACCCTTTATAAGAGATATGGACACATGCATAAATTGTTATGACGACAATTTTGGGGACACAATATATCTTACAAAAATCTTTCACTTTATTTTAAAATGTGGTGAGATGCTGAATTTGCTGACCAAATGGTTGGTGGTTCGAATCCATGAGACGGGGTGAGCTCCTGTTGTTAGCCCCAGCTTCTGCCAACCTAACAGTTCAAATGCATGTCAATCAATAGGAACCGCTTCAACAGGAAGGTACTCCATATAGTCACGCTGGCCACATGACCTTGGAGGTGTCTACAGACAATGCCGGCTCTTCAGCTTTGAAATGGAGATGAACACCATTCGGGCACAACTAGACTTAATGTCAAGGGGAAACCTTTACCTTTATGATGTATTTCTTATTTCACATAGCCTTAGAGCAGACCTGGGCATCTTGTGGCCCGCTGACCAATTCTGACCAGCCCGGGGAGAAGGGCGTCGGGGGCGGGGCCATTTCTGCAAGAGGAAGGGCTGCCGCTGCCGCCATCCCATCACGGGCTGTGGGGCCTGCATCGGCAGACAGCCCGCCGCTCCGGAGAACGATCGGAGGAGCGGCAGCTTTGGAGTGCCTGCCATCCTGAATGCTCCCGCTGTAGGCCCGGATCGCCTCCTGGGATGGCAGGCACTCCAAAGCCAGGATTGCAGGCACTCCATGGCAGGGCGATCAGCCGATCGGGAACGCCTCTGACGGAACGGCTGGGGGCGAGAGTGGGCGGGGGCCTGCAGCCTCCGATCGTCTGTTGCTCTGCTTTGCTGCGGCAGCTGGGTCCGCTTTGTCATCCTCTGGGCTGGGTCCATTGGGCCATTCCATCTTGGGATCCTTCCTCTCTTGAGGATGTCAGCCTCCATCTTGGTTCGCACCTTGTCTTCTTGAATTTCATTTTATTTTAATAGTTATTATTATTGTATAATAATTTTATTATAATAATATAATTAATAATATAATATGTTATATTATATTATAATTTCAATATATTATAATGTCTATATATACACACTATAATATAATAATTATGATATTAATACTAATAATATATGCATATTTCTTGATATATTAATATGTTAATATTAATTATGTGTAATATATAGTAAATAAATAAATAATGAAGATTAGAATGTAGTTCAGCCTTTAGGTGCGGCCCTCCATAATATTTTTTGGCTCTCGTGTGGCCCCTTGGAAAAAATAATTGCTCACCCCTGCCTTAGAGGTTTCTTTGCTGCAACAGACACATGAACACATGCTGCGACACACAATCTGGCTATACTCCTATTGATGCACCCTAGAATGGCATTGGCTTTTTTTAGCTGCATCATCACACTTTTGACTCACATTCAGTTTGTGGTCTCCTAAGACTCCTGGCCCCGGTGGCGTAGTGGGTTAAACTACTGAGCTGCTGAAATCACTTACCGAAAAGTTGCCGGTTCTAATCCGGGGAGCGGCGTGAGCTAGCAGTTCGAAAACATGCAAATGTGAGTAGATCAATAGGTACTGCTCCGGCGGAAAAGTAACGCCGTTCCATGCAGTCATGCGGGCCACATGTCCTTGGAGGTGTCTTCGGACAATGCCGGCTCTTCGGCTTAGAAATGGAACCCCCAGAGTCGGACACAACGGGACTTAATGTCAGGGGAAAACCTTTACCTTTACCTAAGACTCCTAGATGCCTTTCACATGGACTGTTTTTGTCACCCAGCCTCAATCTGTGCATTTCATGTCATAGTGCCCTAGATTTCCCCTTGCTGAAATGCATTTTGTTCGTTTTGGATCCGGGTTCTCATCTGTTAAGGTCATTTTGGGTTCTGATCCTGTCCTCTGAGAGGTACTGAGCTATCTCTCCCAGTAAGACTCCCAGTAAGACTGGGATCAGGAGAGGCAATGAACTGCTTTGCAACCCAAAGCATGCCGGGGTGTCTTCTTGGCCTTTTCACAATACGAAACACCATTTTCTGGTAACAGGGGGAGCATGCTGGAACTGTTCCGCCTCCCTCCACTCCATCCCCGGCCCACTATCCAGTTTTCCCACTCGGGCAAATGGGGAGGGTGAAGCTGGAGAATGGAAGAGGGCGCTTACCCGCCACGGAGCCCTTGGGGAGCAAGAAGCGAAGCGACGGCCCCCGCCGGCAGCCCACGATCCCCGCGCTACAACTCATGCCGAGAGCAGCGTGAGAGCAGCAAAGCACCCCGCCACTTTCACCCGGCTTTCTTCAGAACGCGACGCGGCCAATCACCGCGCGCGAGGGGCGCCTCATTAGCATGGGCCCGCCCCACACGCCTTTGGAGCACTGTGTTTTCTACCCGCCCCGAAATCAGTCGGCGGCCAATCGCAATGGCCTCAGAGCTGGAGTTATTAAGCATAAACCCGGCTCAATCCGGAAGGGAAGCCTCGATCATAGAGGAGGAAGGATGTCATTCAAGAGGGCTCTATGGTCGGCCCTCCCTTAAATCAAAGGGAAAGCAGGCAGTGGGTGCATCTACAGCAGTGTTTCCCAACCTTCTTTGAGCCGCGGCACGCTTTTTACATTTGCAAAACCCTGGGGCACACCACCAACCAAAATGACACAAAATGACACTCTAACACAGTAATACATATAGTTAATATGTTTTAAAATGTATTTATACACTCAGTGTGAAACCTGGGCCTGTTTCGATGAACACAACGTAGATATCCTGGCAGGAATGGCAGAAAGACACAAACTTCCCACACAGAACTCCCATAACCAAGAGAAAATGCTATAAGAGTTTGGTGGGCATTGACCTTGAGTTTTGGAGTTGTAGTTCACCTATATCCAGAGAGCACTCTGGATTCAAAACAATGTTGGATCAGGACCAAACTTGGCATGAATACTCAATATGCCCAAATATAAACGCAGATGGAGTTCAGGGGAAATAGACCTTGACATTTGAGAGTTGTAGTTGCTGGGATTTATAGTTCCCCTACAATCAAAGAGCATTCTGAACCCCACCAATGATAGAACTGGGCCAAACTTCCCACACAGAACCCCCAGGAGGCAAGAGGAGGTCTCTACTTGGGGAAAGGGAGGTGGGCCTTCCCAATGCATGGAGAGGGAGACCAAGTAGACAACGGGTGAGGAGGGGGGGTGTTTGTAATTTAGTGCCTTTATCAAGGTTGATTTCTTAAGGTTTTTATACTTCAACATACTAGACTCTCCCCCTTGAGGTTCCAATTTCCCACAGCACACCTGATAATCGCTCACGGCACACTGGTTGGGAATCACTGATCTACCGTACTGTCAAATTAGTGCAGTTGAGCACCACTTTAATTGCCATGTCTCATGGCTATGGAATCCCAGGAGCTGTGGTTTTACAAAGCCTTTAACTTTCTCTGCCAAAGAGGGCTGGTGCCCCTCCAAACTACAAATCCCAGGATGACCTTTCAGAGAAGAACCAAAAACACTTTAGAGCCGAATCTTCTCTTGTATGCAACCAGATATAATTATGCAAGGCGATGGTTTCAGTTTTTTAAAGACTGAATAACCCAGGCCTGGGCAAACTTGGGCCCTCCAGGTGTTTTGGACTTCAACTCCCACAATTCCTAACTGGCTGTTAGGAATTGTGGGAGTTGAAGTCCAAAACACCTGGAGGGCCCAAGTTTGCCCAGGCCTGGAATAACCTGTTGCCTCTGATTAATTAATTAATTAATTAAAACTTTTATATACCAATCTTCTTAAACTCAGCCATTATTCCGGGAATGCTTCTTTCCAGATTCCAGGATTTCAATAGCTTTCTGAAGGTCAGGAGTGAGGGGGCAGATCTGATCTCAGTTGGGAGGCAGTTCCACAGCCGAGAGGCCACCACAGAAAAGGCCCTGTCTCTCGTCCCCACCAGCCGCGATTGCCAATGTGGTGGGACAAGAGCAGGCCCCCTCCAGAAGATCTTAACTGCCTTGATGGTTCATAGGGGAGAATACGTTCGGACAGGTAAACTGGACCGGAACCATATAGGGTTTTGTAAGTCAATACCAGCACTTTGAATTGTGCTCGGAAGCTAATTGGCAGCCAGTGGAGCTTGTGTAACAAGGGAGTTGTATGCTCCCTGTACCCCGCTCCTGTTAGTAACCTGGGTGCCGAACGTTGGACTAACTGAAGCTTCTGGGCAGTCTTCAGAGGCAACCCCATGTAGGGAGCATTGCAGTAGTCTATTCGGGATGTAACCAGAGCGTGGATTATCATGGCCAAGTCAGACTTCCGAAGGTACAGGCGCCGTTGGTGCACAAGTTTTAATTGTGCAAAAGCTCTCCCGGCCACCAACGAAACCTGGGGTTCCAGGCTCCGCAATGAATCCAGGATCACTCCCAAGCTGCGAACCTGCGCCTTCAGGGGGAGTGTAACCCCATCCAACACAGGCTGTAACCCTATGTCCTGTTCGGCCTTTCGACTGACCAGGAGAATCTCTGTCTTGTCTGGATTCAATTTCAATTTGCTAGCCCTCATCCAGTTCATTACAGCGGCCAAGCACTGGTTCAGCACTTGAACAGCCTCCTTAGTAGCAGGTGGGAAGGAGTGAGAGCAGACTGATTGATCTATAGTTCCCAGGGTTGTTGGTAGGACCTTTCTTGTAAATTGGTGCCACAGTGGCTTGTTTCCAGCTAACCGGCATTTTGCCAGTGAGGTTAATATTTGTTAATAGGGCTGCTAGTATGGGTGCCCAGCAATGTTGATTGGTTTTGATGTGTTCAGTGGGAACATGGTCGATGCCTGGGGCTTTTCCATTCTTAAACTGGTGAATTAGGTTGATTATGGTGTCGACAGAAACTGGGTCCCACACAGGCAAGGCATGGAAATTAGCATCCTGGTCCAATTCTGGATCAGGATTAAGGTAGCTGGTATATTGGTAGGTTACATACTTGTGACCATCTTTCTTCGAGTGGAGCTCTGTGAATCCACACTTATGAAGTCTGCAACAAAGGAATGGGGTGGGCGCGCATGGAGCCCCTTATATGCCCTCCGGGTCCGCTGGGCATCAATATGTGATCTCAGCTCATCATCCACTCATTGTAGAAAGAGTGCAAGTGGTCTTTAAAGGGGTTTTTTAAACTTTCTTTTACTTAGGCGATCCCTCATTGTCTGAGTACGATGGCCTTCCAAGTGTAGCATCTTGACGGTGGGTATGTAGGTGACTGTGGAGCCCTACTCTTGATCCACATGTTTTTCCACATACCCCCAGTGGCTACAAGATAGATGTTAGGCCACTGGGAATGACTACCTGTTGTGTTTTTTTTTTTCATGGAGAAGTTGCTTCACTTCATTCACAATGTGACTTCGGAAAATATCTAAAATATGCAGAGCCAGGTGTTTAAGTAGTGGCCTAGTTTTCCATTCCACACTATTTTAATCCAGTCCACCATAAATTCTAAATTCATCCAACCCTTTGCTTGCACTCGTACATGACTTCAGTAGCAAAAATTGTATTCTCTTCAACATTGTTTTCCTTTGGAAAATGATATAAGCTGTTAACTTCCTTCCATCAGCAAGCAGGGCCATGCACTGTAATTTTTCTGGATTTTAGAGATAGACTTGATTATTCTTTTAGCACAACAGTACTGTAGTCAGCCATAATGAAAAGCACTAGAGTCTGATCAGCATTGCAGATTTGAGAAAGTGAGTATGAGATCCCTTATGCATACGCAAGCCAAATAGATTAATGTTTTCAACCATGTCAGTATAATCACTGATCAGGTGTCAGCTGGTGGCATATTGTGACTGTTGTTTGCGCAGAGAGATTGCAACGTCACAATATTACCCCTCATTACTCATCCCTCATTACCCACCCTTGACTTGCCTTAAACTGAGTGATAAGAATGTTGAGCTTGCAATCTCCTATGCTTTCATTTGCAACATCTCATACAATGCAATACAGCCATTGTTACACATGTCAGTGACATACACAAACACTTTTTCATTGACTTGTGGAAACTTGCCAGCCCACTCCCCTTGTACCCACTCTTCATTGGGTTGATTCCGAAAATCAGCTTGCATGGCTGCAGTACTAATGGTAATTTTAATCAACCCAATGAGAACCCCTATGGGCATGACAGAGAAACTCATGCTGTTTCCACAGAGATAGCCACACTGATCTTGTACATGTATACTTGGAAGGGAATTCCATAGAAGATTGCATGTTCTTGTAAGCATTTACAGTTTTCATGTATGGCTTTGAAACCAAGGACCTTATCACATCCATGCCATTTCGCCAGCAAGTATGTTGAAAGGGCAGGCCACCGGGGGAGGGGGGAATGCTGCTCCAGCACAGAAGTGCTTCCCCCATCACATGGGGGAAGCATCGCCCAACAGAAGTGTGTTGGCAACAATGGAGCCAGCACAACACGTGTGCCTTCTCATGTTGACGAGGAAGCATCCTAGCACACTTCCATGTTGGGGGTGAGGCCTCTGCCAGAAGTTGAAGGTGTGTTGGGCTGCGTGCCCATCCGTTCCTCAACTGGCTGGCAAGTGTCCTAGGATGCTTACATTTCTAAGTGTGATGATGTCTCTAGACAGCAAATAAAGCTGAGAGGTTCAACTAATTTAAAAATATGATGCTGGACGAAAGGTCTATGAATACCACAGATTGGCAAATCAAGTCTTAACTCTCACTAGAAGCCAAAATGAGTGAACTGTGGCCACCATACTTTGGACATATCATTAGTCAATACAACTCTTTTGAACAGATATGAATGCTTGGTAAAGTGGAGGGCAACATGAAGAAAGAGAGAGGGAGAGAGACCACTTTACAAATGGACAGACTCAGGCCCCTTTCACACTGCCCCTATATCCCAAGATCTGATCCCAGATTATCTGCTTATTCCAGATTATCTAGCAGTTGAGACTCATATAATCCACTTTAAAGCAGATAATCTAGGATTAGATCCTGGGATATAGAGCAGTGTAGAAGGGGCCTCAGTTAAGGTAGGCCATAACCATAGGTTTTCAAGACCTGGTCAAGATTGTTGGTGATTGGAATGTTTAGAGGACTCTAATTCATAACATTGTTATATGCCAAAATTGACTTGATATCACATAACATCAGTAAATACTGTACTCTCAATGAATGTGGAAAACCAAATTGGAATAAGTCTCTATCATAATGACTTCTGCAGTTTTTTCTTCCCCTCCCCTTTTTTTCGTCTTCTTTTGCTCCTTTCTCCCCAGAGTTTTTCCTGTTTATCTACATGAGGCCTTCAGAAGATTATTTTTGTTCAAGGCCTTCAAGCCAAAAATATCTGCTTCCTAAAAGGGCGCCTAGATAAGCCACTCACACACAAAGAAAAAGATAAAGCAAGGCTAGATAATAGATCTGTCTAACTCATCAAATATATGCCCTTTCATCTTTTCTGGTAGTCTTTGATCTGCAAAACAGTCAATATTCAAGATGTCACCATGAATGTAAGAAAATGTACCCTTCAGACAGGGTAGTGACATGAACAGTTATCTCTTTAACTTAACAGCTGAGAAAATGGTGCAATGTTCAATTCAAAGACAAATGGCATCATGTTGCAATCCACAAACCAGTTATGCCACAGAACCTTGCTTGCAATCAATGATTAATATATTTTGATTTACATGATTTAGTTTATTTCACAATTATTTACTTCATCAGGATGGCACCTGCCAGCTTTCCATAGCTTAATGCAATGAAAGTTCCCATCAGGTTTAGCAAGGCTAAAGCACAGGGGGAAATGATTTCTTACAGTGTGCTCCTCATATGTTAAACAGGAGGAAACATGCAAAGTAATGGGCTCTCTCCCATCATCTCTCAAGCTATTTAGTAACAAAGAAAAAGATGGGAAGCAGGCATATTCTATCTGCATTAGTATTCCTTTGGTTCCTTCTCCCTCTAAACTGTTTCTTTTCCTCGTCATTATATCAATCACTATGTTAAATATTGATGCCAGGATGTGCTGATTTTCCTCTTCACTCTTCATTGCTGTTTCCTTTTATCTTTTGGGAAGCGACCCCACAGATAGGGACTGCTGTTTTAATCAATCTTGCACAAATCATTAGAGGAGACTTTTTGGCAGAACAGCAAGGTTGAAATGCTTTTAAAGATCTCCCCCCCCCCCTTTCTTCATAGCTACGACCTAGGCCCCTTCCACACATTATCTGCTTTGAACTGAAATATATGGCAGTGTGGACTCAGATAACCCAGTTCAAAGCAGATATTGTGGGATTTTCTGCCTTGATATTCTGGGTTATATGGCTGTGTGCAGAAATTCTCAGGGTGGTCCACGAGAAGGCCTTACTGGTACATTATTTAAACTGTTATGTTTATTCATATCATGATCTTTTTTTAAAATGATTTTTATTAGTTTGCAAAGTAATAAAAGACACAGACGCAGCAACATGAGCTGCATGAAATACAATACAATACAAAAACACCCGCCAAGCCCCCTCCCCCCTCCCCCCCACATGCACCCCGACGAACAAAAAGAAAAACGGACGAGTACTTCCTACTCTCTCTAGTTCCCCTAGTTGTATGTCCAGAAATTTACCTCTGTAAAAAGAAATATATGCACAATAAAATTATAAGTTGTCTTATTAGCACGTAATCGAACCTCCTCTGAGCCAGGTGGGGTATACGGTTATTTATATATATACATACATATACTATCATGTATAGAAGTTATGGATCAATCGTCCATTTCGGTTTAGATTTGTTCATATATCTTGTTATGGGAGACCAGTCCGTCTTCATTCTATATCTCTCTTCTGATAGAGCAAACGAGAGCGAGTCCATGTTCATTATATCCACGAGTTTCTTTCTCCATTTGGACTAGCTTCCCACAGTCCCTTGTCACCAGTCATGCTGCCAGGGGTTCTGGGGGGGGGGAGTCCAAACTACCTGAAGCAGGCTTCAGCCCCCCCCCCCCCAATTCTCAGAGTGGTCTGCGAGAAGGCCTTACTGGTATATTATTTAAACTGTTATGTTTATTCATATCATGATCTGATCACCATGCTCATTATATCCCACATTCATGGGGTTATTGGGATAACAATACAAAAGGTTTGCTAGGGTAGACCCTCTCTCACTCAGTCTCAGCCCCCCCGAATCAAAATCCTGGCTACGGCCCTGGCTGTGTGGAAGGGCCCCTAATCACTATTTCATATAGTATTCCTTTGATGATAATGCATTATAAATACACATTAAGCTATGTCATGGTATATCAATACCCAAAATACGGAGAATGTGGTCCTTCTCCCCCCACCTCCATAAAAATATACAAAGAAGTCGGGCTTAATTGTGGCCCACTATGGCCATTTCTTTAACAGCGTACACGAAGTTTTCATTTTACAGATACAGTCGGCCCTCTGTACCCACAGTTTCAGCATTACCACATTCAACCATCCATGGCTTGAAAAGGGTTTTTTTAAATTTCATAAAGCAAACTCTGATTTGGCCATTGTATATAAGGGACACCATTTTACAACTTCATAGTATATAATGGGACTTGAACATTGATGGATTTGAGTGTCCATAGAGGGACCTGGCACCAAATAGCAGCAGATACCAAGGATCCACTCGTATTTCAATTGCATTTATAAAATCAATTTTCCTACATTCTTGTTTGACTTTCTCCATTTCTGACCCCTCCTTCCAGTAATACATTGTCTGCTTTATTTTTCATACTGAAATTAATAGCCTTTTTCTTCCTCTCCTTAAGTTCTGCAGCTTAATCCAGTGGGTTGGAGTTCAGATTTTTCTACATAGTCCCAGGGGCAGCAGTCTTTAAAGTTACATAGTATATCATGATGGAATGGAAAACAAAGTTCAGGGAAAGGATGATTCAAAGAACACAACAAAAAGTTTGCACACATCTTGAGGGCAATGCTTCATGGCACATTTAGTTAGTCTTCACCAGAGATAGGCACCTTGCAGTCCTCTGAATGGTAAGGGACAGTAATTTCCATCCTTCCTTATTATTGGCTGGGTGGGCCGGTCATGGGACTTGCAGGGCAACAAACCTAATTCAACACCCTTTGGTAGCATTCAAAGTTGAGTAGTGAGCACATGGTTGGTTAACGGGATAGTAATTTTATTTCACACAGAACTTTTAAGCATCCATTTTTATCACATCTACAGAACTTATGTTAATGGAGAGATGCTACACTATGCATTAACTTCTGCTTAGCCAAAAATTTTAAAAAATCATTTCTCATTTTTAATCAATTTGCTTTTAATGTTCAAATTTTATAGCTTAAACAATAGATTTATGTATGCCTTTCTATTTGTGTTACATTCTATACGACCCCTTGAATTCTTGTTTGGAGGAAAGTGATCTTCCTCATTGATACCTTTTGCCATCTTGGCCACACTCTGGTATTGTTATCGAGCAATTGACACATACACACCCCTTAATTAAACACAAATGGACATAGATTAATAACAATTTGAATTTATTTTATTGTTCTTTTTATTAAACTTCACAATGTCTAAAGACCACTACTCCTCAATTCCTGAAAATTTCGGAGAGTTATATCTCCATTTGTTTATGAAATCCACCTTTATGAAACTTTATCAATTTATATCAAATGAAATCAATCCTTAAAGTGTAACTGGAACTACAAATCTATGAAACTGCCTTGATTAATGTGAACTCAATCTATGAAACTGCCTTGATTAATGTGAACTAAAACTCCCTCCCATTAACAAACCTTTTCCATGTTGATAAATATGCTCCCCCTTACATTGTGGGGTCCCTCAGGGGGCCATTCTCTCCCCGCTGTTATTTAACATCTACATGCGACCACTCGCCCAATTGGTACAGAGTTTTGGGCTGGAATGTCACCAGTACGCTGATGACACCCAGCTCATTCTGAGGATGGACCCCGGGGTGGAATCTGTACCCGATAATTTCCATCTCTGCCTAGAAGCCGTAACTGGATGGCTGCGAGCCAGTAAGTTGAAGGTGAACCCGGCGAAGACGGAGATCTTGTGGCTGGGCCGCCCGGAGGGGGTAGAGACCCAGTTGCCGACGTTTGATGGTGTGGCACTTCGCCCACAGCCCCTAGTTAAGAGCCTTGGGGTCCAGCTAGACACCCAACTGTCGATGGAAGCGCAGATTGCCTGCGCTTGCAAGACAGCGTTCTACCATCTGTGGCAGGCGAAACGTCTGGCTCCTTACCTCTCCCGCTGCGACCTGGCCACGGTGATCCAAGCCACGGTCATCTCGAGGCTTGATTACTGTAATGCGCTGTACATTGGCCTACCCTTGTCGGCGATCCGAAACTTAAGCTGGTGCAGAACGCAGCAGCGCGCTGCTGTCGGGAGCCCCAAGATCTGCGCATGTGACCCCACTCCTGCGTGCACTGCACTGGCTTCCCATCGAATTCCGGGTCTCCTTCAAGGTGTTAGTTCTAACTTTCAAGGCCTTATATGGTTTGGGGCCAGTGTACTTGAGGGAGCGTCTTACCCCATACAAACCCAGAAGATCACTGCGCTCAGAGGGGCTTAATCTACTAGAGGTCCCTAGTATGAAGATCTGTAGGCTGTCGAGCACCCGGCAGAGAGCATTTACAGTGGCCGCTCCGACCCTCTGGAATTCTCTGCCGGAGGAGATACGAGCACTACGGGGTTTGTTGGCCTTCCGCAAGTCTGTGAAGACTTGGCTATATAGGCAGGCATTTGGTCCCAACTGATGCCTCCTTAGTTGCCAGCTGCCAACATACCATCCTGCCATGTATTGCCTCTGCGTATTATTGCTTGCCGGGATCATTTGTGGGGAGGGGGGCTTTTGGGTATACGTCTTTTATCTGTTTATTGATGTTTTATTGATTTTATGCTGTAAACCGCTCTGGGCTCCAGAGAGAGCGGTCTACCAAATCGAATTTATTAATAAATAAATAAATAAATTATGTGCACTTCCATTGCTGGGATTGGAGCCATCAGCTGATTGATATGCTTCAGTGGATCTGCTGTGGGCAGGACCACCCCATTATTTCATCAAGTAATCCTAATCACCCTTTTGTTTTTCCAAACTATCTCTTTTGACCTCTTTACACAGCTCTTTTGGGCTGTGCCGTTGTACCACAAAAGGGAAGGCAGGTGGGGTGGCTTGTGGCATGCCACATGGCCTCCCTCCACCCCTCATCACATGGTGGGGACGAGACAAAGTGTGTTGGTACCCTTTTCCTCCCCTCATCAGATGGCAGAAAGGGCAGCAATGCATGGCAACACGCATTACCCGTCACCCTTTCTGCCATCACACGGTACAAAGGAGAGGAAAGTGTGGGTAGCTCAGACACTTTCCTCCCCATAGTGGAGGAGAAAGCACCCTTTGACACTTCCCCTCCACTTTGGGAGGAATGTGTCCGGGGACTGCCTGTTGAGACTGTTTAGTCGGAGATTTTAATATTGATTGTGTGTTTTAAAGCTTGCCATTTGCGATGTGCCTACTATGTGCTATGTGTGTATGCAGGGAGCTGTCCAGCATTTATTGAGTTAATGTATCAAAGAGCTACTATGTGCTCCTAGAAAGGATTGCAATGATGTTTTTCTGTTTCCTGATTAATGAGACCGGACTTTGTGTCATCACTTTTGTAATGCTGGAGGCATGACTTGTAACTGATAAACAGCAGAAGCCAGTGCCATTTCTTTTTATGTGGTGGAGAGATCTGACGTTTTCCTATGTGCTCTGTATATAGCTGTAAATAAACAGTTGATTGCTTATGGCTGCAATTTCGTCAGTCCTTTAATCACCAGGCGCAGAGTGTGCCGCACACTGCCATGCGTGGTGCGATGGCACATGGCAGGCCCCATCCAAGCCTTGCATAAAAGCAGCAGCACGGGACAAAAATGCTCCATGTGAAGAGATCCTTTGTGTTTACCTGGATTGGACATTAAATTAATAATGGAACTATTCGCCTTTGATATCAACATATTCCTAGACTCACACCACTCATGGAGGTGGACCTTTAAACAGATCTGGAATTTAAACTAACCAACCTCAGCTGTTCCCTTTTTCTGCATTCCCACAGTGAGGTCAGGACAAATTCCCATCCAACAGGAGCCTGGATCCCAACCGAGCTGACTTTCCTGCCAATCAGTGGAGGGTGTGGATATTTTGAATTGCTGCCAAAGTGGATAAAATTCTCTTTACTTCTCTGTATGCCTTATGTTGGTTCTTTTAGAGTGCACACTTTTCATCGAAACAGGCCCAGGTTTCACACTGAGTGAATAAATACATTTAAAAACATATTAACTATATGTATTACTGTGTTAGAGTGTCATTTTGGTTGGTGGTGTGCCCCAGAATTTTGTAAATGTAAAAAATGTGCTGCGGCTCAAAAAAAAAAAAAAGGTTGGGAAACACCGACTTAGGGAGCTGGATGTCTTTTGCTTGGAAAAAAGGCCAAGAGGGGATGATAGCTTTGGGGATGATATTTGAAAAAGATTTCACATTGATAAAGGAGCAAGTTTATTTATTTATTTATTTTTTGCAGTTCTGGAAACTAGGATATAATGGAGCCATAGATTCAAATGTAGAAAAAAAAGATTCCACCTAAACATTAGGAAGAACTTCCTGGCTGTAAGAATTATTTGACAGTGCAATATGCTGCCTCAAAACCTAGTGGAGTCTCTGGCTGAATGGCCATCTGTGGGGATTGCTTTGATTCTGTGTTCCTGCAAGATGGGGGTTGGACTGGATGGCCTGTGGCGGTCTCATTCAACTCTAGGATTCTAGGATTCTACTCTATGATTACATATCTGGAGAGCCACAGGTCCTCTAAGACCTGCTGTAGGTTGTTCTGCAATGTTTATTATTTTCAGTGGCAAAGTGCATTAAAAATAAAAACCTACCTCTGGGCGGCCAACAGGGACTTATTGGAACAGCAACTGCATATGTTTGCAATGTTTGGTTAAGCTTTATTCAGAACAGGATAAAGGCTTGTCAAACATGATTGTTTCCAAACTGAGCTGTAATTACGTTAGCAGCATGTGGCATTGGGATTAACCTCTTCACACAATCAGAAATGGGTATCGAAGTAAAGCTCGGTTAAATCTCCTCCACCCCCCTCCTCGTGCCACCCGTTTTTGCCTTTGTGATGTTGGATGGGGAGGTCCTGTGGCCTCTGCAAATCGCAAGGGAAATGCATCATGATGATTAATCAAGCCTTTAATGAAGAAATAAATAGAGAGGGATAGATGGGAAATTAGACCAACCAAATCCACCCCGTCAGCCAGTTCAGGATTATTTCCTACACCGTGTTTATTTCCAGTCTGAAATGATTTCAGTCAATGGCCCTTAAAATGAAAGGTTAAAGGAAAGGGTTTGTTTTGGAAGGCAGTATATAGAACAGATAATTTCTTCAGACGTATGTATTCTACATTGATATGTATTTTATTTCACCTGCCTAAGTTCATTTTCTAGTCAGTGCTAATATCTAACTTTTGGGTTTCTTTCAGATAGGCTAAATGTGTAAGAAAATGTGCAATATTTGCTGCATGACTCTTGCATTTTTTTAGTCAATTTGAACTTATCAGTCTTGCTGCCCTGAACTATTTTTGAACAATTCCTGGCACCAGCTACAGTGATTTATTCAAAACTTTGACTTAGTTTTATTCCGAGACTTATCAGAACAAAACAATTATCTCTTATCTCTTCACTCTTTGCTTTTAAGAATTATACTGCCAAAGTGTATCAGTATTCTATGATTTCACCATAACTCAAAGGTTTTTTTCTAAAATTAAAAAAAAACGAAAAGAAAATCATTTTGGCTTCTCAAATCATTGGGCCATCCCAACAAACTACACCCTAGCTTGAAAAATCTTTGGAAGAGCATCCATAAATAGCCCAAAATAGAACGAGCAAATGGTGCAGGTGACAACCTACAAATTCTAAGGAGGTATATCGCAAGGACTCACACTTCTTTAATCAATCTAGAAGAGCCAATCGGTTTGAATGAGATCACATGCCAAACTTGGCTTGGTTGGTTTGCATTTTTAAACATAGATAAAATAGTTTCATTTGGAACTCGTTGTCTTCTTGCACATCTCATGCTCTCATTGCTCAGTTTTACAAATTAACTCTTATCTTCACAGAAAAGAAATATCTTATAGCCAAATGAAGTCTTTAATTGGATTTCATATCATTCTAAAGTTAATCACATGGTTTGGATGGAGTCTGATTTGAGACAGTTTACTAAATAAAGTATGCCTTTTTCGTGTCAGGAGCAACTTGAGAAACTGCAAGTTGCTTTTGGTGTGAGAGAATTGGCTGTCTGCAAAGCCGTTTGCCCAGGGACACCCAGATGTTTGACCATCCTGCGGGAGGCTTCTCTCATGTCCCCACATGAGAAGCTGGAGCTGACGGACAGGAGCTCACCTCGCTCCCCAGATTCAAACCGCCAAATTTTCAGTAAGCAGTCCTGCCGGCACAAGAGTTTAACACATTGCGCCACTGGGGGCTCTTAAAGTATGCCTTCTCTGAGGAAACTCTATGAGATTCATGGGGCCACCACAAGTCAACACGTAACTTCAGCACACATGTACACATACAGGCACACTGGTGATTGAGGATTTGTATTATACAATTGATCTTATGAGAATGTCTGACCTTTTCTATTATCTCTTTCTGGCTTATTTATAAATGCCAACATGTGAGACATTTCATAATGCAGAAAGTGTTTCAGATTCAATTTATTTGCCCAATTGGTTCAAATGATGCATATGTTGCAAATAATATGTTGTATGAAATATCAGAGTAAGTTTCCCACCATACTGTATAATTGCAAACTGTAAACCTAACAATGGGATTGCAAATTGTAATTCATACCAATCACAGCAAATGCCTATTCTTTCAGATGTCTATAAAATGTCTGCGTCTGGAATTGTGGGTTATGCTGGATTTAGGCATTCCTCCCCTAATATCCTTCTTTGGCCAAGGGAGAACTAAACAATATCTGTTCACTTGGGCCTCAAGTACAACAGTGGGGTATTACCTTTAGAAGGGTGGTTGTAGACCCAGTGATCCGCCCTTTGGTCATTGCGCTGAGATCACATCTACAGGACCCAATAAGACCTGGTATCAGAGCAGAAAGTCCACCTGTTCTGGCCTCCTCGTCAGAGTTTTACTTTGAAACTCCCTCCTTAGTCTCCATCCCTGCCTTTTCTAATTCCCAATCCCGCCCACAGATGCTCCCCTCTCCTCGCCAGATGACTCCTACTCCCTATCCCCAGTGGAGATATCCTCTTTCCCTAGCCAGATAGACTTAGTAGGTGGCTCTCCAATTTCGGAGAGCTGACTAACTCCCTCAGAATACAATTCTAATGAGCCTATTCACCAGGGGGAGGGGTTTCAAATGAGTTGGGTACCATTGAGGTGGTTTGGGGAAGGAGGAAAGTCAATCACTTTCTACCCAGGGAGATGCGCAGCAGAGTTCTTGCGACCCTGGAGAAGGATAGGTAGTCTCCATGACAGACCCCCTGGACTTAAGATCCTGCTGCTGAATGCCAGTTTCGTCAATGGCAAGACATCTGTCATTCAGGATTTGATCCTGGATGATGGGGTGGATCACTGAGACGTGGTTGGATGAGCTCGGGGGGGGGGGTAAATCTCACCCAGCTATGTCCACCGGGTTTCGGGGTGCATCAGCAGGCTAGGTCCAGGGGGCGGGGAGGAGGGGTCGTGGTGATCTTTCGGCAGTCCATCGCCCTGATCAGATGCACTGTCCTGCAATCTTCGAGGTTTGAGTGTGTCTACTGGAAAGTGGGAGTTCAAGACAGCTTGGGGATCCTGCTGGTGTACCATCTACCCTGCTACCCAGCAGCTTCCCTGCCTGAGCTAGCAGAAGTAGTCTCAAATTCAGCCTTAGTCTCCCAACAACTTATAGTTTTGGAAGACAAGATTCATGTCGAAACCACATTGACAGGTGCAGCTTAGGATTTCATGGTTGCCATGACGACCATGGGGCTGACTCAAGTAATATCTGGCTGCTCACATCAGGCTGGTCACACATTGGATCTTGTTTTCATTGTGGACGGTGGGATTGTCAGAGTGGAGGAGCAAAACATTCTTCCATTGTCATGGTCTGACCACCATCTGATCAGCCTAAGATTTGCCATGTCCTCTAACCTCTGCAGGGGTGGTTGACCCATTAAGATGGTCCACCCCAGGAGGCTTATGGATCCAGAAGGACTCCTAAGGTCTCTTGGGGATCTTCCTGTCCTGGAGACTGACGATCCTGTTGATGCCCTGGTTGATCGCTATAATAGCGAGTTGGCCAAGGCGATTGACACGATCGCTCCCGAACGTCCCCTCTCATTGCATAGAGTTAAACTGACTCCTTGGTTCACTGAGGAGTTGGCTGTGGTGAAGCGCACGAGGAGGGGCCTAGAGTGCATCTGGAGGAAATCTTGCAACATATCTGACCAAGCATGGGCTAAAGCCACTATTAAGGCTTATTCCGCGGCTTTGCACGCAGTCAAGAAAGCATAGCGCCTGCAGCAAATAGACCATCTGAGTTGTTCCGAGTTGTTGGGGAGCTCCTCCACCCTCCCGAGGTTGGGGGGCTTCCTGACGACTTAGCAACTCAGTACAGCGATTTCGTGCACCATTTTGCAGGAAAAGTTGCTCAAATACATCTTGAGCTGGACTCGTTTGAATGCAGTGCCAAAATGAGGTAACTGAGGGTCCTGTCTGTTCGATCTTATGGGATTCCTTTCATCTTGTTCTACCTGATGACGTGGAGGGGATCCTTGGGATGTGAGAGCAACTTTTGAGGATTTTGAACTGATTTTAAACAGGGACCCTTGAACATGGATTAAATCATAGATTGAATGCTACTGTTTGAACATGGTGTTATTTTAATTGATTGTCTTTAATGCTGCAATGTCAGTTGTTAAATATGTGATGTAAGCTGCCTCAAAATATTTCATCAAAAATTAAAGTACATCTTTTCAATCAACTGTAGCATGGAAGATCTGACCAACAGAAATGTCCAATTACATGGAGAATTCTAGTAGCAGGATCAGCTTGTCCCTTTCTACAGTTTAATTGAGCTTATGTAGGATTGGGTGGAGCACAGTAAATGTTATGCCCTGCACATGCATATACTGCTTTGCAACCTAATTTCCCGTCTCCTTTATTGCTGCACTTTCCATCCTTTTCATGGATACCTTGCTCCACAAACATAGCCTGTGGCCCAGAATGGCATGTTGGTTGCAAAGTGCTTCAGTCTTGCCTGGAAGAATACATAAAAACCAGCAAGACAGGCAAGAAATAGCAATATGTGATATAGCCAACATACGTATATATCACTTATACACATATTTAAGGACTGGATAGTCCATTTAATAGCATAATGTGATAGATCCAAATACATACACACACACATGCACGCACATCGTTTGTATGTTGGATCAATCGCATTTTGGATCTATCACATGTAGGGAGAGGGTTATCCTGTCTTACAACTTCAATTAGAATTCAGAGACATTAGACATGGACTGTGGGCTATAGTAATGGTCACGGAGTGAGGCTTCAGTATTTTCTTTCATGGCAATTTGGGGACCTCTTTCCCTACTACTTTCATCTTCCCTTGCTACTGTGCCTCTGTCACCTCAATCCTTGCTAAAAATTTCAGATTCTTTCAAAAACAAACATCCAGGAGAATTGATAAAATACATTCGCATTACCAGTTTTATCAGTAGCATGTGTTTTCTCCTGACATAAAGCAGCAAAGCTAGGCTGGCACTGCAAAGTATAATAAGATATCCCAAATTCATACAGGCTCTCTCTGGATTGTAATCCCCACTATGGTTGGTTGTTCCATTTTCCTGGTCTTTGTGATGTCACAGTTTGCTTAAATAACATTTTCCTTTTTACAGCAGAGAACAAGAAAAGTTTCATACTCATCGAGCATCCTGTAGGGAAATGCTGTTTTATCAGGGTCCAAGATTGCAGACTTGACTTACTCCAATGATTTAGCATAATTTAACATAGAATCCCTGAGTTATTATCCCAGACACTTTTGCATAGCAGTTTGGCCTGATCATATATTTCCTTCCCCCCTCACAGCCAAAACAAATCTAATAATGTATAATAGAGGCAGGCAAAATGTAGTCCTTCAGACATTGCAGGACTCCATATCCCATCAGTTTTAGCCAATGATGATGAATGACAGTAATAGCAGTCCAGCAGTATCTGGAGGGTTTTATGTTGCCTAACCTAACCCTGCCTAACAGAAGGTTAGGCAACATAATGCTGATGCAGAAATTCATCTGATCTGCTACTGGCTCTCTGAGCGACACAATCAAGATATAGGAAAAACTCCTGCACTCAGCTCCTCAAATATTTTAGAGTGCCTCCAGACAAGGCTTTTAGCATGCAATTGCCCTCACAGCACTCTACAGCTTGATCCAAATGCTTTTTCCTTTCATTGGTAACTTTCCTATATTTTCTTACCACTTTCATCTTTTTTGTCTTATCATGTAAAGTCCATTAAGAACAGAAAGAGAGGACAGCTAGTTGCACCATTCGTTTTGGTTAATATTACTGGGAAATACCTATATGGAATGCAAATGTGTTCCAACATGGAAATTATTTTGCCTAAGGAAGAGAAAAATAATGTAGGAAAGAGCATTACAATTTTCTCCCCAGACCTGCAAAGAAGCAAAATGGAAAGGCTGCATCAAAGCTGGTGTAAACATTCAAGTTTCAATGAAACATTGGGAGAAAAAAATAGAGATCTCAAAATTTCTCTCTCCATTTTGATCCTATTGCGTTGGAAGAGCTACTGGTTTTCCCTGGAGAGTTGCTGGAGAGTTGTCATCTTTTTGAACCCAAAGGTCATTTCTACTCGTCCATATGGAAGACATTAAAAGACATGTTGGTTTTCTCCTTAATGGCTGGATCAGAACCTAATGTGGGTTCTAAATGTCTTAATCCTGGGAAATAATCCATTTTGGCTGATGGTGCCATCACTGTATCCCAACAAGTTCAGTAATTGGTGGTGCATGGACCATCAGTTCTTCATATTTGCCCAGGAACAACTTCAGACGAGACCAATACGAATCTTCATTATAAGGCAATTTCTTCTCTTTCAAATACTGAGAAACAACTGGCTTGATCTAAAATGAAAATGCAGCACAGTATTACTACTCCTATCTATTGTAGTTAAGAAAAGATCAAATTAGTTTTAATCCCCATGTAACAACTGAAAAAAAAGACATAGACAAGCACTCTTTACTGCAGTTGTTTAGAGATGGTGCTTTGATGGAGAGGTTTGAGGTTTCCTACAGTTCCTCATTTGCATTCTCACGTAGCTCCATCTCTATTTAAAAATCCCACATTACAAGCAAAGTACCAGTGTGATGTAGTTTTTGGATTTCTGAGAGATCTGGAAATTGTCAGATCCGCTGAACCATAACACTGACAAGAGGAATTGCACTCCTTCTCAGGGTTGTAGGGTTGTTGAGAGAATAAAATAAGACTAAAAGATGCCATGCCCTCTTGGGCCCCTTCTACACAGCTGTATAAAATCTAGATTATTTGCTTTGAACTGGATAATCTGGCATTGTGGACTCAGATAATCCAGTTCAAAGCACATACTGTGGATTATCTACCTTGATAGTCTGGATCATATGGCAGTGTAGAAGGGCCCTTGATCTTATTGAGAAAAAGTGGGATATAAATACAGTACCTTGCAGTTGTACAAAAGGTCCTTGATTGGTTTCAGGGGTCCACATGGACACCAAAATCTGTAGATGTTCACATCCCATTGTGTTCAATGGCATAGTAAAATGGTGTCCCTTACATAAAATGCCAAAATCAAGGTCTCATTTTTTAAAATTTGACTGGGGAATATTGAATATGTGTCAGGCTAACTGTATTCAACTCATCCCATTTTCACGTTTTTCCCCACCTTCTTACTATCTTGTGTTAACACTTATTGATATGGAACACTGTAAAGTGGAGGATAGTTGTATTCTGAAAGTAAAAAATAAGTAAATTAAAACAAACTGGCACTTATGGATTTCATAAATATTCACATGCTTACTTTGTTGTGACACTCCTAAAAGTAAACACTGGTACAAGTTCTTGCCACAAAATCTTCAGTTTAAATATATCTGTTTCTGGAAATTTCCATCAATGTGTTGAAGATCATATCTAAATTAGGAGCTTAATGAAGATCAAGAAAGTATTCAAACAATTGAGGATCAAGTTGTGCAGAAGAACCTATCTGGGGGGCCCATCTAAACAGATCACGTTAAGATCAGCTCATAGCATCCAAGCACTACAATGGGTTTATCTGCAGTAATGTGGGGCAAGGCCACTTTAATGTAATCTTGCCCTATGTTACCAAAGTCAGGGAAATTTCTCCCAAATTAGAGCCACTTGAGACATAGCAGGGACATTTGGGCCAGCTTCCAAGCAGAACCAGCTGCAACTGTCCCCACTGTCACCAGTGTTCCCTGGACTCAGGCTGTCCAAGGAAATGAGATGGCACCCCCCCCCCCACTCTCTGTCTCCCATTGGTGAACAGGTAGGCCCTTTGCCACCTCTGGAGACTGCTGTGACACAGTAGGAGAGTCAGGCAGTTATGGTGGTCACCCAGTGGCACCAAACCATTTGGACTCCTAGGTGATGGGGACCCCATCCTGTCTCCACAGTGGCTGTGGGAATCCTTTTTGGGGACATTTCTTGGGCTGATTTAGTTTCTAACACGTTGCATTGGACTGTAGGTGTGCCCCGGGATTGGGGTATACAAAAACTATCCCAACTTTATGTTTGTTGCTATGTTTTATTGCTATTTTTAACTCTGTAAACCGCTCTGGGCTCCAGAGAGAGCGGTATATTAAGTGGAACTAATAAATAAATAAATAAATAAATAAACTTATGAACATCCCAAGATGTTCTATAAAATCCATTATTACAAAATGGAAAAAAATATGCCTCAGTCATAACTCAACCCAGAGAAGACCAAACACTCCAATGTGGTGATTAGGTAAGGAAGGCATTAGTCAGAGAAGCAACCAAAAAGTCAATGGGTGACTCTGAAAGAACTGGAGAGATCAGAAGCTGAGATGAAGGACATCATCCATGGGACAAATATCACACAGACATTCCACAACACAACACTGGGCATTGTGAGAAAATTGTGAGAAGAAAGCCATTGCTGATACAAACCTAGATCAAGACCTCTTGAGAGTTTGTAAAGGAGAATGTGGAAGACAGAATAAATACATAAAGAACTTGACCATGGTTTTTAAAACCAAGCTGTACTTTTGAAACATCCCACAAAATTATATATAGCAAAAATGCTGGCAACATTATGTTGTGGGGATGCTTTCCTCAGGAGGAGCTGGGAAGCTGGTCACAATGGAGAAGAAGATGAATGGAGCCAAATGCAAAGCAATTCCAGAGGAAAACATGTTTCAGTCTGCAAAGGATCTGGGACTGGATGAAAATTCACCTTACAGGAGTATAATAACCATAAACTCACAGGCAAAGAAGCACTGGAGAAGTACATAAACAAGGACCTAAATAATTTCAGATAGCTCAGGGTCCTTCCAAACAGGCCGTATAGGTTTTTTCTTTTAATCTCAGATTGTCTGGTAGTGTGGCCTCATATAATCCAGTTTAAAGCAGAAACCTTGGGATCAGATCCTGTCTGGAAGGGTCCTCAGTCAAAGCCTATGATCCTATCCAACTGAGTATGTTTCATAAACTTTGGTAACAAATCGGTCTCTGGCCTACTTTGTTCTTAACTTGATGTGAGCCATTTCAGGTCCTATCTCAAGAGAAAGGCAGAATAATAAATAAATCAGAAGAGAACAGAAGAAAACCTGTGGCTAGACTTGAAAGTTCCTGTTCACCAGCAGTGCCTATCCAACCTGACACCTGGAGCAATTTAGCCAATAAGATGCACAAACATTACAGGTGAACATGCAAAAAGATGGCAGGCACTTATCATAGAATACTAGCAGCTGTAATTACTGTAAAGACAAATCTATCGAATATGGACAGAGGTATAACGATACTTATGGACTTAACATGTGCCAGTTTGTTTTTATTTATTTACATTTCAGGAATTTGGAGGCAATGTCACAATTTAGGGGAAATTGTGAGTTATAATGAGAATGATATAATTGTTTTAAACAACAACAAACAATGGGTGTCACCGTTAAGGAAAAACTCCAAAAAACGCTAAGAGATAGAAAGATGCTGTACAATTAACATGTAAATAGCTCACATATAATTCCTTCTTCGAGGACAAGAACAGCAACAATAATGGCATATATCAAAGAAGCATTACAAATTAGTAATTACAATTACAATTTTGTAATGCTTCTTTGATTATACCATTATTGTTGCTGTTATTGTCCTCGAAGAAGGAATTCTATGTAAGCTATTTATATGTTAATTGTACAGCATCTTTCTATCTGTTAGCGTTTTTTGGAATGATATAATTGTGTCATAGTAAAAATAATTTGAATTTTTAGACTTGAATGTCCTATGGCAACAAGACTAATTAAATAATTTTCAATTCCAAGTTGCAATACAACAAAACATGGAAAAGTCACAATGAAGGGGTGAATACTTCTGCATGGCACACTTCAATAAATGAACAGTTGCTGATCAGGGCAATAGATTCTCAAGAAAGGTGGGATTAATAACTTTAGACAAATGTACTTACTTGTCAATCAAGCATTAGTCCTTCTCTTCCTTGTACACTTTCAGCTTACAATGATTTCTCCCACTACACCCCTTTCCACAACCCATACCATCTTTCCACTCATGCCATACCTTCAGGCACATATTATCTGACAGTGTTGGGAAGAGATGGTGTTCAACATGACAGCTGATGATTGAGTGCCCAAAGGACCAATCCAGCAGGGGATTTCGAGGCAAGTTCAGAACTCCAAGGGTCATCATATGAATCCGTTTTGGCTTCTTATCAGTAGAAAACATTGGGAGGCCAATATGCTGCAAGACAAACCCATAGAACAGCCTACAGGTGAAACAAGGACATTTCTGGGGAAATATGGTCCAAATTAGTCATTTCGTTAGTGAAAAATGAAGCCGTGGAGTCTCCTCCAGAATCACACTTGTCCTTCTGGAGAGACATTTTGTAAGAGGTACACATATCATATTTATTAAATATTTGAGGGGGGAAACCTGGAAGAAACTATGAGAAAAAAGGCAATTCAACAGAAAAGATACGTACCAGAAAGAAAACATGGTTCAATAAACTATATATTACTTATACATGTAACATACAAACATATGTTGTGATTTTGTATTGTATGTGAAGACCTAAATTAATGGAATTCAAGAAAGCTTCTGGACATTATGATTTCATGAAACCAGCCTTAAAGGGATGAAAACTCCCTCTTATGGTCAAGAAACCACTATGGTAGGGTCCACATAGGATTGGCACAAGTCAGAAATGTCATGGCCAATTAGATCGGCAAATTTAAATAATCACACTTTCATTTAGAGTTTGTAATTCTTACCTGGAAGATATTAACATGGATGTAAGGATGGATCAGGAGAGATCGTGTGACCAACATACAGCTAAGAGCAGACCACACTGACTGGAACTGTGAGATATTAATCAGCAGCCAGTAGTGGGAATACAGGCCAACTAATATACAAGAGATAGTCCGGATGGCTGTTTTCCATTCAACTTCTTTCAGCAAGCCTATGGAAACAACAATTAATGAATTTAACTGTTCTCCAAGCTGTCTCCTAGCTGCTATACCATAGCCTAAGTAAAAGGTTATCCATATGGGAATTTTTTTAACTATTTCTATATCACTATGAGCCCACCAGGACTCTTCAGGTGATGAGCAAATAAATACAAATTAAAACAATATAAAGATAAAACATATTACTCTTTAAAAACTCCTGAAGTAGTCCAAAAACAATCCTAGAATCCAGCATAAAACAGTAAAAACAGCAATTACAAACACTGAATGAGACTGTAATACCATCCTTAAATTATTTAACATCTTAAAATTGCCCAAGGTAAGTGTCCCTGAAATGAGCAGTAAGATTCACATGACAGGAACCTACCAATTGCCACAAAGGGGGTGATAATAGGCACAGCAAGAGGTGCAAGGAACATGTAAACATAACGGTTCAGGAAAGGAAGCTTCCATGTACTGGAGTCTCCAAGATCAATTACATTTGTGTAAGCATGGTGGAGTTTCACATGGTTGTAGGTTGCCTGTTCTGCTGTGAAGGAGGAACAAACCTGGGATATAAAAATAAGGTGATTAAAGAGATGTTGCATTTGCTACAACAGAACAGTATGCATTCATAGTTCAATGTACCATACTTCATCCAGGAGTGAAATCTATGAAGAAGTCGTTTGTCAAAATTGCTGCTAAATCTAATAGAAGAAGTCAGTTTTTGTCAGAAATCCTAACAGCTGGTAAACTGGCTAAGATTTCTGGGAGTTGAAGTCCAAAACACCTGGAGGGCCGGTAATTGCCCACCCCTGTAATAGAGTGATATCAATAGGATGCTATTGAGATGAGTGGTTTCACAGAATACACTTAAAGAGATCCAAAAGATACAAGTGGAACAGTTTTATCCACTGGTACCACCCATTATGCGCAAATGCATGGAATCATTAGTTCTTACACTGTGTTGGGAAAAGGCAGGCGTACTAGCCAGGAGTGGCAAACATGAAATGATGTTTGACTCTTTCACTGCCTGTTATTTCCTTGTTCTACTATACCAAGATTTTTATGTGTATTTGTACTGATATGCACTTAAAACTGTGTAGGTTATAAAAATGTGTTCTGCTTAGTCCAGGTCAAGCCTATGTGACCTATCACATATAATATTGAAAAACACATGATTGGAATAGTTTAGATCCAAAACATCTTCCTCTCCTGCTCCATTTTTATCAAGGACTTGGAATGCAGTTGAGTGGAACAGAGGATATGTTTATCAAATTTATAGCTGAACCCCAAATTAGGATGGATAGCCAATATCCCAGAGGACAGTATCAGGATCCAAAATAACCTTCCAACTAAACATTAGGAAGAACTTCCTGAGGATAAGAGCTGTTCAGCAGTGGAATAGGATGCCTGGGGGTGTGGTGTTGTCTTTTCTGAGTTTTATAAAGAATGGCCATCTGTTGGGAATCAGTGGCAGACTAGCCAGAGGGTCAGCAAATTCCCACCCCATCTTAAACATTAGACAATATGTTAAAATGTTAATGACTTCTTAGTTGTGGGTGCCCCCCTTGTCATCTGGCATCCAGTATCTGGCATCCAGTCTGTCGCTGTTGGGAGTGCTTTAAATGGGTGTTCCTCCATGGCAGGGGGTTGAATCAGATGGCCCTTGTAGTCTCTTCAAACTCTATGTTTCTGTGATTCTAAGAATGTAACTGTGAATACCAACACAGCTACTGAGATGTGTAAACATGCTAGCAATTATATTGTTAGCAATCACACCCTCTTTAATAACTACGGTACTCTGATGCAACAAGAACAATTTGCAAATGATTGGCAAGAGGGTTTGTTTAATAATTTTATAAATACACAGGACCAAATGTTCTGAAGAACATTCATTTAGGGCATTTATATCCCATGCTATCTCACCTCCGCAGAGGGACTCAGGGTGGCTAAAACTGGGAACAGAGCTAGTACCTTCCATAATATTCCCAATCCAAATGTTCCTGTGTATGCAAAGCTATGTTGCTTTGTTTCTTGGTCTGTTTTACTTGGATTTACTTGAAAATAATAATTGTAAATATCTCCCTGTTCAACACAGGGATGTCTGAAAGCATGGGGCCAGCATATGAGATTATGGAAGATGAGTGTCATTGCTCTCCCTGCTTTTAGCCCTCACACCATGAAAGTTGTAGCTCAGCCATAGCTCATAAAGCATGCAAATATTTCCCTGAATAGCCAACTCTTGTATATGTTAAATTAGGTTGTCATTCACTACATGATTACAACTCTTTGACATCACTTTAATTGCCATGGCTTCACCCTATGGAATCTTGGTATTTGTAGTTTGTTGAGGCATTTGGAATTCTAAGCCAATGAGCTCTAGTAATTAACCAAATGATAAATCCCACAATTCTATAGGGTAAAGATATGGAAATTTAATTGGTATCAAAATGTTGTAAGGCCATATCCCCAACCTTCATTAGATAATTTGAATGTGGACAGAGAAAGAAAAGATCCAGTTTTTAGCATGAAGATTGTGACTGGACCAAGGACTGGGAGGTGTTCTGCAACACTAATTCAAAACTAATTCCAAAACAGTAGAATCCCTGTGTTCACAAGAGACACATTCCAGCACTTCCTCTACCTCCATGGGTACCTGAAACCAGGGGTGATAGTAAACACTAGATTTTGACTATACTTGGACCAGAGCATGCCACAGTCCTTGAGAAAATTACAAGCACTTCTGGTAAGGGAGATATTATTGGAGCATACAAGATAAGTGAAACTGGATATCCTGTCTGTCAATAAGGGGGTCAAACTATAATCTGGTAGACAACCATATCACGGAACTATTTCTAAATCAGACTTGGCAGTTCTTCCATATAAATAACAGAGATGATGGATGTTCTCTGATTTTTCATAACACACCAGGAATATTAAGAAGTATTGGTCTTTCTGTTTACAGTTTCTGTGATCTACAGGTTTAGGGTTCATCTTAGGGTTAAAACATAAATATGCCTACATCAACATCTTCTGCTACATAATTTACAAACTTGCTTACAAAAGTTTGTTGGTGCATGATATTAAAGTTTGGGACTAAAGGATATGGATTTAAATTAAGAGTGAAATGTTTTCCCAAGTACTGGGGTTCAATTGGTAAATTGTGTGAAATCTGGTCACATCTAACAGAATGATTTTTTTTGTCTTATTTACCATTTTTTTAATAAAACCAGAACAAGCTGAAAAGCACACCTCAATGAAGAAGACAGCCCATAATTTCCCCCATGATTTGGACTCCACCAAGGCATTGTGAGTGGCCAAATGGCTTCCCTTCACAGCGATGGCATGATGCACCATACCCAGGATGACAACACCACACAGGAAAGCAAAAGGATTATCAGAACGCAGCAGCAAGAACCCTAGGAACAAAAAAGACCAATTGAGACCCTTGTTGTCTAGATGCAATGCATTGCAATATCTTGTTGTTGTTGTTGTTTTTCCGTGTCATGAGCTACTTGAGAAAATGCAAGTAGCTTCTGATGTGAGAGAATTGGCCATCTGCAAAAATGTTGCCCAGGGCACGCTCTGTTGTTTTGATGTTTTACCATCCTTGTGGGAGGCTTCTCTCATGCCCCACATGAAGAGCTGGAGTTGACAGAGGGAGCTCATCCACACTCTCCCCGAATTCAAACTTCTGACCTGTCAGTCTTCAGTCCTGCTAGCACAAGGTGATCTTGTGCTGGCAGGACTGAAGACCGACAGGACTGAAGACCATTGTGCCACCAGTGATCTTGGTGATGACCTTTGAATCATTTTGGTCCAGGACTTGAGGAGACAAAGGTCAACTGGAAAGAATTAAGACATAAGACCCATCTGCAATAATCGCATATGTTGTGTTCAAATAAATATTTTCAGGAAAGACTGGAGAAGAGGCATAAAGCAACAGCAACAGTACTATGTATCTCAAAATCTCTAGCTGGTGCCTCGAAATCAGAGCTGGGATCCCTTTGACCTTCCAGAACATTTGGACTAGCTTCCCACAGTCCCTTGTCACCAGTCATGCTGCCAGGGGTTCTGGGGGGAAAAGTCCAAACTACCTGAAGCAGGCATGTAGCCCGGGGGGGCTTCAGGGGCTTCAGCCCCCCCTCCCAAATTCTCAGAGTGGTCTGCGAGAAGGCCTTACTGGTATATTATTTAAACTGTTATGTTTATTCATATCATGATCTGATCAACATGCTCAATATATCCCATATGCATGGGGGTATTGGGATAACAATACAAAAGGTTTGCTAGGGTAGATCCTCTCTCACTCAGAATCACCCCCCCCCCCCTCCCACCAAATCAAAGTCCTGGCTACGGGCCTGAACTGAAGGGAGCCACAATCAACTGAACCTTATTTATTTATTTAATAAATGTATATCCTGCCTTTCCCCACTCAAGGGCCCAAGGTGACTTACAGCCACTAAAACATACAATATATAAGTTAAAACCAAGTTAAAACCATAAACATTAGATGGGCTGTAAACTCAAAGCCAATAAAATAAATTGTACTAACCCAATCGTATATAACAAACCCATAGGCGTTCCTAGCCATTTAGTATCCTTAAATTAGGATCCCCCAAAGACTTCCTTGAACAGGAAAGTTTTAAGACACTTTCTAAATGTTTGTAGAGAGGATATAGATCTAATATAATATGGCAGAGCATTCCAAAGGAAGGGAGCCTCTCCTGAAAAGGACCTTTCTCTAGCACTCTTCAGATGTAGAGTGTCTCAAATGTAGAGAATACTAACAATTCCCCACTGCACCTAAGAGATCTCCCTGGGGTATACTGACGAACCCTGTCCTTCAAGTAATCTGGACTAAAGCCATGTAGGACTTTAAAGATCAACACCAGCACTTTGAATCAGGCTTGGAAATTAATAGGGAACTAGTACAGCTGTTTAAGGAGTGGAGTGGTGTGTTCCCATATATTCACTTTCAACAACAGCTTAGCTGCCAATCTTTAAACGAATTGGAGTTTCCGAGCCATTTTCAAAGACAGCCCCATGTAGAGCTCGTTACAGTAGTCCAGGTGAGATGTAACCAGGGCATGAACCAGTGTGGCCAGGTCAGATTTTTCCAGGAACGGAATTGGCACACCAGTTTAAGGTGTGCAAAAGTGACCCTGGTAACATCTGCCACCTGTGCTTTTAGATTTAAGGAAGAATCCAGAATCACCCCACCCTCAAATTGTGAACTCGAGCTTTAAGGGGGAGTGTGATCCCATCCAGCTCCAGTTGTAACCCTATTCCTGGATCTGTCTTACGTGAGACTAGGAGTACTTCTGTCTTATCTGGATTCAGTTTCAATTTGTTCACCTTCATCCAGCCCATTACTGTCTCCAGGCACCGGTTCAGGTGCCGCACAGCTTCCTTGGCAATTTCTGGTGGAAAGAAGTAGTAGAGTTGGGCTTCATTGGCATACAGATGATTCCAAACTCCGAAACTCTGGATGATCTCTCCCAGCGGTTTCATATAGATGTTAAATAACATTGGGGAAAGTGATTAGCCCTGTGGCACCCCATAATCTAATTGCCATAAAGTCGAGCAGGACTCCTCCAACACCAACTTCCTGCTGTGATCTATGAGGCAGGACTGGGACCACTGCAAAACAGTGCCTCAGCCCCATACCCATTAGATGCTCCAGAAGGATACCATGGTCAATGGTATCGAAAGCCGCTGAGAGGTTCAGGAGAACCAAATAGGTCAGACTCCCCTTATCTAGTTCTCCATGTAGATCATCCACTAAGGCAAGCAAAGCCATTTCTGTTCCATGACCCAGCCTGAAGTCAGATTGAAATGGGTTTTGAAAAACCTGCTTCATCCAAGAACCCCTGAAGTTGTTTGCCCACCACCCATTCCAGAATTTTGCAAATAAATGGCAAATTTGACACCTGTCTATAGTTTTAGAGCATGGTAGGATTAAGGGATGTTATTTTCAATGTAGGTCACACCATCCTGCCCCCAAACCCCCAACAAGTGTAAATACAGTCCGAGGTATTCCATGCAACCACAGACAAATATGAAAGTTAACCTGTCCTAGACTCAGCTAGATGTAGAGTTCCCTTTGCTAAATAATATTGTAAATAAAACTGAAATTCCCAAACAGAGATTTATAGCTAGGGATATAAGCACTATACTAAATGTCCCTGTCTTTGGCAGTCCTTTTTTTCAATAAGTAAAAGACTTAAGGAATATGAGACAATGGTTTCCTATGCATAGAAGATTTCAGATCAGGGATATATTTTGCATTCACATGCTTTGAGGCAGACAAGTACAGCCACCATCTAGGCCACAGATAAGTGGGATGTGACCTAAAAGCAACACATTTGCATTCCAAGTGGCAACTGCTCCTACTAATTTGCCAGTGTGCCTTGTTCTGATGCAATGTTACAAGGCACTGTTACAAGGCAATGTTCCCAACAACCATCTCTGTAAAAACATTTGTATGCATGCCAGCATGCTTACGTGGAACAGGATCAGCCCAGTATAACTGGGATAATCCACGAGCAGCTGTCTATAGGGCAACGTTTGCAACCAAATAAATACCCAGTGGGCAACTCTTGTACCATCTGGGAATAATGGAAAGGACAGTGATCCATGACATCATAGCATGATGATACTGTGGATCAGCAAAGTACTGAGTATCAAAAAGTGAAGAGAAACCCTGTATCTTCAAAATGTTAAGATACAGGGACATGGAGACATTCCTTGATGCTCCGCTTATTTCTCAGGGACAAGAGATTTGACCTAAATATTACTTTTCTTTCATTTATCACATTTGTACCTTGTTCTCCCTCAAGCTCAGCACAGTGTCCCATATTATCACTATGATAACCTTGTAATGTAGTTGAGGCTGATAGATAATGACTGACACATAGTCACACAATGTGTTGCACAGCCAAGAAAACATTGGAATCAGAGTTTTCATTCAAAGCCTGTTTGTACATTTTATTATTATTATTGATACACAACAAGATTAGTACACCGCAAACAAATCACTATGCTGTCTTTTGTATTTGATCACACGTCGGACACTTCTAAGTGTCTAGGACTGTGTGATGTATTGGCAAATAATGTGTGCAGATCCAAGTAGGGTGGCCTTTTGCAGCTGACAGATGGTAATTTTGTGAATGCCGATTGTTTTTAAGTGCAGACCAAGGTCTTTAGGCACTGCAACTAGTGTGCCAATCACCACTGGTGATTATTATTATTATTACTATTATTATTTATAACCTGCTTTATCTCTCCTAAAAGAGACTCAAAGTGGTTTCCAATTAAAAGTATAACCACACAATTTAAGTATACAAATATTAAAACTAAATTAAACATAACAGTACTTAAAAATTCACAGTTAAAATTAAAAGCTAAAAACCACAGCAGGACATGCCAACACATATGCACACACCTGTCTCATTCTTAAGGAATCAGACATGGCTTTCAAAAGCTGTGTGTGACAAAAAAAAAGATAGCACGTGTCAACACGTGTCAACATGATATCTATCTTCCATGTGTGCCTAACAGTCATCATATTGCTGAAATACGTCTTGCTGAGTTCCTTTTTGCATAACAATATGAAAGAGAAATTAAATGTTTACAAGCTTTGGTTATAAATGGAGAGTCAGATTAATTAAAATTTAAGTTCATAGTGAGTGAGCTAGTTTTAATCACAAATTTTAAACCTGCATAAAATGTTTAATCTCTGTTCTCTGTTCTGCGTATTTTAATGTGTATTTTGCAGAAATAATGTATGTTTTAAATATATGTATTTTGTAGAATGGTTTTAGATGATGACATATTGGTGTTGTAACCCTACTTGAGCCACAAAGAGAGGCAAGTAAGAATTATTATTATTATTACTAATTGTGTTGTTGAAGATTTTCATGGCTGGAATCATTGGGTTGCTGTGAGTTTTCCAGGAGGTATGGCCATGTTCCAATGTCAGGAGAGAGTGCTTCTGGAACATGGCCATACAGCCTGGAAAGCTCACAGCAACCCGATGATGATGATAGGATTATTATTATTATTATTATTATATTTAAGAATGTATATCCTAATTTTAATGCTAGATTTGGGGATCTAAATAAATAAATATTAAGACATGTACTCATTTAAAATATCTGTTTTATCCCTTTTATTTTTATTCTTGAAAATCTCACTTAATGTTAATGAAATACAAATCTAAATTCTTCCAGATGTTCCCATACTTCATTATTGTATTAAATGTGGTTAAAACATTAATCATCAAGATTTTGAAAACATTTGGTATATTTCTTTGGTAATATCTCTTACATTTTTTGTAAAAATGTCATTGTAACAATAACAATGTGTATAATATTTTTTTAATGCCTTGTGGAGCTCAAACATTGAAAGTTTATCACAAGTAACTCTTTCGACTAGACAAGGTCTCAGGATGTTGAAAAATAAAATATTATTTTTCTACCAGCAAATACACTTCAGTAATATTGAATGACCTTCTCCAGTGGAATATAACTTTAAAATCACCTGCAGGGATTCTCAAAATAGTGTCTTCCAGGATTTTTCCTTGCAAAACATTATTTTTAGAATCCCAAAACACATTAAGCTAATACGTAGAAAAATAAAATGATTTTTATCAACATCCTGAGACCTTGTCTTTTCTCTACATCCATTCTATTGTGTGTAACTAGTTCTTCTTGCCCCCACTCCAAAAAAAACCCCTTCCCTGACCTATTGTGTTGTGTTGCACTATAACTCCCATCATCCCTTGGCAGTTTTCTGATTGAGGGGGATGGAAGTTATTTTCCATGTCCTTTGAAGAGAAGCAGGATGGAGAAGGCTGCCGTAAGTTATGTCTAAAGTAATAGGTTCTTGACAATGCAACAAGACAGGGGTGCATCTACATAGAAGAATGTAGCTATGGCATAATGTTATAAAATCTGGGAGTTGTAGTTTTATAAGTTTATAACCTTCTCTGGCAAAGAGTGCTGGTGCCTCACCAAACTGCAAGTCCTAGGATCCCATAGCATTGGGGCATGGCAGTTAAAGTGGTGTCAAACTGCTTTAATCCTATGGTATAGATCAGATCTGTACAACTCCGGATTCGGGGCCAAAATTAAAACAGATTGAATCCATTTGGGCAGCAAGAAGGTTTTTAGTGCCTCACCAAACTATAACTCCCATGATTCCATAGAATGGAACCATAACAGTTAAAGTGATACCAAACCATGCTAATTCTACAGTGTAGATCAGTCACGGGCAAACTTTGGCCCTCTGGGTGTTAGGAATTCTGGGTGTTGAAGTCCAAAGCACCCAGAGGGCCGAAGTTTTCCCATGCCTGATGTAGATGCACCCAGTGCCTTTGAACTGTACTAAAATGGTTAGCTTTTCCAGAAGATTTTAAGCAGCAGATTTTTATTTTATTTAGTCCCCACCGCTTTGGTAGTTTTGTGTGCTGGCAATCCTCCCTGTAGCCACCACTGCCAACCTCTCCAGTGACTTCTGCTCCCTGAAGGGCACTCTGGCCTTTGCATAGACACTTCCTGGGTCAAGAAAGGGCAGCTGCAGCAGGGGAACCAGTACAGTGACAATCTCTTCGGGCTGCCTCAATTCATTTGGCAGGCTGAAAATGGCCTGTAGGTCATATGTTGTGCAGGTCTAGTGTAGAGAGATGCACCATTTGGATGTGCTTTTCATATATGTTTAGCAGTATTACTATCTCATATAAGAATTCCAGAAGTGAAAAGTGTAGTTGTCACTGGCTATGGAAGTGCTCTTTTGGGAAGCACTTTCTGCTCTTAATGCCCCTAGGCAGTTAGGAATTGTGGGAGTTGAAGTCCAAAACACCTGGAGGGCCAAAGTTTGCCCAAGCCTGATCTACAGGCTTCCCATTGTGCAGCTAAATAGTTACTCTGAAGAACATGGGGCTTGGCCAGCCTGACTTATCTGAAAAAGGACAATAAAAGGACCTACAAAGATCCTTCAAAGGCAGTGTAGAATTTAAGCAACCCTGCAATAAAGTTTGTCTGCCCTAACTATTCTCATTTGGCAATCAATGCCCATTACAGTTGTGCTCAATTGCCCTTGCAGACTACTTTAACATTTATAGCTCTGCTGAATGTTTTCATACAAGCTATGACACCACTGATCTGGTGCTGTATAATTGGCCCATTTGTTTGGACCGGGAAAACACCAGTTCTTTTTTGTGTGTGTATTAAGGAAATTGTGTAGTAGTTGGGCATCCCTTACATGAAATACTTAGGACCAGAAGTGTTTTGGATCTCAGTATTGGGGGGGTTGCTATACCTATATTCCATATACATGATGAGATATCTTCATTATTATTTTTTTTAATCATGTCAGAAGCAAATTGAGAATATACTGCAAGTTGCCTCTGGTGTGAGAGAATTGGCCGCCTACAGGGATGTTGCCCAGGGGATGCCCGGATGTGTGACCATCCTGTGGGAGGCTTCTTTCATGTTCCTGCATGGGAAGCTGGGGCTGACAGGTGGGAGCTCATCCCATCTCACTGATCTGAACCACCAACTGTCAGGTCTTCATGTCAGCAGTTCAGCCGGCACAAGTGTTTAATCCATTGTGCCTCGGTGGCTTCATTTATGCTTCATATATATCTTATGCATATAATCTGAAGATCATTTTATAATTAATCTTTTAAATAATTGTGTGCATTAAACAAAGATTACATACACTGATGCACCAGATAGCATAGGCGTCACTGTCTGAGTCACCTATTTGGGAAAAATGGATTTTGGAGTATTTTGGAATTCTGAATAAAAGATACTCAACCTGTACTTGCACTTACATTTCATCGTCCCTCCAATGAGATGGCCAGTTCTTCAGAGATCTTCTCCTCCCACAACATCATCCTTGCAATAAAGAGCACCTGGTGGTGTAACTGGTTAAACCCTTGTGCAGGCAGGACTGTTGACTGAAAGGTCGGTGGTTCAAACCTGGGGAGCGGGGTGAGCTCCTGTCTGTCAGCTCCAGCTTCCCATGCAGGGACATGAGAGAAGCCTCTCACAGGATGGCAATACCTCCTGGCATCCCCTGGGTAACAGCCTTGCAGACAGCCAATTCTTTGACACCAGAAGCAACTTGCAGTTTCTCAAGTTGCTCCTGACACAAAAAAAGTCCTCACAATAACTTTGTGAGGCACGTCAAACAGAATGTCTATATAATTGGCCAAGATACAAGGCTAAGTAGGGGCTTGGACTAGGATCCTACAAATCCTGGAACAACACTCTTAACTACTACACAATGTTAAGGGAATATCTGATTACCGTATTTTTCGCACCATAAGATGCACTTTTTTTCCTCCCAAAGTGGGAGGAAAACTCAGCCGCGCGCCTCCTTTGCTTCCCCGCCCTCAAGGAAAGGGCGGAGGAAAGCAAAAGGAGGCGAGGCGGAGCGAACCGCTCGCGTCACAGCTGACGCGACGCGGTTCGCTCTCCCTCCGCCTCCTTTGCTTCCCCCGCCCTCAAGGAAAGGGGCGGAGGAAGCAAAGGAGGCGAAGGCGGAGCGAACCGCTCACGTCACAGCTGACGCGACGCGGTTCGCTCTCCCTCCGCCTCCTTTTGCTTCTCCCGCCCTCAAGGAAAGGGCGGAGGAAGCAAAAGGAGGCGAAGCGGAGCGAACCGCTCACGTCACAGCTGACGCGACGCGGTTCGCTCTCCCTCCGCCTCCTTTTGCTTCCCCGCCCTCAAGGAAAGGGCGGAGGAAGCAAAAGGAGGCGAAGGCGGAGCGAACCACTCGCGTCACAGCTGACGCGACGCGGTTCGCTCTCCCTCCGCCTCCTTTTGCTTCTCCGCCTCAAGGAAAGGGCGGAGGGAAGCAAAGGAGGCGGAGCGAACCGCGTCACGTCAGAGCTGACGCGACGCCAAGCTTCGCTCCGCCCTCTGCCTCCTTTTCCTTCCCTACCTTTTCTTCCCTCAAGGAAAGGGTGGGGAAGGGAAAAGGAGGCAGAGGGCGAGCGAACCAGCGAGCCCTCTGAGAAGACGCACCTGCTGATAAGACTAACCTAGATTTTAGAGGGGGAGCGAAAATATTTTTTTTCCTATTTTCCTCCTCTAAAATCTAGGTGCGTCTTATCATCCGGTGCGTCTTATGGTGCGAAAAATACGGTATATCTGATTATATTACAAAAGAAATGGCTTTGCAACCTAGTTGAACATGGCAATATAACTAATTCCCTGCTGGATTCATATTATAGATGTCAACTGGGCAAGCAATTATTTCAAGGGAGTGTCAAGGCGTTTCGTGAGAGCCGCAGTGGTGCAATGGGTTAAACCCTTGTGTTGGCTGTGAGATGGGGTGGGGTGAGCTCCCGTCGGTCAGGTCCAGCTTCCCATGCGGGGACATGAGAGAAGCCTTCCACAGGATGGTAACCCATCCAGACATCCCCTGACCCCTGGGCAATGTCCTTGTAGACTACCGATTCCCTCAAACCAGCAGCGACTTGCAGTATTCTCAATTTGCTTCTGACACGATTTTTTAAAAAAAGGTGAGTGTCATTATAGGTCACATTGTAGCTGCCAGGCTTTTATCAAGCACTTACTTTCCCAAACTTAAGATGGAATGCAGTGTTTCTCAAACTCTGCTCCTCCAGTGTTCTGGACTTCAGCTCCCAGAAACCCCAAAGAACTTACCAGTGGTTAGGAATTGTGGGAGCTGAAGTCCAAAACACCTGGAGGAGCAGAGTTTGAGAAACCCTGGATCAAAGTGTCAGCAGGGAGGGAGGGGACTTGGGCAGGTCGGGAGAAGCTGGTCTTCCCTTCCCATCCCAGAACAACTCCCTTCCTTCCTTCCTTACCTATGGGCAAGCTGAGAAAGTTCAGTGCCAGAATGGAGCCATCCAGGCCATGCCTCTCCCACCAGGAGCTGCTCCTCACCACTTCCTGCACCACCTGGGAGAGCTCCCCCATCAGGGACTCCTCTTCCCTTCTGCTCCTCTCCGGTGGGCCCCCCTCTGCCTCTCCGCCCTCCTGGGACAGGGCCATCTCTCCTGGCCAAGGGGGACCCTGGCCCGAGTGCTCTTGGGTGGGCCTGCTGCTGGCACCTTCTCCTCGGGAGAGCCTTCCCCCCTCTTGTTCCTTCTCCCTTCTTCTCCGGCACCCATTGGGAAGCTTGTCAGGTTTGGAGGCGTCCCCTGGTCCGAGTTGGCTCTCTCTTTCCGCTGGGTTCAGCGAGGAAGAGCCCGCAGTGGGCTCGGGGAAACCCTCTGGGTACCACTCCTGCCAGCTCTTCAGCAGCATCTCCTTCTCCTTCTCCTGCTTCTGCTGCCCGGGCTCCATTCCCAGCCGGGCAGAGGACACTGCGGAGCGCGCGCCAAGCTGCCCGGGCTTCTTCTGCAGGATCAGCTCTCCAGTCCCGGGAAAGGGAACAGGGGAAAGGAGAAAGGCGCCCGCCTGCTTGGCCCGGGCTGCTGCGCTGAAGGGTGCTTCGCCCTCGCCCCGAGAACGAAGCTGACCCTGGGCCCGGTGCCAAAAAGGGACGGCCTCTTTCAGCGGCGGCGCTTGCGGAGGAGCAGGTTTGGCTGGCTGGCTTGCTCTCTTCCCTTCTTCCTTCCTTTCTTCTTGCGACCCCGTGCTCTCCCAGCTCTGACTCTTTGCCTTCGGCTCTTTCCGACGCCAAGGAAGAAGGGCTTGTCGGGCCAGGAGCCGAAGGAGGGCGAGGGCTTGGGCGGCAGCCAGGAGCCCCTGAGGGTGCAGTGGCCCCAGGCTCAGGTTGGCACACCTGGGGAACGCAGGGCTTCGAAAGCCAGCTAAGACAAAAGCCATGAACCTCTATGGAATTGGAAGAGACCTCAAGGGTCCAGCCCCATCCTGTCATTTATTTATTGATTGGTGACATTTATATGCCGCCCTTCTCACCCCGAAGGGGACTCCGAGCAGCTTACAAGTAATATGTAAATACAATCTATTATATTATTACCATAGCACAATAGTAGTATTATGAATGCATTGTTTATTGTGCTAGCCATAGGCCATGACATAAAATATACAACTTCCAAAAGTACAACAAGCACTTTCCAATATAAACATTAAAACATGTTCCATATACTGGCTTTAAAAAAATACAGCAGTAGTGACATGACAACAATTACAATTATATTACAGGGGTCCTCTAACTTTTTAAACACAGGGAACAGGTCACAGTCCCTCAAATTTTTGGAGGGCTGGATTATAATTTGATTATAATTTGAAAAAAAACATGCATGAATTCCTATGCACACTGCACAGGCCTTATATGGTTTGGGGCCAGTGTACCTGAGGGAGCGGCTTACCCCATACGTGCCCAGAAGATCACTGTGCTCAGAGGGGCTCAACATGTTGGAAGTGCCTGGCATAAAGACCTACAGGCTAGCCAGTACGCGGCAGAGGGCATTCGCAGTGGCCGCGCCAACGCTATGGAACTCGTTGCCTGAAGAGACGCGAGCCCTGCGGGACTTGTTGACATTTCGTAAGGCTGTTAAGACCTGACTGTTTAGGCAGGCATTCGGCTCTGACCGGTGCCCACCATAACCTGCCACCCGCCGTGTCACTGCCGCTACATCACTACTGTCCTGTTACAGTTTTACTGGAGGGGGGGGGGGAATTGGTTTTAACGCTGTTTTAATGTTGTTATGTGTTTTTATTGGTATTTTATTGTTGTAAACCGCTCTGAGCTTTCGAGTGAGTGGTCTACCAAGCTGAAATAAATAATAATAAAAATAAAATAATTTGTAGTGCTGTGCAAAAAACACTGAAAAACAATACAATAATTAAAATGAAGAACAATTTTAGCAAATATAAACTTATTAGTATTTCAATGAGAAGTGTGGGCCTGCTTTTGGCTGATGAGATAGGGTTGTTATTGTTGGTGTGTGCTTTCAAGTCGTTTCAGACTTAGGTTGACCCTGAGCGAGGGCTGGGTAAATGACATTGGAGGGCCGTATCTGGCCCCCGGGCCTTAGTTTGAGGACCCTTGTACTATACCAGACCTGGGCAATTGCTGGCCCTCCAGTGTTTTGGACTTCAAGTCCCAGAAATCCTAGCCAGTTTACCAACTGTTAGGATTTCTGGGAGTTGAAGTCCAAAACACCTGGAGGGCCGGCAATTGCCCAGGTCTGTACTATACCAGTACAGTGTTCTCTCACTTATAGCAGGGGTTACGTTCCAGGACTGCCCGCAATAAGTGAAAAACCTCAATGTAGGGTCGCTCTATTTATTTTAATGTTTATATATTATTTTAGTAGTTATACACTATTTTAAGTCTTTATAAACTTAATAAAGTGAAGGAAAGGCCCTTCAAGGCTGGAGGGAGGGAGGGAGGACTGAGCAGGGAAAGCACCCTGGAGAGTGGCGGTGGCAAAAACCTACAAAACAGTGAAAATACCGTGATATATATTTTAAATTCATTTTTTTGAAATCCGTGAGACAGCGAGTCCATTAAAAGTGAACCGCAAAATAGCGAGGGAACACTGTATATTGTAATATTATTAGTAATATTACATGTAATATAAAATATATGATTTTATTTATTTATTTCGTATCAAAACCATTGTATAAATTACTATTAAAACTATTCACACTTCTATTAAAATAGAAGGTGCGCATGCGGCTAAATACCTTTTGACTGTAGCCTCCAACAATTCTTCATCTGAACATGAGGCAGGGCATAGTGGGCAAGCATACAGATGCAGAGTTGTCTGTTCTGCTCCACAGTCACACAAAGTGGGGGATTCTTTTAGGTAGTGCCATTTTGCCAGGTTGTCTTTTGATCTGCCCACTCCACCTCTAAGTCTGTTCAGGGACTTCCAAGTTACAGTATCATATTATTATTATTATATCAATATTATATGCATATGCAATATATTATATTATATTATTAGCACAGTGCAAGAGACAAGGTGGAACTGTCTTCCTGGCCCACTCTCTTCACTCTGGTCCCAGAGCAGTAGTTGGTGTCATGTACAATCAAAGCACCCGGACAAAGACTCCTCCAGCCTCAACTTAAAAACCTCCAGAGAGGGAGACTCCATCGGGCTCCCAGGGCCCTTCCACACAGCCCTATATCCCAGAATATCAAGGCAGAAAATTCCACATTATTTGAGTATGGGCTCAGATATCCCAGTGCATAGCAGATATTCTTCCTAATGCTTATGTCCCCCGCCCCTGCAATTTGAAACTGTTGCACCATTGTGCCCTTTAGGCTCCAGAGAGGCAGAAAACAAGCAGCTCTCTCACACTCTCTCAGAACCCTTTTACACAGCCCTATATCCCAGAATATTATGGCAGAAAATTCCACCATATCTGCTTTGAACTGAGTTATCCGAGTCCACACTCAGATAATGTGGGATTTCCTGCCTTGCTATTCTGGGATATAGGGCTGTGTAGAAGGGCCCTTGGACTCAAAGGAAAGCAAGGAGGGACCCACTGAACAAGTATGTGCAGATGTTTACATAGGAAAACCCAGAAGCAGTTTGGGTCCCAGATGGTGATGATGCAAACCACAAACTGGAAAGGCTTTCATTCAAGTACATTTTGTGGGGGTTTGTTGTGTGGCCACCACAGTTTGAGGGTGGCTTCAAACTGCAGTAAATGGTTATTGTAGATGGGGCCTGGCAAGCCAGAATTCAAATCTCTCCCATGGAAACCCACTACTAGGTAATTTTGGGCAGGTCACACTCTCTCAGCCTCGGAGGAAGGCAAAACTGTTTTCTGAACAAATCTTACCAAGAAAGCCCTGTGATAGGACTGTGAACATTCCTGGCCTCATCATTTTCTAGTATATTCTAAGCTCTGCCAAAGATCTCTCTCTAGCTGTGTCAGAGCCACCATGGTGTAAAGTTTTGAAAATTGGTTCAAATCAAGTGAGCGAGGTGAGCTCCCGCTGTTCGCCCCAGCTTCTGCCCACCTAGCAGTTCAAAAACATGCAAATGTGAATAGATCAATAGGTACCACTTCTGTGGGAGGGTAACAGCGCTGCATGCAGTCATGTTGGCCATTTGACTTTGGAGGTGCCTACGGACAATGCCATCTCTTCAGCTTAGAAATGGAGATGTGCACCACCCCCTAGAGTCAGACACAACTAGTTTTAATGCCAGGGGGAAACCTTTACCTTTGCTATGACTTTGGAGACCACATTTTGAATTCTTGCCCAGCTGTGGAAACCAACTCCATGACCTTGGGCAAGTCACACACTCTCAGTCTCGGAAAGAGGCAAAGGCCTCTCCCATCTGAACAACTACTGCCAAAAAAAGCGCCCTGTAATAGGTTTTCCTCAGGGTCATCATTAAGTCAGAAATGACTCGAAATCACAGAGCAACAGCAAAACTATGAATAGCAGAGAACAAATTAAGGTCAATATTTGATCATAGGGCAAGAGAGCAAGAGGAAAGAGCCCATTGCAAATTAGGGTTACCGTTGCTCTATTATTATTTTTTTACGTTATAGGGCTAACTAACTTTCATTAGCCAGGCCTGGCTGGTGTCTTCTTTCTGAATACAAAACCTGTAACTTGATGTAAACAGCTTTTTCATTTATCTTCTTAGCATAAGCCTTTGCCACAATAGCTCAGAGAGTTTATTTAAAGGGCTGCCACTTGCAAGCACTTCTAATTCTCCCATCCTTGTAAATCATGAAACTTCAAAAAAAATCAGAAAAGCTGTGGTGGGAAGTAATTTTAGTGTCAAATTCCTCCATACATATGTCTAGTATTGAAGGGCATGTTGTTTTTTCTGTGTCCCCCGTCCTCCTGAAAATTACGTTTATAGAAGTTAGGGCTTCATTTTGTCCCATCCCTTGTTGATGAAGGTCGTGCCAGTTTCTTCCCCTTGTTCTATCTCAGAGCAATAGCTAAGTGGAACTCCAAATCCATTTGACTTATAAGTAATAGCAACTTTTGAACTGCATACTCTTATTTTGAATGAACTACAAATTATGTTCATTGACAACAGGACTAGCACATAACAATGTACTGCTGCCTGAAAAGTTGTCATGAATAACTTTTCAATAACTTTCAAGCATAGGTTCTTTTTATTGCAATTTCCAGTGTGAGAAGGTAGATCAGATTACAGAAAAACATTTAGACAAAGAATGACATTGGACATACAGACATACAGATTCTATGCAACTACATTGGGTTTACAATTACATTGGCTAATAAACAAACAAAGGGGAATTACATTTTTAATCATCATTCATACACATGTACAAGCATTCATCTTGCATCCAAATATTACCATATCCTTTTCTCCCTCCTTAGAGAAGCACCTGTTAGGCCAGACCTTGCTTTCCTGCAGCCTGCCAACTCACAGTTCCAAAACTTCTATAACGCCAAAACTTCAAAATGCCGAAATGTATCCTTTCCCTAAGCACAATGCCAAGGACCAGATCTCTGTTTTCCATACAGTAGAATCTGACTCCCTGCACAAAATCCAAAAGTGCAGTTCTTCCTCTTCCCTTGAGAAAGTAGCCCCAAAGTGACCAGAATCATGTCTTCCCATAGCATATCTGACACTCTCTGAATACACTATGTTTGTCCTTCCCATGGAGCAGAGAGGCGGGTGAACCAGACTCCTTGGGTCTGTCACAATTTGAGAATTATTAGATTGAGACTTTTATAGGAATATTCTGCTGATCTTGTCCCAAAGTTGTAAACTAATGATAGACATCTTCCATCCTGGATCCATCTCAGTTTCCTGGCCAGATGTTGATTCTTCTTGATTGGTGTTGATCTTATGTTGACTTCCTTCTTAACATTGTAAACATTTCTGTTATCACGGTCCCAGTTTTAATCAGAGTTTACTTTTCAGTTCTTATTAGCAACTTTTAATTACAGTCCAGCAAGCAGCGAGCTAGTCAGGCCTTAATAATTTACTGGTGTTTCCACAATTATTAACTCCATCTATGCATCCTTCCATTCAACTCATTGATACTCACACATCATTATATCCACATTTATCAAATCTGCAATGATATTTTCATGATAAAGTCAGTCCTTTCTGATTCCTGTGAGGACTGCAGTACAGATCAGAAGGGAAAATGAATGAACCCTCAGAGGATGTCATTGACACTGCTAATTAAAAAGTCCAAGTACTCATGGCTTCATTACATTTACAGCCAGCACCATAAACTGCTCACATGTATCCTGGGCAGGGATGGCATCATTAACAGGGTGATGCTGGCCAGCACACATGTGCCAAGGGAGCCTGAACAATGCTTGGTATCATCACACCCAAGCTATTAATGCACCTACCTGGTCTCTGAAACTCATGCAAAGGCAAGATGTGGCTTGTGGTCTCTAGAGCTATTTCTAAGATCATATAGTACAGTGGTTCTCCACCCGGGGTCCCCAGATGTTTTTGGCCTTCAATTCCCAGAAATCCTAACAGCTGGTAAACTGGCTGGGGTTTCTGGGAGTTGTAGGCCAACACATCAGGGAACCCCAGGTTGAGAACCACTGATATAGTACCTCCCTATTATTAGATATTTCAAAATAAAGTTCCCCCTGCCCTACAGGTTGGGGGCAGTTTTGTAGTTTTGTACATTGTCACCTCCCACCAGTTACTTTAGGCACAGGATGGTGCTTTTTAAACTAGATATCGGTTGGATTATTTTTTTTAAAGGCCTCTCCTAGGACACGGACACACCCCAGTGGCAAGTGTATTCCACAAATCAACTAGGAGTACCAACTTGAATATTGTGGCTGAAGGCAAAGGAAAGGTAGGCAGGCACCATGTTCCAAACACTGGGGTTATTTCTCATTTCTAGAACCCATAAAGTTTTCATTGGCTCACATAAGGACCAGGAAGGCCAACAAATCAGAGGCAAACTAGTTGACTGGTAGATACAGGGCTTAAGAGCAACTGGAGGCTTCACTCATAGCTCATAAAAATTATAACCCACTTTATAACAATATTCAGAGTGTTTCAGTTGTCATTCCTACCTAAGCTCTCTCTCATTATAAAATGCTTTTGTATGGATGGTAGTTTTGCTGGTGATATCACAGAGCTGATATTCCAGGGACGTTGGAGATGTAGGCCACCAAATTATGTTCAGGTTGGAAGCAGATGGTTGGCTCCTGCCCAACTGGATTTCTCCATCTGTTGTTCCAGTGCTATCCAACAGGTGGGCTTGGTGAATGTGATTCCACTGGCTGGCAAAGGGGTGAACTGATGAGCAAGTTGACATTGGCCTCCAGACAGGTTGACTGCTACCATTTGGTGGCTCAGGCCTTTTCAACTGTGACCTATAAATGTGTGACATTTTCCATTTCAACAAACGGTCTCTGTTCCTTTTTACTAAATACAAAGTCCTACACTCACTACTGAATCTACCAAATTGTTTAAAAGTTGGTAAAGAAATTTAAAATGTGGCAGAGATGTGGTAAAGGGGATTCTCTAGGCGGGCAGCATGACTTCCCCAGCCTCAAGTAAGTGCTCAACCCAGTGAAGACTAATGATATATCATGGTTCAACTATGCAACTGGAAAGGTTGGCTTGCCTTGATAGTCATATCAAATATTATACTGTATATGGAGGGTAAATATTGAAGCTGGGGAAACTCTAAATAGTTCAAAATATAAGTGCAAGGGACCAACTGAATCTGCAAATTCAGGATCCAGAAATCCTACCATCCACAGATTCAAACTTCAACACAACACAAATAGCATATGTACTATGTTTGCAAGGCTGGCAAGAAACATAAGGTTGCAGAGCAACACAAGCCTGAAAGAGAAGGTAAGATCTGTAAAATGATAAGAATTGGAGCATAGTGCTTGGCACAAATCCTCATCTCTTGCCACTTCACAGATTCTTACATCTCTCTGCAGCCTTGAATCTCTCGGATCTCTTTCTAGCCTCAAAAATACAAATGTGCAATGTCATTTTATTAATAGGGACTTCGGGATCTACTTTATGTTATCTGCACAGGGTCCTGGATCCAGTGGATACCTAGGGCCCACTTTAATAGTTATATTAACATTTATGTAATTTCTGTGTGTCCAAAAATACCTATACCAGGGAATTCTGTGGTTCAGGCCCTGCCCCTAGAAGTTCTCATCACTTGCTATGACAAATAGAGGTTGCCAGGACTTCTAGTTCAACAGCATCTGAAAGAATTAATGATTCACACATCTTACTGCCATCACAATCTTTGCAACAATGACGCAGACTCATGTTGCTCCACCAGTATTGTCCTCAGATGCAGATAATGAAAGGTCATGGCCACCTAGTAAGTTCACAGTTCTCTGGTTCACTCTTCAGTCTCCATGGCTGCAGACCCATAAACGAGTGGTTATCAACCTTCACCCTACTAGATGCTTTGGACCAGTTCCCCAAATCCTCCACTAGTGATCAAAGATTCTAGGAGACGGAGTCAAAAACATCTAAAGGACCAAGAGTTGCAAACACTGCTATAGACACTTACCTTGAAATAAGTCCTGCTTCTGAGTATACATGCAGATGTTAGCTGTTGTGTCAAGTATAGACCACTTTCTGAACATGCCAGGAAGGAACTACTTGTAATCTTAAATGTGACTTTGTGTTTGACATTCAGAGTTTGAGAGGGGGATGGGGGTGGAAGAGGACGTCAATAATAACCAAAATCTGAGCAGATGTGCAGAGGTAGAATGAAAGCATTTTTTCCCTGTTGTGATTGTCAGAAAAATCCCTCCTCTGAAAATGCTATTTGCAGTGGTATTGGGAGATTTCTCCTCAATGCAAATGATATAATCAATTTCCCTTCTGTGCCTTCACATTTATGAGTTGTCTCTCCCCTCCCTCTCCCACCAATCCTCGGTTTGATGCTGTTTGCATTTTTAAAGGCCTGAACATTAAATGGAGAGACATATTTAACATTATATTAATGTCTAGTTTGGCCTTCAGAAACATATAATACAGAGCTGTGCCTTTTCACACAAATTAAAACTTGCTGTATAATTAGTGCGCCTTTGATGCCACCCACTCTTACATTAATCATGTCTGAGAATTCGTTATGCAAGCACCTGCTCCCTTTCCAAAATCAGGTTATTGTTCTAATAAAGCACAGAAGTGGTAATGTTGCGGAATTTCTGGGAAAACCAGTTGGAGCTCATACTGAGCCAAAGTATTTGGGCCAGAGAGTTTTGTCTGTTTTGTAGGAATGGGGCGAGGCAAAAAAAAACTTTCTAAAAAATGGGTATATTTTTGTGTAGGAGGGGGATTCTAAGAACTTGGGGAGTGGAGCTTACCTTTATGTATCAAGTATTTGATACATAATGTTGATATTTTTTTTAAAAAATATCAAAATTATAAAATAATAAAAAGTAATAAGTATTTATTACTTTTTATTATTTGATAATTTTGATATATATTTTTTAAAAGAGTGGAAAAATATTTCTTTTCAACAGACAACACAGCATCTAGAATACTTCAGAATCCATGGATTCTGCGTCTGCAGGTTCATCTGCCCAAGACTTTAATATATCCCCACCCCCAAATTCAAAAAACAAACCTTGATTTTTGGCATTTTATGTAAGTGACAGCATTTTACTGTACCATTGGATATGATGAGATTTCAACACCTATGGATTTTGGGATCCAGCCTAAGCAGATACCACATAGTATAATACTGTGATGGTGCATTACGACATAACAGTATTGCTGTGAAGTAGGACATTCAAGTGCCACCTCGGAGTTGGTTGAGGTAGGCAGGATTTCCCTGGGTACTGGTTGTGGAGGGTCGGGAGCAGGTCAAGGTTTTGCCCTCCCTCCTGCTCGAGATCCCCGTGTACAACTGGTGGGCCACTGTGTGACACAGAATGCTGGACTAGATGGGCTGAGGTCCGATTCAGCATGGCTCTTATGTTCTTATGTTCTTAACATTGTCATTTTCATAAGACTATCCCTGGAGCAACAGTACATCATCCAATAGCACCCTATGATTACCCCAGAGGGGGTAATCATTCCCCACTCATGGAACTATTCTTTGAAAGTGATGCTACATCTCTTATCGTTTTCACAGTACACCAGATGTTTAATGACTGCAATCTGTCTGAGAGTCAAGATAGCAGTCAGGCATCAATAATGTGGCATGTTCTGATTAGTGTTGCTTTTTGTAATTGCACTACTGTCCTGGACAGCTTTTACAGCAAGGACAAGTGGTTGGAGCTGCAGCCTGCAACACTAGAGGAATCCAAGTGGCCAGCTACTGGTCAAAAGACACTTAATATAATGCCAAGTTTTTTAAACTTTATGCTTTTTAAATACATTACAATTGTATCCTTGGTGTTGCCTGCACAGCAGTGTAGTAGCTGCAGAAAGAGAACTCTTAGCAGTTGCCAGCACGTCCCAGGAGGAGGAGCAACCAGAAGACAGCACTTTAGGGAAGGCTGCTGAAGGGTTAATTGCTCCTTCTCATGTGCAATTTCACAGAAAGCAAGCTCAATTATGCAGGTCTGCCAGGTTAGTTGAGAAACAGGCTATTCATAAGCAATACCTGTGGCCTTGGCATGATAGACTCTTGAGTTTGCAGTCTTGTGTTGGAGTTTGCAGTCTTGCTGAATGGTGTTATTGTGAACTTGTGTGACTGGCTTTGTGAATCCTGGACCAGAATTGGACTTAAGTACTTTGGATTCTATCTTACAGCTAGTTATACTGTTACTTACTGATTTGTTTGACATCAGAACATCAACCAGCAGATACCAAGGTATAATACTGTGTTGGTGCATCACGACATGGCTGTGGAGTAGCCATTGTCATTTTCACAAGACTATATTGATGATTTGTGTTTGAGCGTGAACTAAGCACATCATGACAGCTACTGTGATCCTACTCATGGCCTTTTCATTCAGATGTTTTGTCAGTTCACTTTTAGTTTCTCCCAGAGCGCCAATCAGGTTTCGGCGGTGACCAGAGGAGCATTTGCACAGTTAAAACTTGTGCGCCAACTGCGCCCGTACCTTGGGAAGTCTGACTTGGCCACGGTAGTCCACGCTCTGGTTACATCCCGTATAGATTACTGCAACGCACTCTACGTGGGACTGCCTTTGAAGACTGTTCGGAGGCTTCAACTGGTCCAACGGACAGCAGCCAGATTGATAACAGGAGCGGCACTCAGGGAGCGTACAACACCTCTGTTGCACCCGCTCCACTGGCTACCAGTTTGCTACCGGGCACAATTCAAAGTGCTGGCTTTAGCCTTTAAAGCCCTTAACGGTTCTGGTCCAACTTACATGTCCGAACGCATCTCCTTTTATGAACCTTCAAGATGCTTAAGATCATCCGGAGAGGCCCTGCTCTCGGTCCTGCCTGCTTTGCAGGCGCGATTGGTGGGGACGAGACAGAGCCTTTTCAGTGGTGGCTCCTCGGCTTTGGAACGCCCTTCCAAATGACATCAGATTAGCCCCCTCCCTCCTGACATTTCGGAGGAAGGTCAAGACCTGGCTATTTGACCGGGCATTTGCAAATGAAGTATGATTATCAAATAGAGACCTAAGGAACGACAACGATGCAACTGGAAATCGACTTACCGTATTTTTCGCATCATAAGGCGCACCTGCTGATAAGACGCACCTAGATTTTCGAGTAGGAAAATTGGGAAACAAATGGGGGCTGGCTACACTAATATGGGGGGGAGACACTAACATGGAGGGGGGAAGGCACTGGAGCAGAGGGGGGCGGCGATGTACTCACGCTATATTCGCGTGCCCCCCGGCGGCTCCCGGCGGCTCCCCGCGCATGCCCAGACTCTCGCCGCCGTGTCGCCGCAGCCAGCCGGGCGGCGCGGAGGAACGGGGTGGAAGGGGGACTCGTGGGGCGGGCTCGCCGCTCACGGAACCCGAGGAGGAGGGGGGAGGCCACGAGGGCGGCCCCCACGGCGACGCAGCGGCAGCCGTAGCAGCAGCCGCAGCAGCAGCAGCGGAAGGGCCCGAAGCCAGAGGCGCATGTTTGTGACGTCACGAAGATGCGCCTCTGCCGAGGAGGAAGGGGAGGCGGCCGCGCACTGTAAGGAGGCCCGAAAGAGAGGCCGCAGGGAGGGAGGGAAGTGACGTCACGAACATGCGCCTCTGCCGAGGAGGAAGGCCTCGCCGGCCGCGCACTGTAAGAACGCTGTAAGCGCGCGGCCGGCGAGGCCTTCCTCCTCGGCACGGACCCGAGGAGGAGGGAGGCCACGAGGGCGGCCCCACGGCGACGAAGCGGCAGCCGTAGCAGCAGCCGCAGCAGCAGCAGCGGAAGGGCCCGAAGCCAGAGGCGCATGTTTGTGACGTCACGAAGATGCGCCTCTGCCGAGGAGGAAGGGGAGGCAGCCGCGCGCTGTAAGGAGGCCCGAAAGAGAGGCCGGGAGGGAGGGAGGAAGTGGCGTCACGAACATGCAGCCTCTCTTTCGGGCCTCCTTACAGCGCGCGGCCGCCTCTCCTTCCTCCTCGGCAGAGGCGCATCTTCGTGACGTCACGAACATGCGCCTCTGGCTTCAGGCCCTTCCGCTGCTGCTGCTGCGGCTGCTGCTACGGCTGCCGCTGCGTCACCGTGGGGGCCGCCCTCGTGGCCTCCCCCCTCCTCCTCGGGTCCGTGAGCGGCGAGCCCGCCCCACGAGTCCCCTCTTCCGCCCCCGTTCCTCCGCGCCCGCCGGCGGGCTGCGGCGACACGGCGGCGAGTGTGGGGGCATGCGCTGGTGCCGCCGGGAGCCGCCGGGGGGGGGGGCGCGAATATAGCGTGAGTACATCGCCGCCCCCCTCTGCTCCAGCGCCTCCCCCCCCTCCCTGCCTGCATCTTCGCTCCGTAAGACGCAGCTGATTTTTCTTCCTACTTTGGGAGGAAAAAAACTGCGTCTTATGGTGCGAAAAATACGGTAATAATGAGACGCTGATATTGTGTTTTTAACGTTAAATGTTGAATTGTATATGTTGAAATTGTATTGATAACTGTTGATTTGTTTGTCTTGAGCAGTTCCTGCTATTTGTACACCGCATCGAGTCGCCTTCGGGCTGAGAGAGGCGGTCTAGAAGCAAAGTAAATAAATAAATAAATAAATACATCATCGCTGGAACTACAATACGGCACTCTGTATTCATGAGAGATAGATTCATAGACTTCACATAGAGGCACAAAATGCCTCTTTCCCCCAGTGCATACTGGAAGGAAAGAGTTTTGCTTCCCTCCAATGCTGAAGGGGGTGGTTCCTAGGGAACCTTCCAGTAACTGGGGCCATGGTCTCCTTCTGCGAAGGGCAGCCCCAGTTGCTCAGTCAGCGAATGGACTCCGACCCACCACTCCTGCCCATCAACAGTATTGGCTTTGGTTGCCCGTTGGAGCCGGGTAGGAATTTTTCCCCCTTTCCCCCTACAATTTTTGGGGAGAGGGGTTTTTTGCCAACCCCTTTACTGTTTAGGGGCTAGATGGGGTGGTGAATGGATATAAATAGGCCTTAGCGAAAATAGATGGGGAAATCCCATAATTGGTGTGCACCTAAGGCATCCCTCTTTAGGGGTGAAGGCCATTAAGTTAAAGACTCACCTTAAAGTTAAAGTTGATGGGTGAAGTAAAGTTAAAATGGCCCTGGAATGGGAAGAGGCTGGTCTCAATACCTTGAGAATAGACCTCTCTCTCATTTTCCTTAATGGGTTGCCCTGGTTGGATAATCAGGGAATCCAGGTGCTTCGCCCGTAAATTACTTATTTGAAGCCGGGTAGGGAGGCTACCTGGATTGAATACACCAAATTCCTGGCACTCCTTGAGTTAAAGTTAAGGAAAGTTAAATAGGTAACCATTTAAATAAAAGTTGCCCAATTTGAACCCAACAGAATGTTGTGTTGTCTTTTATTTCGGGGGTGGGCAGGCAACAGTGGATAATACTGTTGAAATGAAGGACGTCTAGCCCAAGAATACTATAGTATCACACTGGAGGATCTAGAAAATGACTAGAGGGGATATATTTTGTCAGACATTGATAAATTAAACCATGGATGCTTGTCCCATAAATCCAGGGGTCATACTGTACATTTGTTTTCATTTCCCAGATATATTGAAACTCCATTTCTGGGTCTTGATATTTCACAATATTTTATTTCTCTTTGACTTTGCTTCTGTTTTCCTTCAGGTCTGTCACATTTAAAAGTGAGGCTTCCCTTTTCTTAACCTCAGTTATACCTGGCATATTATGTTCCAGCTGTTTGTCAGTTTCATTCTTGAAGTCCCATAAGTTTTTTACATACTATAATCATTTTCAATAATTTTTAGTTTTATGTTTCTATCAGTTATTTGCACAAGGTAAATCATATTTTTGCATATAATCCAATGTACCATTGCAGTTACTTTATCATGGCATTACATTTATTCAGTCTGCGGGATACTGCTTCATTAACTGATAAGGTGATCAACAGCATCATGACAGTTTACATCTACCACATTTACTATCTGTAGTAATTTTTCAATATTTACTTGGATTATATTTACTGTTATCACCCCCAGATGTTCCTTTTCTTATTTTTCCCTTTTATGCTTTTAAGATACTGACCATGTAGTGGATTATTTTGCTTGGTTTCAAGATTTTTCATGATTTTCCTTCTATGTATGACATTTGTTTCTTCATTTGTTTCCTTTGTATTGTCTCCCTGGACATCGGACAACATTTTAAAAATTGTTTTCTTTGATGCGTTCACTCAAGGATTTATTCCCCCCCCCCCCCCACAGTTTTCTTCATTTTACCACCAGTATTGCATGGCAGATATATAGGCAATAAATATCACTTTGAGAATGTAAGACATAGTTTTCTGTCATAATTTTCTTGGGGCATGGCATGTGCTGGAATTTTGAATAGACGTTCCACAAGAGGGCTCCAGATGAAAATTTTGGAAAAGTGCTGGTGAAACCTTCAATCCCCCACCCCCCCTCTTGAGACCGGAACTATCTGATGGAGGAAGAAGTGCTGATCAAAAAAAGGTAAAGATCGGTACCTTGGAAAGAAAAGAGGAGTGGATGGGAGTGGATTTAAAATCAGACTGAGAAAGTTTGGAAGGAGATAAAGATGGCGGGCTCGGCAAGTGCTCTTGGAACAAAAAATGGACAGCCTGGAAGGGAAAATGGATAACATGCTAGACTTCCTGAAAGGTAAATTTGATGAAGTGGATAAGAAACTGGAGGGGGTGGAACGATGTGTGGGCGAACTCAGTAAAGAAGTGAAGGAGGTCAAGGAAGCATCTAACCAGTTGGAAGAGAAAGTAGAAAAAATGAAAAAGGAATGCAATCTCAGTTCAAAGCGATGGAGGAGTCGTTGCAGAGGCAAAGCTTGAGAATTGCCAATTTGGAAGATCGTCAGAGGAGACGGAATGTGCGCTTGAGTGGTTTCACCCCCGATTTTGCCCAAGTAGGCGGGCTGAAGGAAGCTTTAAGGAAGTGGTTGGCACAGAATGGTCTGGACATTCAGGAAGCACAATTGGAGAGAGCCCATTGGATTTTCCCAGGTGGGGGTCCGCAGAGACAAAAGGATATGGTGGTGGCTTTCTCATCGGAGAGCCTTGCCGAGACTGTGTTCAGAAGTCTGAGAAAAATCCCTGATCTTAAGTTTGGCGTGAACAAGATCGTTTGTCTTCGGAACTTATCCAAACAAACTTTGGACAATTGCGCTGCTCTGAGGCCGATAACATCTTGTTTACACAAGAATGGGGTGAGATTCACGTGGGTGTTTCCGGCTGCAATTTTGGTGTTTAAGTATGGGGAGACTTTGAGAGCGAGGAATTTGGAGGAGGGGCAGAAACTCCTCGCCCGGCTGGGAATAAGTGAAGGAGGATTCCAGCAACCGGAAGGAGCAGCAGGCGGCGGAGAACCCAGGCCTCCCAGTGGAATGAGTGGGGCAACCTCCAGTAGGAGCGCCACGCCGGAAGAACTCGCTCTGCAAGAGGAAATTGAACGTGATCGCAGAATGCAGGAAATGCAAGACGAAGTGGTCGCCTGGAGGCGAGAAAGGAAACGACAGGCCCAGGACGTCAAAAAGAAGTGAAGGAGGGGAATGGAGGAACTGAACTTTTCTTTTTCTTTTTTCTTTTGTTTACTGTATCTTTGGGATTATGGAGAGGACATACCTTCTTTCCTCTTTTCTTTATAGGTAATTAGTCTCTTTTATGGGAACATGGCAAGATTACTTAAGTGGGAGAGGGGGGAGGGAGGGGGGAAGAAGAAGGGGAAACCTGATGGAAAAGGGGAAATGGGAGCCAAGCAGTGGGACCGCGCTCACCAGGATGGCCTCCATAAATGGCCGAGCGTGTGGCTGGCCTCTCCACTCTGGTTTGGGGTGGAGTCACGGAGGAGGCACGGGAGGTGGCTGGGGGTTGGAGGGTTTGAGGGGTAGGCAGCTGGCAAACAAGTTAGGACAAATACAGGCAAGAAGAATAAGAATAAGGAGGAACAATGACTGACATTACAATTTTGGCTTTGAACTCGAATGGTTTATCTACGGACTTTAAGAGATTTCGGCTAGCTAAATTGACAAGGGAAAATAAGGTGGATATACTGGTATTGACGGAAACGCATAAAGGCAGGGATGGCCAGCAACTAACTAATGATAAGAGTTGGAAATGGGTTTATGAGTCCCGTGGGACACGGAGCGCAAGGGGGACGGCAATTCTGGTGCATGAAAGAGTTCCCCTGGAAAGGGTGGAGTGGAAAAAGGACAAGGAGGGGAGATGGGTGTTTATGAAAGGGGTGATACATGGGCAAAAGCTGACAGTGGCAACCATATATGCCCCCAATGTGCAACAGAAACAATTTATTGTGAATGTTAAGAGTAAACTGGACAATTTTAAAGAGGGGACGACAATTTTTTATGGAGATTTCAATATCCAAATGTCATCGGTAGGAGGGAATAACAGAAGATCTCTAAATTTAAATAAGTTAAATATGGTGGACCTGCATAGTGGAGTGGGAAATAGAAGCACCTAATCGATACAGTCTTTAGCTGTATCGATTATATACTGATGGATAGGTCAGGAAATGCTCAGGTGAGAAGGGCAGAGGTGAGGCCCACGTGGCTCTCCGACCATGCGCCAATATTAGTGAAGCTGAGAATGACACAACGGAGGAACCCAAGAATATGGAGATATAATATGGCCATAGTAGCCAGGGAGCAGGATAAAAGAGAATACAGGAGGAAATAAAAGAGTATTATAGGTTAAATGATAGAGGGAACATGTCCAAAGCAGTACTGTGGGACTGCGGCAAAGCGGTCTGGAGAGGCCAGCTAATAAGTCTGGAGGTAGAGGTGAATAGGAGATGGAGAAGGGAAAGAGAGAATAAAATCAAGGAAATCGAAAGGATTCAGGATCAATTGAAGCTGACCAAGGTTAGAGAATGGTATAGGCTATTAAAACAGAAAAAGAAAGAATTGGAGCAATATGATGAGCTGCATTGGAATAAAATGAGAATGGCAATTAGGCAAAAAATTAGTTCTTGGGGGACAAAGTCAGTGAAACAACTGGCAAGATATTTAAAAAAGAGAAAGGAGAAATCGCATATTCAGGCGTTGAGGGACACAAAGGGAGAGCTGAAGGAAGGTAAGGAAGAAATAGAAAGGATTATGAAAGAATTTTATGAGAAACTATATAAACAGGAAGAGGTGAGCGGGATACCAATAGAGGTTGGGCAAAGGGTAAACGAAGAGGACAAAAACTATTTAAATGCAGAGATCAGGCAAGTAGAGGTGGAGAGGGTTATTAAGCAACTGAAGATGGCAAAGGCGCTGGGTCCAGATGGGTACTCAGGAGAATTTTACAAAACATATCTAAGGGATTTGTTACCATTTCTGACAGAGCTATTTAATGAGGTCTTGACGGAGCAGGTCATCCCACAGACATGGAAGTTATCGGAGATTGTAACTATACCAAAAGTAGATCGTGATGAGACGAACCCGGAGTCCTACCGTCCCATAAGCTTAGCAAACCAAGATTACAAAATATTTGCAAAGGTATTGGTGAATAGGCTGGAGGGGATAATTCCAAAAATTATAATGGGGGATCAATTTGGTTTTGTGAAAGGAAGACGGATCAGTGAACCGATTAGGAATGTAATGAATGTGCTACACCATGCTACTGCGGCCAAGAAGAAGCTGGGAATATTAAAACTAGATGTCTATAAGGCATTTGATAAAGTAAACCATAGCTACCTGTATGAGGTGTGTAAGGCACTAAATTTAGGAGAGAGGTTTTGTGAAGTGATTAGGAGTATATATATGGGGAGCCAGGCATACATACGAGTGAATGGGAACAGGACGGAGAATATCAGAATACAGAACGGGACTAAGCAGGGATGCCCCTTATCTCCAATGCTTTTCGTAATGGCGATAGAAACACTAGCGAACAAGGTCAGGGCAGCAAGCACATGGGAAGGGTATAGGATAGGGGAGATAGAGGTGAAGGTGAATTTGTTTGCGGACGACGCAATATTATTAACCCAGACCCCATTGAAAATGGTAAAGTAATGAAGGAAACTCTGCGAGAGTTTGAGGAACAATCGGGGCTTCAGGTGAATATGGAGAAGTCTGAAATGATGTTTATAAATATAGGTCCGAGGGAACAGTTAGAGGTAAGGAAAGTATCAGGGTTAAAATTAGGGGTAAAAAGAATGAAATATCTGGGGGTGTGGATATATAAGAACATAGAGAGGATAACAGAAGCAAACTATGGAAAGATCTGGAAAAAAGTGTTGAAACAGATGAAAGGCTGGAAACAGAAAAGCCTGAGAAGAATGGCAAAAATAAGAGCAATTAAAATGATGATCTTGCCAAAAATTTTATACCTAGCCCAGGCCTTGCCAGGGGTCCTCCCAGGAAAAAAGATAAAAGAATGGGATAGGAAATTGAATTATTGGGTGGAGGGAGGAAAGAAACTGTAGCACAGCAGTTCTCGTTTGTGCCTGGAGGGCAGGGGATAGGACCTGGGGTCCCATTAGCATTAGAACCAGCGGTGCCAGAACAGGATTCAGAGGATGAGCTAGATGACTGGGGCGAAGGGCAGCTTTCCCCTCAGGGGCCTCTTTCGCCCACAGAGAGCTTGGCCTGGGAAGAAATGTGTTTTGGTCCTAGTGAAGATTCAGATAACCAGGTGCAGATAGACAGCGATTCTGGGAGTTATGAACATCCGGGGGGGAGATCTTCTCAGGAGCCTCCTGAGGAAGATATGGAAGAAGGCGCATGGGAAACGACTAGGGAGGAGAGCTCTCAGGAGATAGAAACACAGCTGTGGAGAGACAAGGTCGAACCTTTGATAGGAGACGGAACATAGAGTCTAGCAGAAGGGAATGGTCTAAGAGCATAGACCGGCCGAGGTCCGTGAGCAGCGATTGGAGACGCAGAAGCCTAGAGCGTCGGGGACCTCGGCCGAAGGATTAAGTATAGGATCCGTGGGAACAAATCCTCAGTGCTCCGGCCACGTCTCATCTGAATAGGCGTGAAGCGGAGTGGGACCACAAGCTAAGCTAGCCAGTGGCCATCAAGCCTTGCCTTGCCTTGCCTTGTTCCTGATCCGCATAGCTTTGCGGAGCCTTGCCCTGTTTCCTGATCCGCATAGCCTTGCGGAGCCTTGCCAAGCTTTTGCCTATTTGCTACGTTACCTTGGACATTGTTACTTCAAGCCTTTTGGATTGCGTTTATATTCTATTGGACATTATTCTTTGGAACTGTTATTATTCTTCAATAAAGTAGTTAGCCTTCAGTCTGTCTCTGTGTGTGTGTTTAAGGGGCCGGTCAAGTCCATGCATCGTGACAGTTGGCCGGAGCACTCCTGAACCCCTTATCACACCACGGGACGCCGAAGGAAGTGACCCACGGCGGTAGCAGCCATGGCCAACTTGTCGGACGCGCAAGTGGCGGCGTTACAACAGGAGGTGGGAGAGCTGAGGACCAGGGCCGGGCGCCACCCGGGAGTGAGCACGCCTGCCCGCTTCGGGGGCAATCCCGCGCAAGTTGAGGTGTTCCTCTGCCAGGTGGACCTATATTTGGAGCTGCGACCCACAGAGTTTGCCACCGACCGGGCCAAGGTGGGGTTTATTTTTAACCTGCTGGAGGGAACGGCAGCGACGTGGGCTACTTCGTTGATCCGGGCCCAGTCCCCCCATGTGAACACTCTAAGGGCATTCATAGACGCTATCCGGGCGACCTGGGGCCCACCTGTGAATGAAGAGTTGGCTGAGCGTGATTTAGCCCGGCTGACGATGAAGGACTTGTCCCTGTCTCAATACATTTCCCGTTTTCGAGTGCTGGCTGCCCAGGTGCAGTGGAACCTTTCGGCGTTGCGTTACCACTACATCGCGGGGCTGACCACGGAGTTACAACAAGAGCTGTTGAAACATGCACGACCCGCGGATCTGGAGGCAGCGATCACCTTGAGTCTACGTGTCGAAGCGGGGCTGCAAACCCGGAGGCGATGGGACAAAAGTGTGGTGGAGAAGCCGGTGGCGCGAAAGGAGGCAGGGGCTGGACAGTTTTTGCCCCGGCAGCTCGCTACGCCACCAGCGGGCTCGGATGAGCCGGAACCCATGCAGTTAGGCACGGTGCGGCCTAAGGTAGACCAGGCCGAAAAAGCACGGCGACAGCGTCTGAATTTGTGTTGGTACTGCGGGGGGGCCGGACATTTCTCCAGAGAGTGCCCCCAAAGCCCCGTGGGAGACTCCTAGAGCCTCTGCCGCCCTGGGAGGGGCCCCGGAGGCCGAAGAAGCCATCCAGGCGACGGGGGAAGGGGCCGGCCGGGTGTAAGAGGGTTCGCTCACTCGGCCGCCGTCGCTACTCTTCCCCCTGAACCCAAGACTGGACAATTGTTCCTTGTAATGGTTGGCCTGTGGTCGCCCGAGAAGGGGCCGATGATGGTTCATGCCATGATTGACTCGGGGGCCACCAACAACTTCATTGATGCAGACTATGCCAAGTCTGCTGGATTAAAATTTCTTGATCTCCAAGAGCCAAAGGGTGTACAGACTATTGATGGGAGAACCCTGAAGACGGGGGCTGTGACCCAGTATACCGCCCCTACCAAGATGTGGACCAGCTCCCATAAAGAGGACATTTCTTTTCTTGTGACCAAGCTCCCCGATTTCCCCATTGTCCTGGGCATTGTGTGGCTCGCTCTCCATGACCCCCAGATTTCCTGGACCAAGAGACAGCTCGTTTTTTCCTCCGACCATTGCCAGAGTCACTGTCTGACGGCCCGGGCCTGCCAGGCTCAGGAAGTCGAAACGGTGGCCACACTGCCCAAGAAATATGCCGGATTTTGGGACGTCTTCAGCGAGAAGGAGGCAGAGCGTTTGCCTCCCCACCGGCCCTATGATTGTGCCATTGAACTTGAACCCGGAGCCCCAATCCCGCAGGGCAGACTCTACCCTCTCTCGGAACCAGAGCAACAGGCTCTCCGGGATTTCCTGGATGAGAATCTGCGGAAGGGCTTCATTCGGCCCTCCCAGTCCCCGGCTAGGCGCGCCATTCTTTTTGTCAAAAGAAATCGGGGAGTTGCGGCTCTGCAATGACTATCGAGAACTCAACAAGATCACGGTTCGAACCGCTACCCCTCCCCTGATCCCCGAGCTCTTGGAGCGGATGCGGGAGCCAAGGTGTTCACTAAACTGGACTTGAGGGGTGCTGACAACCTTGTCCGGATTCGCCAGGGCGACAAATGGAAGACAGCCTTCCAGACCAAGTGGGGCAGTTTCGAATACCTGGTAATGGGATTCGGTTTGTGCAATGCCCCAGCCTGTTTCCAACCTTTTATGAATGACATTTTCCGGGACCTGCTAGATCGTTATCTGGCGGTCTACCTAAACGACCTGCTCATTTTTTCTCTCCGGATCAGGCGACCCCACGACCGCCATGTCAAGGAAGTGCTCCAGAGACTGCGAGCCCACGGGCTCTATGCTAAGCTGGAGAAATGTGCTTTTGATCTGCGTGAGGTGGACTTTCTGGGCTACCTGCTTGAAGGGGCTAAGTTTCCGGTGGAGGTGCACACTGACCACCGGAACTTGGAACACTTGAAGTCCCAGCGCAAATTGAACCAGAGGCAACAGAGATGGTCCCTGTTCTTTGAAAGATTCAATTTCCGCATCCACTATGTGACCCCCAAGCAGACCAAGCAAGCTGATGCCCTGTCTCGGAAGCCGCAGTACGTTCGTGGCGGTGAGGGGCTTTCTGAGGCTCGTCTCCTGAAAGCGGAGAACTTTGCTGCGGCCCGGGCGGCTCCTGTGAACCCTCCGGTGGCTCCGCCGGCCCCTACGGACAAGAGGCCTTTGAGTGAGCGGGTCCAGGAGCGCCAACGGGCTGATCCCTGGGTGCAAGAACAGCTGGCCAAGGGGGTGCAAGCCCCTTTCCAGGTAAAGAACGGGGTACTCTACCACCGTGACTCTGTTTATGTGTCCCCCGGGCCCGAGAGGGCAGACATTCTCAAACTTTGCCACGATAGTCAGGCCGCTGGTCATTTCGGGCTGTTCAAGACCCTGCAATTGGTCCTACGGGATTTCTGGTGGCTTAAGGTGCGGAGGGATGTGGAGGACTATGTGGGCTCTTGCCCTGTGTGTCAGGGCCAAGAACCCGGGGGGCAAGCCGGCCGGTTTGCTTCAGCCGCTTCCGACCCCCTCTGCTCTCTGGAAGATGATTTCGGCCGACTTCATCACAGACTTGCCTAAGTCCAAGGGCTTCACCACGATCCTGGTCGTGGTGGACTGTTTCACCAAGATGGGACACTTCATTCCCTGTGTGGGGGTGCCTACTGCCAAAGAGACTGCTGATATGTTTGTGCAACATGTGTTCCGGCTGCATGGCCTGCCTCAGAGTTTGGTGACCGACCGCGGCACCCAGTTCACTTCCCAGTTCTGGAAGGCTGTCCAGAAGTTGCTGGGGATTGATGTGCGGATGTCCACGGCCCATCACCCCCAGTCTGACGGCCAGACCGAAAGGGTCAATGCCACCTTGGAACAGTACCTACGGTGCTATGTCAACTATCAGCAAACCAACTGGGCGTCCTTGTTGTCCCTGGCGGAGTTTGCCTACAACAACGCGACGCACGAATCCATCAAGGAGACTCCTTTCTTTGCCAACTATGGACACCATCCTCGCTTCTACCCTCCGGTGGACCCGTCCGGCGGGGCGTCGGAAGCGAAAGATTGGCTTCAGGAGCTCACTGCCTTGCAAGACTTGCTGCGCACTCAATTGGACCAGGCTAAAGCGGATTATAAGCGGATGGCTGATCGGCGGCGCCAGGAGGGCCCTGCGATCCTGGTGGGGGATAAAGTTTGGCTGTCTACCAAGAATCTGCCCACACAGCGGCCTAGCCGCAAGTTGGATGCTCGATTTCTGGGGCCTTACACAGTATTGGAGAAGGTGGGGCCTGTTTCTTTCAAACTGCAACTCCCAGCGGACATGAAAATCCACCCTGTGTTTCACCGTTCCTTGCTCCGCCCGGCGAAGGGGGTGCGGCCTGATGTGACGCAGCCACCTCCTCCCCCTGTGATGCGTGACGGTGAGGAGGAGTTGGAGGTGCGTGACATCCTGGATGCGCGTATTCGCTACCGGAAGCTGGAGTATCTCATCGACTGGAAAGGCTTTGGGCCGGAAGAGCGTTCTTGGACGCGGGCTCGTGACGTCCATGCCCCGGACCTTGTCGCTCGGTTCCATCGCAAGTACCCTGACAAACCCAAGCCTCGGGGGCGGCCTCGGAGGGGCCCTGAGGGGGGGGGGGATAGTGTAGCACAGCAGTTCTCGTTTGTGCCTGGAAGGCAGGGGATAGGACCTGGGGTCCCATTAGCATTAGAACCAGCGGTGCCAGAACAGGATTCAGAGGATGAGCTAGATGACTGGGGCAAAGGGCAGCTTTCCCCTCAGGGGCCTCTTTCGCCCACAGAGAGCTTGGCCTGGGAAGAAATGTGTTTTGGTCCTAGTGAAGATTCAGATAACCAGGTGCAGATAGACAGCGATTCTGGGAGTTATGAACATCCGGGGGGGAGATCTTCTCAGGAGCCTCCTGAGGAAGATATGGAAGAAGGCGCATGGGAAACGACTAGGAGGAGAGCTCTCAGGGAGATAGAAACACAGCTGTGGAGAGACAAGGTCGAACCTTTGATAGGAGATGGAACATAGAGTCTAGCAGAAGGGAATGGTCTAAGAGCATAGACCGGCCGAGGTCCGTGAGCAGCGATTGGAGACGCAGAAGCCTAGAGCGTCGGGGACCTCGGCCGAAGGATTAAGTATAGGATCCGTGGGAACGAATCCTCAGTGCTCCGGCCACGTCTCATCTGAATAGGCGTGAAGCGGAGTGGGACCACAAGCTAAGCTAGCCAGTGGTCATCAAGCCTTGCCTTGCCTTGTTCCTGATCCGCATAGCTTTGCGGAGCCTTGCCCTGTTTCCTGATCCGCATAGCCTTGCGGAGCCTTGCCAAGCTTTTTGCCTATTTGCTACGTTACCTTGGACATTGTTACTTCAAGCCTTTTGGATTGCTTTTATATTCTATTGGACATTATTCTTTGGAACTGTTATTATTCTTCAATAAAGTAGTTAGCCTTCAGTCTGTCTCTGTGTGTGTGTTTAAGGGGCCGGTCAAGTCCGTGCATCGTGACAGAAACCAAGGATAAGGAAAAAATGGAGGATAGCAAACGAAACGGAGGGAGGATGGGGAATCCCTATCTTAGAACTGTACGGAGATGCCTTTCAAATTGAGAGATTGATGGAGCTGCAGAAGGATGACAAGAGATGGGTAGCATTGGAAAAAGAAGCGAACGCAGTGGGAAGAGAGGAACTGATATTCAGGAGATGGGGGAAAAAGTGAAGTGGAGAAATTGATGGGACCAATGAGGGCCACGGTGGGAGTGTGGAGATCTTGGCAAAGGAAGATAGCGCCGGGAGTCTCAAAAGTAGCCTCCCTGGAGGTCATGAACCCTGAGAGGGAGGAAAACCTGAGCAGAACAATAAGGGAACTGAGAGAGAAGGGGGTCACGAGACTGGAGCAACTGGTGGATGAAGGGGGCAGAATCAGGAGAGAGAGGATGGAGAATTGGCTGGGAGGAAAGCAGTAGTTGCAGATCAGGGCGATATGTGAGTACCTTAGGCAGAGGGAGGTGAGAGAGGCCTTGCCAAGAGAGGACACGGAAATCGAGAAGATAATCAGGGAAAAGAAGGAAGGGAAAAGGGTCCAGGTCGGAAGGATCTACAAAATATATCATTAGGAGGGAGTACAGTAGAAGAGTTAACCACAATGTGGGAGAGGGAGTTGCAGGTCTCAGGAGTAGAGATGGAGAGGATAGTGGGGGATATTGTAAAACTCAAAAACATAAGAGTCAGGGAGACAAGGAGGAAAATACTGCACAAGTGGCACCACACCCTGGCCCAATTGACCTATCTTTCTCAAAATGTGAGCACTCGGTGCTGGCATGGCTGCCGAGACAAAGGAGTGTATATGCACCTACTATGGGAATGCGAGGTGGTCCAAAGATTCTGGAAAGAGGTAGAAGGGGAGATTAACAAAGTATTGAATATAAATTGGACCATCACAAAAGAGACGGCGGTGTTGGTAAAAAAGAACAAGATGGAGGATCACTCGGAAACGAAGGCAGCAATGATAGAAAGCGCCCAGGCGGTGGTGGTTCTAGGCTGGAAGGACTCTACGAAATGGACAATCGAGAACTGGCTGCGGTACTTGGTAGAACACATTCAATTTGAAATTATGGAAAAGAGGGTGAATCAGCTACAGGAGGATAAATTGCGAGAGCTGTTGGGACGATGGGATAGGGTGAGAGGATATATTGTTTGGAGAACCCGGGATCAAACCATTAGAAATAAGTTGGAGTTGTTGTTTAAGATGTAATGAAATGTAAATGTCCGGAAAGCTTGCAGAAGAGAAAGAAGAAAAGGAAGATGCAACCCTCAGCAGGGGTGGAGGAGCATGGATGGTTGTGAGGGGGGAGGGTCACATGCACAGGGCACTGTGTTTTTATGTATATGTTTGTATGGATGTTATAAACTTTGAAATAATAAAAAAATAAACAAAAAATAATAATTTTCCATTTCTTTTCATCTAGTCGCATTTCAGTCCATCCAACAATTTAGTACTATATCAAATAACTGGTATGGCTAAGGAGTTTGTTGCCTGAATTATGTTCCTATTGTTATACTTTGATTTTTAGGACTTTGTGTACTTGATACTAATGATTTATTCCACTTTCTTATGTTGGATATTCTTCACATGTGTATGTGTCTCTTCAAGTCAGGTGACCCCATGAATTCAATAGGGTTTACATAGGCAAGGAATATCAGACAAGGTTTTGCCACTTCTCTCCTCTGAAATATAGCAAACAGCACCTGTTATTTGTTGGTAGCCTCCAATCAGGTTTGCAGCTTATTGTGGTGATGGTGACTTATTTACTGTATTTATATCCTGCCTTTTCCTCAACTCTTGGATTCAGCACCGTCTGTGAAGAGCCTGGGTGTCCAGTTGGACTCCCAGCTGACCATGGAGGCCCAGGTCTCCATGGCCAGCAAGGCTGCTTTTTTCCACCTCCGCCAGGCAAGGAGGCTGGCCCCCTACCTCTCCCGGAGCGACCTAGCCACGGTGATCCAAGCCACGGTCATCTCAAGGCTAGACTACTGTAACGCGCTTTACGTTGGCCTGCCTATGTCGTCGATCCGGAAGCTCAAGCTGGTGCAGAACACTGCCGCCCGGCTCCTGTCTGGGGCACCAGCAGGATGCCGTATAACACCAATTTTGCAGGATCTGCACTGGCTGCCTATTGAGCACCGGGTCGCCTTCAAAGTGCTGGTTCTTACCTTCAAGGCCATACACGGTCTGGGGCCAGCGTATCTGAGGGACCGTCTCACCCCATATTGCCCAGCGAGATCACTTCGGTCCGAAGAGGCCAACCTGTTGGTAGTACCATCTGTAAAGTCGGCACATCTAACATCGACCCGCCGGAGGGCGTTCTCTATTATAGCTCCCACACTATGGAACGCCCTCCCGGCCGAAGCCAGAGCCCTGAGAGATCTGCTGCCATTTAGACGGGCCTGCAAAACTCATTTGTTTAGGCAGGCCTTCGGCGAGTAGGCCTCGTCTATACTCTCTGGGCTGTGATATCTCCTGCTGCTCAATTGTTATATTGCATTTTGCTGTTTAATTGTTTTAACTGTTTTTAACTGTTTTTATGTTTTAACCTGTGGCGTTGTGCCACTGGCTCTGTGAGCCGCCGCGAGCCCCCGGGAGTCGGCGGCGAAGAAGCCCCAATAAATAAATAAATAAATAAATAAATGTAGTTAGGTATGGCTTTAAAAAATCACATTATCATTAAAATATGCAGTAGTTATAATAGAATTAAAATAGAATTAAAAACATATCCAGACAATACAGTAGATTATTAAAATCCTTTTTCCCCTAAGCAGTTAGCTCCCAAATGTCAAACTAGGGGAAAATGTCTTGGCTTGCCTCTGGAAGATGCCAGCCTCACCCGCAGTCTCAATTCCTTGACTGCGGTTTCCTTTCCAATTAATGACTGAGTAAAGGGTATGGGAAATCTTGAACTATTTCAATGGCTTCACTGTCTCCTTTAAAGTGATGCAAATTATCTGTGGTCATTATTTTTGTTTTCTTAATGATGAATTGCATTTGCATTTTCTTCCTTGACTTTCTTCAATATTTGTTCCAAGTCTTTGCTCTTTTCTGCTAATAATATAGTGTTGGAGAGTCAGCACAGTGTGCACGTTTGAGCGCTGGGCTTGGATTCAGAAAGACCAGCGTTTGAATGCCTGCATGGCCATTCAAATCCATAGACAAAAGCAAACCCTCTCAAGACAAAATGCGCCAGAGAAACTCCTATGCCAAGCTTACTTTAGGGTTGCCATAAATAAGAAATTATGTGAGGTCACACAACAAGAAGAAAGGAAAATGAGGAAGAAGAAAAGGAGGAGGAGAGGGGATGTCATCTGATATTTTAAATTGGCCTACTAAGTTGTCTTCAGTTTCTACACTTCCTTCCTCTGAATTTAACCCAGTTTTACATATGATACCTTCAGTTAAAGAGAAAGGGTGCTAAAATGCTAATTTACTAAACCCCCTTGCCAACTAGAAACCATTCTGTTTTTCCATATTCTGGCCTGAATGCACCTCAGGAAAATCATGTGCTGTGACTTACCTATCTGTTTAAGACCAATCCATGGTATTTCATGATCTAAATAGTCAACTACTTTGTAGGCATGTGCAATCGATAAAAAAAGTTTCAAAAGTCATTACAAAATTAGGGGGCACTGGCATTTGCTTTCTAAAGTGTTTCTAAAGTATTGTTAGTGAATATTTCATGATTAGAATGAGAGTAATTAAATTTAATCACTTTTTGTTATAGTAATTGCACATAATTACTGTAATTGAGTAAACTTCAGGGGTTTCTTTCTCCTTTATTTTTACAGCTATTGGAGTGAAACTTGCTACAATGGTAGAATACATTTACTACTGCTAGTCCATCAAGATTCAGAATGTTTCACTTATCCAATAATGTTTGGGGAATTTTCAAAGCTTTTATAAACAACATTAAAAAAACATGAGCGATCTCCTTGAATTTTCTATACAATGACACAAGATAGCAGGGGATCATTCCCCTCAACTTTCAGAAATATTCATACATCTACGGATTTTAGGGAATTTTTAAAAAGTTTTGACCAAAAGGTTTTTTTAAACAGCTATCTCATTGAATCTCTCTTATATATTAACCAATAGAAACCAATTCTACATTTTCATAGAATCCTAGAGTTGGGGGGGGGGAGGCTCCATGGGCCATCTAGTCCAATTCTTCTTCCAGGCAGAAGGGCACCATCAAAACGCTCCTGACAGATGGCCATCCAGCTTTTAAACTAATTCATATGCTTCCCTTATTAAGTTGGGGGGATCTGCAAGGGCCATCCATTGAGGGATTTATTCTCAGCCCAGCACTGATTTACATATTTGTAATAAAGTATCAGTCAGTCCTCCTCTTTGCAGATTCAACAATTTATTGGAACTCTTGCTGGCTGCTGTTACAGAGGAAGAATAGCTCTCCTTATCCCGACTGGGGCTTTCTGATGCAAGCGGGATCCTGGGAAATGCAGGTAAGGGCAGGGCTTTTTGCATTCTCTGTCTTAGAGCTCCTCACCTTCCAAAATTACATTTCCCAGAGTTCTGTACTTTCCCAGCAAACTCTGCTCCCTGGTTTCCCTCTCCTAATGGCAAGAGGCCATTAATTTAAAGAGGAAAGGCAGCCTTTTTGGCTTGGCTTTGCTTCCTTCCGCTGAAAATAAAATTAACTTTGGGGGCTTCCAAGATTGACAAAATGAAAATGAAAATGTATTGGGTAAGTTTCAGTTCTTAAGTTTTTGGTATGGGGCATGCCCACGTGTTGGATATTTTCTCATAAATATGAATGTAACAAATTTGATATGACTTACGAGGACTAACAAAAAGTGCACACCTTTACTACAAGCATCAACCGATTTTCTTCTGAAACTCTTTAGTGTTCAACATGTTGTCATGATATTTTATTATCCCTTAATGTTCCATTGAAAACCTGGTCATGCTATCTTTATGTCATGCCACCTACGCAGATGGAAGGAGTGCCTGCTGATATTCATCAGATGCTTGAATTCAAATGCGACAGCAGCATCTAGTGTTCAGGATGGAGAACAGCATTGCTGCTCTGTGTACAACCTGGGAAAAAGCTGTGTTGGCTGTGTGTGCAGCAAAATACAACTAAATCCAAAATCCATAAGCAGTGATGCCCTTTTGAGACCAACTCCAAAGGATAAAATATATTATGCCAGCTTCATTGACTTCTTCATCAATCCTAAATGTTTAAAATCAGAAGGAAACGATGATGATATTGGAGTCACAGGCTTACGATGTTGTCAGTTAAGATGATCGAAAGGGATCTCAGTGCAGACAGAGGACACTCCTATTCGTCTTGTGAGCTCTTGGGACAAAGAACAATAAAAACAACAAATAAATTAATAACAATAAAAAGAGGAGGCCAATAAAAGGCATGTCTTCTGAGGTACGATGGGTTTGACAACTGAGACCGGAAAAAAAGAGCACATGTCAATATTCTTCTCTGACTATAATTGACAGTGAGGCATTTCGTGTGTTTTTCTTTGTTAAAAGCACTACTTCCTAAGCTGTGTGTGTCCCTTCAAGTTACTAGTTGACTTTTGACAACCCCACAAATTGTACTGAGTTTTCTTGGACGAGGAATATGAAGTATTGGTTTTCCACTGCCTTCTTCTGAAACACAGCCTACAGCCCTTGGTATTTCAGATGTGGTAATTATATCTGACCCTGCTTAGTTTTCAAGTATAGCCGGCCTGAATGTTTAAAACCAAGTCCAGTTCTGTAGAATATGGATTTTGTTTACATACTTTGTTTCCTCCTCTGTTATATGGTTTACATCTATTTCTGTCATTGTGTAATCAATTTGTCTTCCCTCCCAACTGATGAATTGTTTAAAAGAGCACTTTGACTGCAGAGTTGCCTATCCTTATCTTAAGTAGCACTGACACTACAATTTTTTCCATGTCAACTGGGTTTAAATCTGTTAATTCACTCAAGCATTTTATGTGCAGTCTAATCTGTTGTACTGACTGTTTTGAAATTTGTTTTGTTTGGTTGACATATGTATAATATTTCCATATGACCGAGTCATGTCAATGTATGCAACTCAATTTCCATAAAAGATAAAAGGGGTTTAATACTAATTTTAATAGATGATTTAATACATCCTTATTGCTTCTGTTACTGCTGCCGTTTATAAAGCCACAGAACTGTTTTCTTCAATACAGAAACATCAAACATTATCAAAAAATGTTTTCTCTGTTGATCGTATTTACTTAGAGTCATGGTGATAATACAAAAGCAGTTACAAAGCAAACAGAATGTTAGTATCCTCTAGTGCTGGCATGGGCAAACTTTCTAACTTGGGGGTCGCATGGCAGACCGGAGTGGGGTGGATGGGCCAGGAAGGAGGAGGTTCTCCCCAAGTCCCTCCCCTTTCCTCCCCTTCCTCTTTCAGGGGCAGAAAGTGAAGGAAAGACAGGAAACATTTGGATGCCAAAAGGGTTGGCCTTGGTCAGGATGAGATGGTGGATGGGAAAGGTAAAAGTGTATCCATTAGACCTTGTATTGCCTATTCCTGACATATAATCCTAGAATCCTAGAGCTGGAAGAGACCCCCAAGGGCCATCCAATCCAAACCTTTGCCATGCAAGAAGGCACAGTCAAAGCATTTCCAACAGACAGCCTATGTGGACAAGCCTCCAGAGAAGGAAACTCCATCACACTCCCAGACAGGCTACGCTGCACTCCAACAGCTCTTACTCTCAGGGAGTTCTTTCTAACCTTTTCAATCAAATCTCTTTCCCTGCCATTTGAAACCATTGCTCTCTTGTGCCCTGGTCTCTAGAGCAGCAGAAAGTCAGTTTTCCTCCTCCTCCTTAATGGGATATCCTTTAAAATCCTGAAACATGGTTCTCATGTTCCCTCTTTACCTTCTCTTCCCCCAGCTAGAGAGAAGGAAGGGTAGACAAAAGGGGAGGAAGGAAGGAAGGAAGGAAGGAAGGAAGGAAGGAAGGAAGGAGGAGGAAGGAAGGAAGGGGGGAAGGGAGGGAGGAAGGAAGGAAGGAAGGAAGGAAGGAGGGAAGAAAGTGAGAAGAAAGGAAGGATGGAAGGAAAGAGGGAGGTAAAGAAGGGAGGAAGGAAAGAGAGAAGGAAATATAGGATGGTGAGAGAAAGGAGGGCCTGAGAAAAAAGCCCAAGTGGCTGCATCCAGTCCCCGGGCCTGGGTTTACCCATACCTGCTCTAGTGTCAGAACACGTGTATTTCAAAAAGCTGTCTAAATTTGTTCATTTCAGGCCTAAGGGGATGGATTTTAAAATAATAGTAGCAACTTCAAGCAAACACTTGCAGATTACATCACAGCAGTATCAACTGAATATGTTTAATCTTAAATAAAATTTTATCTTCTAAAGGTGGTGACAGGGTTTGTTCCTAGAAGTATGGAGATAAGATAGAGCTTCTTTGGCAACAGTGAAGACACTCTGCTGCACTGGTTCATCACAAGAACATATTCATCCAATGAAACAAAGCAATCAAATCTCTCATTCTGAATCACATTCACAGCTGGGTTCTTAGAGGTCCATTCAGCTGTTTTCTGTCATCATAACATCATACATTTCTGTCTTTTATGCACTGTGATAATCCTTTCCTACATGTTTATCTAATATCATTAGGAACATATATGGCTGCCTTAGGGCCCAACTACCCTGCCTTATAAAACCCAGATTATCTGCTATGAAGTGGATTATATGGCAGTATAGATCCAGCCTTAGACTTGGTCCACCTGACTCATTACTGATGGCACTTAGTTGGAAAACAATAGTTTTCCAAAAGGTCAAGGGTGGACTTTCCCAGTGCCACCTGGAAAGATTGATTGTGGGATTTTTTGCAATTCAATACATATAACTTTTTAATATTGGGGGATTATCATAAAAGAAAAACAACACTGAGAGATAGCTATTGCTTTATTCTCAACCAACTTCCCAAGCTCTACTCCATAGTCTTTATGGGTCTGAAACATGGGTCACCTATCGCTAACACCTACGACTCCTCGAACACTTTCGTCAGTGCTGTCTTCGCACAATCCTAAATATTCACTGGACCGACTATGTGACAAATGTTGCTGTCCTTGAGCAAGCAGGGATCACCAGCATTGAGGCCATGCTATTGAAAACACAGCTGGGCTAGGCAGGGCACGTCTGTAGGATGGAGGACCACCACCTCCCAAAGATACTACTCTATGGTGAACTTGCCACAGGTCAGTGCAAGAGAGGCGCCCCAAAGTAGAGATATAAGGACTCCCTGAAACAACATCTCAGGCTCGGCCAGATTGATCACCAACAATGGTCCACCCTGGCCTCACATCAGGAGGCATGGAAACACACTATTCACAATGCTGCAGCCTCTTTAGATAAGACACACCGAACGGGTCTCGAAGAGAAACGACAACGCAGAAAGAACCGCAACTTGGAAACAACATCACCCAAGGAGACTTTCTGCTGTGCTTTCTGCAACCAAATTTGGCTATCTCAGATTGGCCTTTTTAGTCATCAACACGCTTGTAAAAAGCGTGGGATCAGTCCTTCCTAAGAATCTTCGTTCACGAAGTAATGGCGAGAGAAGTAATGCCGAGAGAGATCCCAGATAGGAAGGGCCACCATATTATTGACATGTGTCCTGCCCTATTTAAGAGCAATTATTTAAAAAGCTATGGCTGGAATTATCTTGGGTAGTTATGAATGTGTAATCACTGTACTTACAGTGACTCAGCATGAACTAACCCACCTTCCTCTACTTACTGGACAGCAGCAACTGCAAGCAGCTGGGGTCTGTCCCCTGTGGAACAGGAAGCAGTTGACTGATGGTCTCATCCCATCCTGTAAGTGTTTAATGTTGCAACAGGCAGAAGTAGAATCTCTGCTCTAATTCCTACTCATACTGGAAATTGCTCATCTCGGCCACTTGCTTCCTGGTTGATATGAGAACAGGTCCCCATTGATCTGGTTGATATGAGAACAGGTCTCCTTCAGTTATCAATGGGCTGGCCCTCTGAGTATTCACTAGAACCAGATTTGAACAGACAGATGCAATAGTTAAACACGGAAGGTTTAACCAAGCTCCATATAACGAACGATTCTGTATCTGTGGGGTGACAGAGGTAGAGGATATTACACATGTACAGTTTAGTTGTATTTTGTATAAGAAAGAGAAATCAATACCTCGGAGCATTCACTACACAGAAGACTCACTGGGATCCCCATATCAAAACTAAATTCTTAATGGCTGGCCAGAATGCTAAGATAACACACCATCGGCCTTTTTTCTACATAAAGGCATGCAGCTGAGAACTGTGTATTTGGAGGTGATTGGGGTAAACTGTAGGGGTGACGCAGAAATTTGAACTGGATTGGGATTGTGTAATAGCTGGTCTATTTTAACCTTTGTTTTAACCTTCATTTTTAACTTTTGTGGTATGAAGTTGTACCATTTTAATGATGATATTTTAATTACTTTTGACTTTTAACTTAATCAAGTTCTAATATATGCTAATTCACTCTTACCAGATTTTAGGATAGTGATTAGTGTCTATTTGTGTACTTTTGTTTTGCCTTTACTGTTGATATGGTCAGTGGACTAATCAATAAATTTCTTTCTAGTGACTCAGAGGCTGGATTTACACTACCATATAATCCAGATTATCTACTAGATAATCCACATTATCTGCTTTGAACTGGATTATATGAGGCTGGATCTACACTGCCCTATATCCCAGGATCTGATTCCAGATTATTTGCCTTGAACTGGATTATATGATTATACACTGCCATATAATCCAGTTCAAAGCAGCTAGCCTTAGGCTGGATCTACACTGCCATATAATCTAGATTCTGATCCCAGATAATCTGCTTCGGACTGGATTATATTTGTTTACACTGCCAGTTCAAAGCAGGTAATCTGGGAAAGAAAACTGGATTATGTGGCAATGTAGAAGAGGCATTAGTCTTCCTGCTTTAAAATCTGGTGTGGGAGATGTGCATGAGGTAAGAAGGAATGTTTTACTTGTATATACACTGCTCTGACTAGTAGTTGAACTAAAGCAGTGCAACATAAAATGGCCATTGATGGACCAGTGCAGATCCATAGTCCATCAACAGCTAATCCCCAAAGAGGTTCCCAGAAAGAAACATTAACTCCAGCAGATACAAAAATAATGCTTGGACATTGGAGAAAAATTGCTGGTCCACAAAATGAGATACCTTAAGAAGCACCAAATATTCATGATGGCTTTCAAACCAATAATTGTCTGGGTGGTTCAATGGTTCTTTGTAAAACTGAATGATTCTTTAGTTTGATGAGAGAATCAGTCATGGCTCTCACTCCAGGACTTTGGCACACATGTGCACACGTGCGCACACACATCCACCTATCTACTGTAAATGTTATGGGCAGTGTGATGCTTTGGATTTAAGATGAAATACATCAATTTAAGAGGTGACACAAAATTAATATTTATATTGATTTTAAAAAATTGATTTACATATTAAGAACCTAAAATAATATTTAAAAAAACATCAAAGTATATTTTCAGGCTCTTGTTGATGCAAACTTTTCAATAATTTCTGTAAAATAAACTTGCTTAGCTAAATCAATGCACAAAATTGCTAGATTATTTATTTATTTACTTACTTACTTACTTACTTACTATATTTATATACCATCCATCTCAGCCCGTAGGCAACTCGGGGCAGTGTACAGTTGGTACCAAGACCATAAAATACAATTTCAATACCATAAAAACAATCCGAGAATATACAACCATAGCAAAATCACTTAAAAACACGTATTCATTAGGGTCTCCTTGTTAAAAACATTGTCCAGTCATGTCGTCAACCATTCCATTTTCCTATGTCTGTTACACTGTATTTGCAAAGGCCTGCTCAAAAAGCCAAATCTTGACATTTTTCCAAAAGGTCAAAATGGAGGGGTCCAATCTGATATCTTTAGGGAGGATGTTCCATAACTCATAGATTAAGTCATTCTTAACCAGTTGTGCTTCTTTGCTATGTTTTCAATGAATTTAATAAATGCTTTTCCTACTGAAGAAACAGTAACTGGCAAATATACCTTGTAGGAATTTTTTGTCATAAATTTCATTCAGAAGTCTAATCAGGCTTCTTTCGTTGCCAAAAACTGTCTTGTGAATACTTTTAAAGTGAAGGATTTCACATATCTTTCTTATATGAATTTACACAGTATGAATTGCAATAAATTTTAAAGACAAGACAAAAAGTTGGTATAAGAAGATAATGTAATTTTCCTAATAAAATAATTAATTTTAGTTGGATGAATAAAGCAAAGTCAATATTTTATAAATTGACTTTTTTTTCTTCTCTTCAACTTATTTAGCTGGCTGACCCCAGCCCCCCACCCCCACACACACACTCTCCTGGTATGTGGGCCCCTCACTTTGCCACTAATTATCATTTAGCTTCAAAGTTTTGGTAATGCAGAGTATAACATGCCATATCCATTTGCCTAAGGTAAAAAGGTTTTCCCCTGACATTAAGTCCAATCATGTCTGACTCTGGGGTGGTGGTGTTCACCTCCATTTCTAAGCTGAAGAGCCAGCCTTGTCTGTAGGCGCCTCCAAGGTCATGTGGCCAGCATGACTGCATGGAGCACTATTACCTTCCTGCCAAGCGGTACCTATTGATCTACTCACATTTGCATGTTTTCAAACTGCTAGATTGGCAGAAGGTGGACCTAACAGTGGCAGCTCACACCGCTCCCCAAATTCAAACCTGCGACCTTTCGGTAAGCAAGTTCAGCAGCTCAGCGGTTTAACCCACTGCGCTACTGCCCAAATAATACATTAATTTAGAGCTTGTCCTTTAACAGCTGTCATTGTCAAGCATTTAAGAACTTGAATAGACATGAAAAATCCTTAACACAATATGTAAAATTGTCAGAAGATTCATTGGTGCAGTTAACTGAATGGGCACAGAGGAGAACAAGTGACATGCCACTATCCCAATAAGATTGGCTACCAATCCTCTTGAATCAAAGCTGGTTTAATGTATTATGAAGGCTTTGACAGCTGGAATACTAGGGTGTTGTGTGGTTTCCAGGCTGTATAGCCATGTTCTAGCAGCATTTTCTTCTGACATTTCACCTACATCTTTGGCTGGCATCTTCAGAGGATCAAAACTGGTTTACCCGCAATGGCAATAGGAGTATGCACAGCCATGTGTTTGTTTTCTAACTCTTCCCAAGGGGAAAATGTATCTAGTAACTCACATGGCTATAGGATGAAGATGACAGCTGAGTCAAGTAGATTGTGAAGCACAGCAATTTCACATGTAGATGCAATTAGGAAAGTTAATAAGGAATACAGTAAGCGCCTAATAAAGAGACTGACTATTGAATAGCAAAACACATGTAAGGGAAGATGGAAAAAACAGCATCAAGCAGACTAAATACAAAATATCATCTGACTCACTCACTTTGGACAAATAAAGAATGTTGATAAGCCTAAAAGAAGAGTTAGATCACTCTCACATCAAGGCTTTGTGGGATAGCTAGACAACTCAGCCCTAGCTTGTGGCACTAGGATGGTAAAAACAGCACATGTATGCAGGGGCAGTCCGACAGGTAGGCCAAGGAAGCGGCCGCATGGGGAGCCATCTGGGTAAGGGCGCATTCCCCCGCCCGCCAGACAGCGTCCGGCCTCCCTCCCTCTCCCTTTCTCCCTCTCCTGGAGCATGCGCACAACCACCACCCCCCTCGCTGTCCCTGGGCTGTGCCCGCGGCCAGCCATCTCCACCAGAGTGGCCCCTCAGGCAGGAAGCCACCAGCCGGGCGAAGGCGTGAAGCCACCCGCTCAGACTGTGGGGCCCACGGCATGAGGGCGGCGAAGGCGGCTCCTCGCTTCTAGTCATAATAATGCGAGTCACGGAGGCCCCAAGAGGCCCCAAGTCGCTGCTGCTACTGCCGCCACCTCGGCCATGTCCCCCCCGCCTCGGCGGCTGCCCTGGCCAGCAGCAGCGAGAGGGGCAGCAGCACCTCGGTGCCTCAGGAGGAGGAGGCGGCGGCGGCGGAGGGCGCCCGCGAGGAGGTGAAGCCAGGGGGGGTTTGCCTCCCTTCCCTTCCCTTCCCTTAGCTTGCTTTCTTTCCCTTTCTTGGCTCCTTCCAGGACCCCCTTCTCTCTTGGAAGAGCAGCAGCAAAGGGATGGATGGATGGGGCGGACGGGCCTTTCTCCCCTTCTCGAGACTCAGGGGTCCCAGGGAGTTTGCTCTCCCCCCCCCATAAGGTCCTTAGGCTATGGCAGGTGCCTCTCCAAACTACAACTCCCAGGACCCCATGGCAGTTAAGCAAGGCCAGGCTGCATTCATTCACTCAGCAGTTTCCCATGTACTGTGGCCATGTTGGCTTTAAGTCAGGCCTGTTTGCCAAGCCCCCACAAGCCAAGGTCAGTTTCCATCCATCATGCCCACTTTGACACTACCATCCATCATGCCCACTTTGACACTCGACGCAACTTGCGTGGCTGAGATCAAAGAGTATAACCGTTTAGAGTTGGCTCTGTGTCTCATCTCGTGCCAACAGCGCATCCAGGACTATGGATCTCTGAAAGGGGCCACTGGGCCTAACTAAGGACATTGCCCGCTTGGGCAAAACCTTGCTTCCTTGCTACATTCCTGCTTGCTCCTGAAAAGACTTTCCTTGCTTTTGAATCCAGCTTTGTTCCTGATTGCCTCCGGCTGAATCCTGATTGATACGGAACTATTTACTCACTGCTTGATTCCTGAGAATTGCTGCTATTGAAAGCACTATAAGATTGCTTCCAACTTCTTTCCTTTACCTTTATTCTAAATAAACCAGTTGTACCTTCGCTGACTGTATGGTTTATCAAGGGAGGTCTTGTCCCAGGGCCTAGGGGGCGACAAGTGTAGACGTGCCGATTGCAATATTCACACTTGCCTCAAGCAGACAAGGGTTCTTTCTCTCTCTCCCCCCGCCCTCATCTTGGCTGCTAATCTGGTTTGTGAAGAAGCCCCCAATGAGGAGGGCACCAAAATAATGTGTTTGGGGGGGGGGGAATAATGTTCGCTTACCATTTAAAATTATCTTATACCGCCCCTGCATGTATGTTTCTGCATTGACAGAATAACTCCATTTTTACCAGAATATCCAATTTCGTTTTATGCAGTGCCAAACTGGCCAGGTGTCACCTTCCCAATGGCAAGTGGCCCCCCCCCTAAAAAATAAGACAATATGTCAAAAATGTTGATTATCTTTCCATAGCTTGAAAATGTTGCCTTATGTACACAAATACAGTGAATTATTTCTGTTAGATAGCCTACCATTCCTCCATTAGGCTCAGGTGGCATCCATGATTCCGCACTGTGTTGTTAACAATTGCAGGTATTTGCTGCCTCAGAGTGTGGTCAAGCCTCTTTCTCTGAAGGCTTCTAAACAAAGACTATATGGCCACCTTGTCATAGCGAGGGAGCTTATGTGTTCCAGTGAACCTGCGGGCAAAGCCTTCAGAGTCATTTGCTCCCAGGGAGTCTCTCTTGGCAGCAGGGACACAGGGGAGGAACATCACCAAGCACAATCTGAAGTTCTCAAAGGTGAAGCAGGCAGATGATACCATGGTAGATGTTACAACAGCTGTGAAGGGAGAAAAAGGCTGCAACAGATGAGAAGCCACCCTTCATCGAGTTAACCATGCCACTAGATATGTGCACCATTCTTTGAAGACTGTGTGTTGATTGGCCATGCACTGATCTCCACAAATAAAACAAATTCACACGTAGGCATTTTCCTTTTTTTAAAAAAAAAAAACCAACCACTGCGAAAGAACATGCAAATCAAGAATAGGCCTCTACAGTCACCTACAGACCCACTGCCAACACCTTATAAGGGGAAGGCAATCATAGTCACGAGTGATAGGCTATGATAAAGATGATGGATGAGATGATCATCGTTTAGGAGAGTGCTAATTGTATATTTCTACATGGCAGGAAATTGGTCTCTTCCGACTCTATAATTCTGTGATTTTATTATTTAAAATGCATAAAAAGTAATGTTTCCTGGCCTGAGCATACCCAGCCCATCTAAACAGCCAGCAGATTCATGAGGTGAAGGAATTCTGTTCTTTTGCTACCAGAATACAAGCAATAAATGTTTCCAGCCCCTTCCGGCAACAGAAGAGGGTGTGACAAAGAATTGTGACAAGGTCTTTCATGTGATTGCAGCAGCCTGGCCCACTGGTGGAAGAAGGCTGGAAAGACCAATAATGCCGTGATCGCAAATGTCCAACAAGCCCATCTTAACAGCCAGCAGCTACATGGATTGAGCATGGTGTGTTCAGTTGTTCAGGGATCAAGGAGGATCACATTTGATAATGCCATGATTGTGACTAGGCAGCATTACTGACTACAGATCAGTTATAGATATGCAACTAGGTTACAAATCCATACCCGCAATACCAACCTGTATAATTATTTTCAAAGCAATAATTTCACAAGTCTTCTTGAAAAGACCTTTCTGGGACTATGGCCAACGCAAAATGGATTAATATGTTATGAGTCTCCCAACATTAGTGCATTGGTGAGTCAGAACAAAAGGTTACCAACATGGACGCTCTTCCTGTGTATAGGAACAACATAATTCATTATTCTAGCTACAAATGAAAAAGAAAAACATAATAAAAATAACTTCTAAAGGTTTGAGTTATAGGTACATGTTGTAGAATCATAGAGTTGGAAGAGACCACGTGGGCCATCCAGTCCAACCCCCTGCCAAGAAGCAGGAAAAATCGCATTCAAAGCACCCCCAACAGGTGACCATCCAGCCTCTGTTTAAAAGCCTCCAAAGAAGGAGCCTCCATCACACTCTGGGGCAGAGAGTTCCACTGTTGAACAGCTCTCACAGTCAGGAAGTTCTTCCTAATGTTCAGATGGAACATTGTAGGACTGTGATGTGACAGCATTTGATGATACAGAAAAATTAAAGAGCTCCAATAATGAATTACACATGTATGCATGGATGTGTACATGGACACACATACACAACACCATTCAACACATCTTATTACCCAAATTCATCTTGAGCCATTTAGAAGCTAGCCTGCAGAAAAGAAGATTGAGAGGAGACATGATAGCCATGAATAAATATTTGAAAAAATGTCATAAGGAAGAGGGAGCAGGCTTGTTTTCTGCTGCCCTGGAGCAATGACTTCAAATTACAGGAAAGGAAATTCCACTTCAACATAAGACAGAACTCCCTGATGGTAAGAGCTGTTCAGTAGTGGAACTTTCTGCCTCAGAGTATGGTGGAGGATTTTAAACATAGGCTGGATGGACATTTTAGGGGGTACTTTGTGCTTTTCTACGTGGCAGGGGGTTGAACTAGGTGGCCCATGCAATCTCTTCCAACTCTATGATTCTATGCTCTGGCTCCTTTTTTAACTTCTTTCTCAAAAGCTGTTATGTTTTTGTTTTTTGGAATGGCCTGATCATATTGACGTCACATGAGACAGTCAAAAGGAACTTCTGAGAAATGGCTCAGGCTGGATTTTCCACACCTCACAACGCTTTCATCTGACTATCAGATCAATAACTTCTGAAAAGAAGAGGAACTAACTGCTTGGGTATTTTCCCATGACTGATCCTTCATGATGGGAATGATAACTACCTGATGTAACTGCTCATGGTCTGTTGCGGATAAGAGCTGCAGATGATCTGCTCAACCAGAAGTGAGAGCACAAGCCACAGACACAGGCAGTAGATAGAGAATTGCACAAAAGAAAGAAGAGGAATCCAACTCCACCACTTGCCACATGCCTTGGAGGTCAGATCAAGCCACAAGAGGGAGTGGCTGCTCTTTGCACGCATATGTTTTACAAGCAGAAAATACTGAAGGCAACAACATTCTGCACATGGAACACAGAAAACACACCTAGCATTAGATGTCTTGAAATCATCCAGTATTATTAAGCCAGAATTAGCAATCAGGAGAGCAGAGAAAGAACAGCAGATAAACTATTCAGATTGGGAAAGTTGATAGATGCTGTATCTTTCATATATTCCATTTGCAAGATGGCTGGTCAGGATTGACAATTTACAGTGACAAGAGGCAATCATGACAGAAGAAAAATGCACATGAGGCTATAGGTAAAGGTAAAGATTTCCCTTGACATTAAATCTAGTCGTGTCCGACTGTGGAAATGGAGGTGAGCACTACCTTCCAAACTAAAGAGCCGACATTGTCCATAGACACATCCAAGGTCATGTGGCCAGCATGACTGCACAGAGCAGCGTTACCTTCCCTCTTAAGTGGTGGCTATTGATCTACTCACATTTGCATGTTTTCGAACTGCTAGGTTGACAGAAGCTGGGGCTAGCAGCGAGAGCTCACACCACTCCCTAGATTCGAACTGCCGACCTTTCAGTCAGCAAGTTCAGCAGCTCAGTGTTTTAACCTGTTGTGCCACCAGGGGCTCCAGCTTGAGGCTATAGGATAAAGATATTAATTGTATTGTTATTAGTGTTTCTGCTGTCATGTTTATCTTATTTCTGCAACCGAACTTGCCGAACTTGCCTATCTCAGATTGGCCTTTTTAGTCATCAACGCGCTTGTAAAAAGCATGGGATGAGTCCTTTCTAAGAATCTTCATTCACGAAGTAATGCCGAAAGAGAGATCATCACTATGCCTTTTTCACAGTTCGGAAATACAGATAAAATTTACATAAAAGAGATAAAAAGCACAGAATTTAAAAGATGATTACATTACCAAAATTTAAAACCACTTTAAACCATTTTAAAAATCAGAATAGTGAAAGTCCATTCCTTTGGGGATTATAAGTCAAGTCCTCTGAGAATCTAATGGCCTAATTCATATGGTTTGGTTCCCGTGCATGTATCCTGTCGCTATCCTCAAGGCTATGCAGGATTCTAGAAAGTTGATATTTTAAGCAAATCAGAAGGATTTTTGATGTTCTGTCAGATCAAATGTCCTTCTAGAGATTGCAGTTTGGGAGAAAGTTTCATCCGTGCTCTTTCGAGTTTGCTGGCTTTTCGGAAGGCCTGCAAGACCTTATTGTTTCAACAGGCTTTTGGTTCTTAAAACTGCTGGCTTCTCTTGACATTATATTGGCCTCTCCTGATACTACATGTATTTTATGGCTGCTGTTTTAATCCCATGATTTTTTTACTTGTATATGTTGTTGTAATTGCTGTTTTTATTGTGTGTAAGTCGCCCCGAGCCGGATGGGAGTGGCGACAGAAAAATTTGAATAAATAATAATTTGAATAAATAGTAATATTTCTGATTTCTGCTCCCATGTGTAAATTTCCAAAGAAAGTTTCACATGTTCTCCACATGAAATGGTCACACAGCTAGCCCCTTCCCTGAATATCCACATATTGCCAAACAGGAAGGTTATAAGTGAAGCCTAAAATTATATCCGTTGATTTCCATGCATCCTGGATTCAGTTGTTTTCCGAGTCTAGAGAGATGGTTGTTGGGAGATACATATCTGGACTGCTGGGAAAGGGAAAAACATTAAAGACAAGATGCAACAACGAAAAAGTTCTTCATAGCACTCCAGGTGGTAGGGAAGCAACAGCCCTGACTAAATTTATCATTTTAGCCCATGCATGGGCAAACTTTGGCCCTCCAGGTGTTTTGGGCGTCAACTCCTACAACTGTGGGAGTTGAAGTCCAAAACACCTGGAGGGCCAAAGTTTACCCATGCCTGTTTTAGCCTCTCTCACACACACACAGAAACCTTGAAGAAACCTCCCCTCTTCACTTGACCAATCTTTACATATGGAAAAAATTCAAGGCTGTTCTCCAGTTACATTCATTTTTTGCTCATGTATGGGCATTGTGTGCGTGTGTGTGTGCGTGCGTGTGCATATTTGTAATCCCAGCACACCTGTTAATACCTGATGTGATCCTTGGGGATGCACAGCTCAATGCTGAATAAGACCAATGGGAGAATTTGTAGTATGCTGAGAACACCCAGTTCTATTTCTTCTCATTACCTGCATACATACTAAATGAAGCTGAGGGAGCCCTGAACCAATACTCAGAATTAATAATGAAGACCAATAAATGAAAGCCAACAAGACCAATGTGTGATATATCTAAGAATCCATTTCCTCAGTATTCACATGGGTTTGGTTCCACGGTTCTCCAAATCTGCAGGTGCTTAGGTTCATCCTGCCAGCCTTGCATGTCAGCTCCCTCCTTGCTTCTCTATCTTCCTTCTCCTTCCTCCCTCCCTGCTCCACCTCAACAACTTATTTGCCTTCAGTAGAGGAGTACTGCAGAATACCTTCCATCACAGTCCTCTCACAAGGCCACCATAAAGTGCACAGGGTGGGGGCAGGGCCATAGCCAGGATTTTGGTTCGGGGGTGAGTTTGGTTCGGGGGGGCTGAGACTGGGTGGAAGAGGGTTTACCCTAGCAAACCTTTTGTATTGTTATCCCAATAACCCCATGAAGGTGGGATATAATGAGCATGGTGATCAGATCATGATATGAATAAACATACCAGTTTAAATAATGTACCAGTAAGGCCTTCTCGCGGACCACCCTGAGAATTTCGGGGGGGGGGGGCTGAAGCCCCCTTAGCCCCCCCCTGGCTACATGCCTGGGTGGGGGAGATATATGCTGGTTGATGGAATCCATGGATGCGGAATCTGCAGCTATGAAGGTTTGACCATGTTTATGTATACACAAAGAGATGGATGACAATATAGCACATTCTGGAATAGGCACTGCACCTGAATTTTCTGATGATGATTCAGAAGTGATAGAAGCATAATATTTTCCACCTCTTTGTCCCATGCATATTGCTGAGTTTCAGCAAACATAGCTCATATTCCCTCTTATATATTCCCCACAGCAAACATCTGTGCATAAGTAGAAGGCGTGATTGCCCTTGAAATGAATTCTTATTTTTAGAATCCCATCAATGTTTTAGTGCCTTCAGGAAAATTTTGGTCCTTGGTTGAATATTCTAGTCGGTAATAGACATCATAGACAGAAGATGTAGTTCTCTGTCTACAATCAATTAAAAAGAGCATCACTTATTAGAAAACATTGGCATTCTTCATTCAGCTCATCCCCAAGACACTGATGTTTAGCTGGCTATACAGAAATATTTCAATTCTTTGAATTCAAATATTTTGAGGGAGAATTCAGAATATTGCTCTTCAAAGGATCCTTTAAAACCATGTTTGGTTGAAGCTGGGAATGCTGACGGCATTATTAGTTCTGTAGTCTATTGAAACAATAAAATCTAGCAGGTCACTGACATGTAATGAAAGAAAAGAAAAACATGGATCAACAGTAGATGTTTTTATGGAATGGGATTGGACCACTAAGCCCCACTGACCTTTTGTGAAGTCAGTTCTTCTGCCCGAAATCTGGATAAAATCTGAGTAAGAATACAATCTAACAGTGAATTCCACTTCTTAGATGTGAGAATATTTTTTTAAATAATAGTCAGTGGTGGTTAGGGAATGCTAAGCACCACAGACAGCTCCTTTGGAAGAAAATTCAGAGTGGACTCACCATTCCACTAATACTGAGTGCATCTGCAATAGAGAATTAATGCAGTTTGACATGATGTTAATTGCTATGGCTCAGGTGTATGGAATTTTGGGAGTTGTAGCTTTACAAGGTCCTTAACTTCCTCTGTCAGAGAGTAGTTGTGCCTCACAAAACTACTGCATTGCGCCAGGGAAATTAAAGTTGTGTCAAACCACATTAACTCTAAAGGGTAGATGCACTGTGGAAGCTTCTCACTCTCACATGGCCTTTACTCGGTAGCTACATTGATTAATGCAAAATTTGAAAGCATAGAGAGATCACTCTGTAGGTAGCTCATGCTGATTTTGAGGTGGAAAGGATATGTTTATACAAAGGACTTCAAAGTTTAATGAGTGTCCTCCTGCAGTTTGACAGGTATTTTCTGACATAGAAGCCACAGCCTGCCACTGATATTAATATAAGCCTTTTTACAAACTGCTCATCCATCATTTTCTAATAATGTTGCCGAGTCACACATGATGATATAGACAAGATGTTGAGCTAAATGCCGTAGTTGTGTCATATCTCCGTATTTATGCAATTCCAGAGTAACATCTGAAGGTGCGAACTCCACTTGTGGGCTTCCCACAGGCATCTGATTGGCCACTGTGGGAAACAGGATGCTTGACTACCTTTGGCCTTGGTTGAATATTTTAGTCAGTAATAAACATCATAGGGCTTTCCTTATCTGATTTCCCATCTGCCATCTCTCTTGAGGAAAAAGTATGCATCCTCTTAGCACGTTACACTGAACCGAGTGCAAAGAAAGGAGTCACGAGTTACTTGAATATGGACTTCCTGTTCCTGATACTCACTTTTCACACTCCTGACTTGATTCTTTCTCCACCCACATCATATGCAATTTTCAGTGAGGACAAATCTTGTTGTTTTAAAGATAGGTTTCAAAAATAAATAAATTAATTAATAATGGCAAGGAATGGGAAAGATAAAATTCATAAGGAACTTCCAGGGAAACTGCAAATGAGAGCCATGGTCCTGCTCACAGCCGTCTGTTCAGTGGTGGACAATGTAGAATTCCTCTGTAGTAAATATCTGGAGCTTCCCTCCCTCTCTATTCTCCTTTTTGTACAGAATGTCACAATTTTAGACTCATTATGGTCACTGCCAGGAACTAGTAACTGTCACTTTGAGAGTCACATCATACTATTGATTCATGTTTAACTTGTGTTCTACTATATCCCCACTCCAAATTTCACAGCAGATGTCAGTCATCCTTCATCTATGTGTTTCATTTTTTTCTGCCTAGATATGATACCTTACTATTATGCCTGTTGGAATTCATTTTGTTAATTTGAGCCCAGTTTTTCAATCTGTTAAGCTCATGCTGAATTCTGATCCTGTTCAGTCAATCAATAAGATTAAATTGGGTTCAATTTCTGACATTTTGGGGTGTTACATAGGTGAGCTAGGTAGTTTAAGACAGATGGTGGTGGAATATGATCAAGTGATATTGTGTCATTACTTTGGTATCTGAAGATACTGACAACTCAGCTAGAAGCATTGTGCCACCACTAAGCTGCCGGAAGTAGAGCGGTGTGGTAAATGTGTAGGCTGATTTGCATATGCAATGCGTGGAAATGCTAACACAACATATATTACATATAACAAGATAAATGAATTCCAGGAATCCGAAACTTGGTCTAGAGGTCCAATACACTTTCAATGCACTTGCAGTCATCCCAAAGGAAAAGATGAGAACACAGCAGTTTCTACAACCTCTCAGTTTAAATCTCAATGTTGCTGTCAAAAATAGGAAGGGGAGCATGTTGCTGTTATATACTCATTACCCACAAAATTAGAACTCAATAGGCAATATTGCTATTTGTAAAGGACTGCATCCAGACTCTTAAAGAATCCTAATATATGAAACACTGGAAGTTTGGAAGTTGTCTCACAACAATTACTACCTTACTACCTTACTAACAGACGAAGGCAAGATCTGACATAGATCCTGGAGTCAGCAATACATGTATTTTACAGGGAATGCAGAAGGAGATATCCTGCACCTCTTCCCTTTCAGGTGCAGAAGAAGAAAAGCTAGAAAGGCCTGGGTTTCCATAGCTCAGTCACCTATAGATTGTAGGGTTTAGGCCCAGGAGCCATTCAACTGTCTTTGCACACCTGGAAATGAAGAAGCAAGTGGCATCCTTTTTTGTAATGACTAGTTCTTCTCCTGTTCTGGATGCAAGGGCAGCTGGATGGCTCCCAGTACACCCCTACACCCAGTCAGAGGCCAGGAGGATGGAATGCCTTCAAGTGTCCCTTTGGACCAATGGTGGTGGTGGGGGGGCACTGCACACTGGGCCAGCCATGTATCTAACCACCACCACCACCACCTTTATTTCTAACCTGCCCTCTCTCCCTGAAGGGACTCAGGCAGCTTCCAAAGCAAAAGGCAAACATTCTATGCTGATAATATGTGAAATTTCAACACTTGTTGACTCCCCTCTTCTGCCCAACCGTTAAAGGTACAGGAGGCTGTCTCTTATTTCACCAGAGAATATTGGTTCTTAACCCACATAGGCACAAAGGTCATACTTGATGGCAGACTTCTCTGGGGTGAGATGTATTGTATTTCCATTTAATTTCAACCTACACAGATAAATAATAATATTATACCATTTTAATACCTCCTTGACCTCTTCTCTCCTTTTGTCGGTATGCAAGGGGGCACTCTAATGTATGTTTTAGGGCATTCATAGGTTTAAAAACAATACAAACAGGAGATTGGATCAGAGAGGTCTCCTCTGTTGCCTGATTTACCTAGTTTACACTGAAGGAGTTCAGTTCTATTTTGTGTATAAAAGGACCTGCCTCTTTGAGGAGAGATGCTGCACAAGCAAGTATAATTCATTTCCTATCTGTTTTGCATTCACAGCCGCCAGAAAAACCAAAGGGGGCAAAATAAGGAAAATTGCATTGTTGTTGCTTATGCTTTTTTATTTTTCCATTGGATTCAAACTGCTTTTAAGATAAGAACAATGAAACATGCACTACCCTGCGGGGAGGGGGATCATTCAATGATTGATTGATTGGGTTTTTATTTGTTTCTGATATAACAGAAACAATCCCATTATCCCCGAACCCTCTGTTCCCTTCATAGTGACCCCACACAAACAAAAAACATAATGAAACTATGTTATTTTAAAGTGCCAAAAGATTGTGTTGTTTTATCAGATACATGTTTCCCTAGGAATTTTTTCACAAAGAAAATGTGGCTATATATTCCAACCTGATAGAAGAATTGCAACAATGTATCATAGAGTACCAGTTTAGAATAGATATGTCTCCTTGTTCATTATCTGTAGAATCCATGCCTAAAAAGTTCATGTTTGGTTGAAAAGTAAGGATATGTATACACTATATCTTGCCAATTCATATCATACTAAGCAGAAGTTCTCAACCTTTTCCATAACAGTCGTGAAAAGTATACTCAAACAGAGGGAGTTGTTTACAAGAACAACACTGCCTATCACACACTTGGGTAAAATTTGTGTTCGATGCCTACAGTGGATTGGGAAGTGCTGCAATATATATTCATTTATTTCCCTGGTTTCTATTTAACACAGACACAATGTCTTGTGATGGTATGTTGGCATGTGCAAAGAACTCAAAACACAGACTTGCACCTCTAAATATCATCACCTGTCTCCCTGAGATACCTGTGGGAGGCAGAGGGCCATCCCTAGCATATGAACTCTTGGCTCACCACAGTAAAGTTTCACATTTCTCAACATGAATAAAATGTGATGGGACCACTCAACAAGTATTAATAAATCAAAGAGGGGCAGGTTTTTTGGCCCTGTTTGGAGCACCCATGCTCGATCTTCTGCCTACATTGGCCAGCCTAGTTTGATATTAAGCAACTTGGATGCCCCAAGTCAAACAATTTAAAGAATCTGTAGGTGCAGTCCCATTAGCTGGCAAACTTGTGCCAGTGTAGGTGGTGTAGGCATAAATGGTTATACTCCAGCAGCTGTAAAATAGTCACAGATGCCATCGTGATGGTAGCATGTTGGGTTTTGTCAAGAGAGAAATCTTCCCTTTCAAGGACTTATAAGACAAGAGTTCTCTGATTACAAAGACAGCTTTCTTTTCTTTCTTTCTTTTTCTTTTGTACCTGCAATGCCACTGTGAATCACATTCAAAAGGGCTTTGCACCGATGGAAGACAGAGTTATGTCAGCATAAGTCACCATAAGGATTCAGCCTATGTCAAAATTCCCAAAAAAATGACATCAGATATTTGCCTCTCTCAGATCCAACTCTCCGGTCTACAACCCTTATGACACCATACAGATTCTATTCCAGGATTCCATGGGAAGTAGCCATGGAATTTAAGTGGCATCAAAATGCTACAACTATGTGTTGTAATGAAGCAGAACCAGGAGCTCTAGAACTCCAAGTACCAAGTTAACCTTACCAAAGCTGCCCGAACGTGCGGATGCTAGGATGAGGGAGAACATGTGACAACTGTGAAGTAGGATGAAAAACAAAAAGGTTTATTTTCTGGCACCAGCTGGTGGGTATTTTGCCAGCAGAACACAGCTGCAGGTAGGGGCAAAGAACCCTGATACATCTCATACAAAGACATTTATACTCGTAATGGAGTCCATCCAGTTAAACCCACCCCTTCTTCATGGTTAAAACAATCATAATTGGCTGGTGATTACTGTTGTTACATGGCATTTCATTAATCCAATAAACATTACACAAATCATTTACATCATTTCTCTGTCATCACTAAAAATGAGAACAATAGCCATCTATAAAGTATTCCTTCTCACAGTGCAAGCTATCAATATTGAGCCTCTCTGTTCTTTTAACTTGCAACATTAGTTCCGGGCTTCCTGCCAGCAGAGAAGGTCGAACTCTTTGCCATCTTGCACTGGTGTTTTCTATTTGCATTAAGAATCCCATTAACTTTCATAGCTCAAACTGCACTGTTTCCCACTCATCTAGCCTAAATGGTTCTAATTGGGCACAGAGTGGATTAAAATGCATTTAATCAGGGTGTTAGTCTTCCATAGCATGTGCCTGTTTGATTCCAGACACCAAAACCCTCTTTTTCAGAGTTGACACGCAAGTAGCATCACTCTCTGACTGTACCTTTTATGCTCGGAAAAGTACCAAACCTGCTTCATTC
>JARBWK010000001.1:108286136-108288636 GCA_030556195.1 Anolis apletophallus
GTCTAAATAGGTGTTCCAGATGTTTGTGTAGGGAAACCCCTTGCGATGGGTTTCCACAAAAGAGAAATCCTGGAATGAAGCAGGTTTGGTACTTTCCGAGCATAAAAAGTACAGTCAGAAAGTGATGCTACTTGCGTGTCAACTCTGAAAAAGAGGGTTTTGGTGCCTGGAATCAATCAGGCACATGTTATAGAAGACTAACACCCTGATTATATACATTCTAATCCACTCTGTGCCAAGTTATACTATATATGCTAGATGAGTGGGAATACAGTGCAGTTTGAGCTCTGAAAGTTAATGGGATTCTTAATGTGAATGGAAAACACCAGTGCGCATGGCAAAAGTCCTACCTTCTCTGCTGGCAGGAAGCCCGGAACTAAAGTTGCAAGAAAAGAACAGAGAGAGGCTAAAATTGATAGCTTGCACTGTGAGAAAGAATGTTTACAGAAAGCTATTGTTCTCTTTTCTAGTGATGACAGAGACATGATGCAAATGATTTATATAGTGTTTATTGGATTAATGAAGTGTCATGTAACAACAGTAATCACCAGCCAATTATGATTGTTTTAACCATGAAGAAGGGGTGGGTTTAACTGGATGGACTCCATTACGAGTATAAATGTCTTTGTATGAAATGTGACGGGGTCTTTTGCCCCTATCTACAGCTGTGTTCTGTTGGCAAATACCCACCAGCTGGTGAAAGATAATAAACCTTTTTTTTTCACTACTTCACAGTTGTCACGAGTTTCCCTCTTCTAAGTATCCGCACGTTCGGGCAGCGTTGGTAAGATTAATTTGGTACTTGGAGTTCTAGAACTCCTGGTTCTGCTTCACTATCTGTTTTGCATTCACAGCCGCCAGAAAAACCAAAGGGGGCAAAATAAGGAAAATTGCATTGTTGTTGCTTATGCTTTTTTATTTTTCCATTGGATTCAAACTGCTTTTAAGATAAGAACAATGAAACATGCACTACCCTGCGGGGAGGGGGATCATTCAATGATTGATTGATTGGGTTTTTATTTGTTTCTGATATAACAGAAACAATCCCATTATCCCCGAACCCTCTGTTCCCTTCATAGTGACCCCACACAAACAAAAAACATAATGAAACTATGTTATTTTAAAGTGCCAAAAGATTGTGTTGTTTTATCAGATACATGTTTCCCTAGGAATTTTTTCACAAAGAAAATGTGGCTATATATTCCAACCTGATAGAAGAATTGCAACAATGTATCATAGAGTACCAGTTTAGAATAGATATGTCTCCTTGTTCATTATCTGTAGAATCCATGCCTAAAAAGTTCATGTTTGGTTGAAAAGTAAGTTGTATACACTATATCTTGCCAATTCATATCATACTAAGCAGAAGTTCTCAACCTTTTCCATAACAGTCGTGAAAAGTATACTCAAACAGAGGGAGTTGTTTACAAGAACAACACTGCCTATCACACACTTGGGTAAAATTTGTGTTCGATGCCTACAGTGGATTGGGAAGTGCTGCAATATATATTCATTTATTTCCCTGGTTTCTATTTAACACAGACACAATGTCTTGTGATGGTATGTTGGCATGTGCAAAGAACTCAAAACACAGACTTGCACCTCTAAATATCATCACCTGTCTCCCTGAGATACCTGTGGGAGGCAGAGGGCCATCCCTAGCATATGAACTCTTGGCTCACCACAGTAAAGTTTCACATTTCTCAACATGAATAAAATGTGATGGGACCACTCAACAAGTATTAATAAATCAAAGAGGGCAGGTTTTTGGCCCTGTTTGGAGCACCCATGCTCGATCTTCTGCCTACATTGGCCAGCCCTAGTTTGATATTAAGCAACTTGGATGCCCCAAGTCAAACAATTTAAAGAATCTGTAGGTGCAGTCCCATTAGCTGGCAAACTTGTGCCAGTGTAGGTGGTGTAGGCATAAATGGTTATACTCCAGCAGCTGTAAAATAGTCACAGATGCCATCGTGATGGTAGCATGTTGGGTTTTGTCAAGAGAGAAATCTTCCCTTTCAAGGACTTATAAGACAAGAGTTCTCTGATTACAAAGACAGCTTTCTTTTCTTTCTTTCTTTTTTCTTTTTTGTACCTGCAATGCCACTGTGAATCACATTCAAAAAGGGCTTTGCACCGATGGAAGACAGAGTTATGTCAGCATAAGTCACCATAAGGATTCAGCCCTATGTCAAAATTCCCAAAAATGACATCAGATATTTGCCTCTCTCAGATCCAACTCTCCGGTCTACAACCCTTATGACACCATACAGATTCTATTCCAGGATTCCATGGGAAGTAGCCATGGAATTTAAGTGGCATCAAAATGCTACAACTATGTGTTGTAAAGGGGCCTCAGTCTTTTCCATCCTTGCAGGGTCCACGGCCATGATCATCACTGACTCATCACTCATCTGGGAGACTTGGAAGACATTGCAGAATCTTATGAGGAGCCAGCCAAAGACTCAAACTTATAAGACAAGTAGGAAAAATGAGTGAG
>JARBWK010000001.1:108293636-108466136 GCA_030556195.1 Anolis apletophallus
AATGTTAGATACTAAGAAATATTGAGAAAGTAATTAATAAGTATTGCTAGTCCATCTGATAAATCCATTTATAATAGATTTCCCACCAGAGGGAGACATCTGCACATACTTAAGTATGTCTAACATTCTACGTCTTCACTATGCCTACAAACAGAATCTGCTTCATTTCCTTTCATTAGTCTCAATAGCCAAAGACGATGTCAGCAGAGACAGTACTCCAAAGAAATGACATCCCACAATTTCAAACATACAGATTTATAGTATTTTGACAGCTATTCACACTGGCTCCTGATTCATCTGAAACAGCTAGGATTCACTTCCTGATAGGTCCAAGGCTCCACCCAACATAATCACTGGTTGGTCCCAGCTATGGTGGGAAATTTTTAATAAACTGTAGTTGGATTATTTTGAAGATTTGTTTCCATTTATTGATCCTTCCAGGAGAGGGGTGTGAGCAAAAAATGAATGTGGTGGGGTTGGAGATAATGAGCTGAAATGAGTTTTGATGTCCCAGCTCCAGTTAATACACTGGGTGCCAGTCAGGTAAACTGATCAGGGTATTGGCAATTTCAGTGGGATCCCCAGGAGAGGATCTGATTTGGTGACAGAGATAAGGAAACATTCCCAAGGGGGGAAAAACCAGATCATATCAGGGGAAAAGAGGAAAAGAACCAGTGGGTCTTCACAGGGGATTATGAAGGGATTATGTTAACTAAGGTGTCGTCATCCTCTGAGGTCTGTATGGTGTCTGTGCAATATTCCAGGGTGTTTAATGAAAATTACTATGAAAACTAGAAATGAGGCTGATGCAGACTCCCTAATTCATCCCTATGAGGCCACGGGTTCATCATTTTGGAGTTTGGTTTTCAACAACATTGAGAAATATTCCCAGTGGCATTACCACTTTCATTTCACTTCCCAAGTCAGTTTCAATTAATCCATTATCTACCAAAATGAATTATAACTTTCCACATGATAATCTATTTATATTATACTGGAACCAGCTAAGATGAATACACCAACAAACACACACACACACACACCCCAGGATACCAATTCAACAGATATCGAGTGAGGTAAAGAGGAATGATAACAAAAAGAAGATTTTTTTTTTTCTTGTAGTGAACTAATGTATCATAACTAAAGCACATGAACACTTTAACTCCTGAATAATACAAAAGGCTCAGTGGAAATGGGTGAAAATCAATTTCTTGAATATTATCTAAGTTTGGAGGGTCCATGGAAAACCTATGAAATTTTAGAAAGAGATTGGATGCAAGACTACAATAGCAATTAAAATGGAATTAGAGGGCGGAGCCATTGAGTGGTAGAATAGGTTAGTAGGTGGTTGTTGGTGTCCTTATGCTGTCCCTATTTTAATTATGTTATGTGAATTCCCAAGGAAAAAACCAGATCATATCAGGGGAAAAGAGGAAAAGAACCAGTATTCGAATATCTGAAGGTCTGAGATTCCCTACTTGCTGGCATTTATTGAACTCAATGGAATTTAATCCAAGGTTCTAATAGTTTCACTACTTTAAAAAGGTGAGCTAAAATATCAAGTATTCTATGAAAGCACAGTAATTTTTATTCATACCAAACCACTCAAAAAACAATATGTAACAGAATTTGAAAACATTTCTGTTCCTGGTTTGAAAGTGTTATTTCTTGTTTAATTGTATAGTACTTATTTTGAAAATAGTTGCCATACTCCAGAAACTTTGCTTTTGTGACTGCCACAAACTATGTTGAGTTGATTGAGATTCGATGAGATATTCACTGAAAAACTATAACAAAATGTGCTGTAGGATGTCCTGTAGGATAAACCTTTTCCATGTTTTTATGATAGAACCAATTAGGAAATGGCATTTATAACTGAGGAACAAAAAATGTGTTACATAGTGTAATTTATGTTTAATTTAATAAATGTAGGCAGTAGTTAAATACATTGGACATTATTCTGCATCAACTAATATAACTATGACAATTCAGTTCAGCTGTTTTAGTAACTTTTGCAAGATTAACCTTTCTAAAATCTACCTGGTGTAATAAATCTTTTGCCTTTTATCATTTTAATACATATATATGGGTATGTGATTATGTTTATGGATATGGGTCATATTTTCCTCCCTTTTCAGTCCTTGGAATCTGATGTGACTTGCAACAGCAAACCCCTTAAGGCAGTAGTGGCAGACTCTCACCATGCCAATCTCCTACAGATTATTTGGACTCAGCATATTTTAGTTATTTTTTCATGGCCTCTTGAGATATCACACTAACACAGGAACCTGCCCTATAGTCAGTCAGACTACAGATTGGGAATAATTTCAGTTTGTTGTTAGATACAAAAGTTCCAAAAATCTAAAGTTCCTTTAATATAAATTGTATGTGTGTTTTACATGTAGTAGAGTTTATTTTCAAAATGTAATATGTACATATTCCCCTGTTTAAGCTTTGACTGCTTCACTCCTAAATATCTAACTCTGAATCCCTGCATATACTGCCATGTTTGTGGTATTGATGGGGCAACATGGGAAGCCTTCTGTGTTGCCTGGGTGGTGGCAGCACACCAGTTCCACATCTCTGCATCCACTGAGCCAACATGATGTTTGATGGGAGCCGGCCGGCTCCTTGGGTGACCGGGGCTAGATTGGAGTTTGCCGCCGAATGTCACGCCGTATGATGATGTGCTCAGATTCAAGTTGGTGAGATAAAAGAGTGATCTAGAGGTCTCTCATTCATAGGATCACCATAAGTCGCAACTAACTAGACAACTGCTAATAACAGGAAATCCGTCCACCAAATCATCTAACCATGGTGTTAGTGTCTGCCAAGATAGAGGAAATCTGCTCTGATATAGAGTTATGAATGTTCCCTGCTCTTGCATCTCATCTTGCATCATATCCATGATCATGAAGACTTCAACACTGCTCTACCACATTTTACTTATTGAACCTTTCTGTGTTTTTTTCATTAAAAGCCACTTAGTTTTTATATATTTTGAATCATTCATCACCCAAAGTAATATTCTAGGTTATTGTTTGCATCATATGTCAACCCTTTTCCTTTGAAAATTAATCAAAATCTATACAAAATAATAATAAGGGAAGCTCTGTGAATCAGAGAAAGCAAGATATAATAAAACAAGAAATTGAACATATAAATCCTGCATAAATCAGGGTTTGTTGTTAACCAAATGTAATTAGAATACAAAACTAGGAAATAGATCAAAATTCTAGAAAAGTTTGGTGTATGATCATGAAATGAAGCAGGAGAGAGATTGACTGAAAAATGTTCATGCAAATACATTCTTCAAGCAACTAGCTGTATATATAGACTACATAACTGGAAGCAGAAGCTTCATTTTTTCTGCAAAAACAAGATCAGAAGAGTGTGGACAAAGATCATAAGCAATTCATGTAAAAAAAATAGAGTAAAGTTTAAAAAGAACACTAAACCAAAAAGAATACTGTGCCAAAATGCAACCTGAAGAACATAGGTTTTAAAGATAATGTAAAAAATAGATATGCACTACTAAGCCGAATTCATCAGGAGTCAGAACTCCGGCCTGAAACCAAGGACATAATCAGGGAGGAATGCAAAAAATACACTCTGCAACCAATCAGAAATAGAAGCCTGGCTGGATGCATATCTTTAGCAGCTAAGGAAAGATGAGAAGCAAAAGTAAATGGTAACAAACACAGAATAAATTTAGAAGAAAAATAGACAATACAGTTCTAGGATTTATTGAATTCCTCAGCAGCCAGAGTTTCCCTCGCAACTGGAAATTATTTTTCCATATGCAATAAGCAGCTGAAGCTAGAAAAATGATTAACATATTGATTTGCTCCTTAAAAAAATAAACTTTATTTCTCATTCATTTTCTAATGCTTTAGTTTCTTTGGTAATTTATTAGGTTCCAAATTCTTTGGAACAAATTAAGATTTGTATGTTTTACTTATATCCACATCCTGTCTTTTTGAAGGAGAAGGCAAAGTACAGCTTCTTCAGTGGGTTATATATCCGTGGGCTTAAAGGTCTCCCATACAGAATGACATATAAGCACAAAGCCTTTAGAGCCCAAGTTCCAGACTTGAGGCCCTTTCACCTTATGTAGCTGTAGCACTATAGTTCCACTTTAATGACCAGGGCAACCTCCAAGTCTTGTAGCCTGAAAAGTACTAGTATGTTCTGTCTTGTAATTTTTTTAAAAAAAAATCTCCGCCTAAACAAAAATCCATAGGATGTTGTCACAGCAATTAAAGTGGAACCATAGCACCATAATTGAAAACATGTGACCAGGTTCATAATTTGTAATACAGGGTGGCATCTCTGCATTTTAAGACCCGGGTAAATGGTTCGGCAATGGTCTAGTGACAATCTGCCTCTCGTACCTGTGCTGAAATTGGGACAACAGCACATAAAGTACCAAGCTTCCCAGTTTTCAATCACTGAGATACAAACATTATTTTTAGGGATATAACTCTCATGACTTCCCACTTTTGGTTTGAGGAATTCTACAAACTGTGGTTCCTCCGAAATGTAACTTTCTTTATGCTCTGATCCAGGGAGGCACAATTGGTCAAAAACATGTTTGCTTTTCAGTGGCAGATCTGCCATCCAGTTTTCCTTGGCAAGCACTGTACAGCATTTGTGGGTGTTACATGTGAAACTGTGGCATTCCCCACATATGTTTCGCCCTCACCCAGCTATCACATACAAAGCCAGAACCTTTTAGCTCAAGGCGAGCTTATCAGAGAAACCAGTCTGAATCAGCAAAACATGCTTCTAATATGCACCCTTCAGATGTAAATTAAAGTATGTACCCAGCAGATTTAAATTAAAGTAGGTTGGGCTTTGACCTGACCCAGTGTTGTGTGCAAATCCCTCCAGCTCTCTATTTTCGAAAAGAGTGACGTGCCTTGAGTTGGCCCAGCTCCTCTCTCACTTAACACCATTCTGCCTGTGTGTTGAAATCAATAGGTTGCATCAGAGGACATGTTTATAAATCTCAGTGCCTCTGACCACTCCCACTTTTAGATGACTCAGAAGTAAATAACCATGTTGAATTTGCATATAAGCATTTCAGCACCGAAAGAAAAAGAAAAAAGGAACCACCGTAGATGCAAATAAGCACCCACTTCCCAGAGCTGTTTGAAAGTGTGGGTGCACTGGTGGGATGTGTGGAATGAAATGACCCATGGCTATCTTCGAAAGGTCATCTTCTCTTCATTCCAAGCCACTTTCCTAAGATTACAGAAAGATAAGAGTTTGGTTCAGTCTACCCTTTTAAGCAAACTTTTTAGGCTAATATGAATATTGGGATATATCTTCCATTAGATCATGTGCTTTTCTGAATGCCATTAGAGAACTCTCAAGATGGGGACCCCAGCCTCACCAGGATTCCTGATTGTAGGAGCTCTGTAACCGCAGCCAAATGAATTTGGTCATGATAGAATCAAAGAGTGTGGGGGGGGGGATCCATGAGACATCAATATACCTTTCCTCCACAACTAGTTCATTCCAGAGAGGAAGGCCACCAAACTTCTGCAGAAAAGCCATCAACTGCCATGGGTAGCTCCAGGTGTGGGGGCAGTGACAAAATTAGCACCTTGCTCTTCTAAATAGCAATTCTGTACTCCATTAAAATAGTCTTTCAGTTTCCAAATTTCTAGCACTGTAGTAAGTGAAATGGCATTGCTTTTCTGGCTCTTCTCTACAAACCCCAGAATTCTGCAACGGGATTAAAAGTGGATTCATTCTCCTGTGGGTTGATGCCTAATCTCTGTGTCTAGATGTTCAATAGGAGTTTTATGTTACTGCAGTTTGCAGAGTGAAGGAAAATTTCATTGGTATGGGAGAATCCTTATTTGGAGGCAATGTCATCATTCCCCCCCCCCCCCTACCTCTCAGGCAGTCTATTCTACAATTAAATAGCTCTTATGGTCAAATAACATTTTCCTACTGTTGAATCATCAACCTCTTCTTTGTAATTTGGATCTAATCATTTCATTGTTTTTAGCAGAATAAAATTATGCCAGGTCAATTGAAATAAGATCTGCCACATCATGTGTCATTTAGTCATGAGAAGAGACACAGGAGAGAATCCTAGCACACCACCAAGTACTAATTCTCCACCCTATCAAATGTTGAGAAATCTATTGGCAGACCCCCAATAAGCTTGCTGGTAGAGATCAAAGAGTTTATCACCTGGTGGGAGACCCTTTCTTTAAGAAAATAATGGGATTATTTGAGTCTGTAAAAGAAACACTTTCCAGGCTGTTTCCCAGCAAGAGAGGTGAGAATGGAGCAACGTCATGACAAGGATGTTGGGATGCTGCTGTCTTGCTGTAATTGCGATTTGTCTGCTCGTGTGATAAACTGTGAAATGTGCATGTAATACCTACACCGTCATCAGGTGGGGGAAACCAGAGGAAGTTTTCTTGTTTCCTGGGAGCTTCCTGTGACGAGTTCTATCTCTCCATCTCTATTAGGAAAGGGATTGTCTGGATGCATTCCAGCAGTCCCAGTTTAAGGCCCTTCCTTCTATCTTGGAGCAGTCTGAACACACTGAGGGACACCCCATAAGTAGTGGGTAGCCAAAAAAGCTGGATGTCCCCAGTACTTGTGGTTCTACTGGAGCAAGGGATGTTGCATAAGGAGGTACTTCATAATTATGCCAGTGTATGCCTCTTAGAGTGCATCTACACCAGGGATCCTCAAACCTTTTAAACAGAGGGCCAGGTCACAGTCCCTCAAACTGTTGGAAGGCCAGATTATAATTTGAAAAAAGCATGAATGAATTCCTATGCGCACTGCACATATCTCATTTGTAATGCAAAAAAAACCCACTTAAAAACAATACAATAATTAAAATGAAGAACAATTTTAACAAATCTAAACTTATTAGTATTTCAATGGGAAGTGTGGGCCTGCTTTTAGTTGATGATATAGGATTGTTGTTGTTGTATGCTTTCAAGTTGTTTCAGACTTAGGATGACCCTGAGAGAGGGCCAGGTAAATGACCTTGGAGGGCCGTATTCGACCCCCGGGCCTTAGTTTGAGGACCCCTGATCTACACTGTAGAAGCAATGCAATTTGACACCACTTTAACTTCCATATTTCAATTATTTGGTATCCTGAGATTTGTATTTTGATGACACACCAGCACTCTTTGACAAAGAAGTCTAAAGACTGTGTAAAACTATAACTCTCATGATTCCATATTCTGGAGCCAAAACAAAACGATTTTATTGATCAGCCAATTGGCCTTATCAAAACAGACTATAAATACAATATACAGTATACATTATATCCTTGAGCCATAGTGTCAAACTGCATTAATTCTACACTGTAGATGCACCTTTATAGAATTCTAGCTAATGGATTTCTGTAACTGGTTCATCTTGAAGAGATCAGCATAAAAAAACAGCTTTCAAAGTGGCTATATACATTCTGTGATATATTACTGCTTCATCCATATTATTGGTCATCCATATTCAACTGCCAACCTCAAAAGAGTTGTGATAAATCATCTAAATCCCCAATAATTACCACTTAACAATGTTTTCTTATGTGCTCTCTGTTTGTTCAGGTAAGTTGCAGCATATGTTCTGTAGCAAAGATGGTTATCAAATCCCACTCCCACAACCATGCATAAGAAGTGAGTCAAGGCTGGCACTTGTTATTTTGCTGCAGGGACTTTGAAGTACCTGCTTATGTACCTCTCTGTTCTATGTATAAGTAAAGTAGGGAGCAGAACTGTGTGGGTGAGAGGAGGTCAATCCAAGTAACAATGTTGTCCTCAACGTCTTTCTAACATTCCTGTGAAGGCACTGGGGGCAGTCATTAGGGGATTTGGGGCAGGGTGTCATCAGAGCAAGACTGGCACCTGTTTCTCTATCACATCTGGGTCAGATATATCTGTCCACAACTGGACTAGTGCCGAGATAACACTGATAGTCTAGATGAAGGCTTAGTTAATTAGTTAGTTAATCAGTCACTTAGGTTATCAATGTATATTCCGCCAATATCCTGCCTTTCTCTCAATATGAAACCCAAGACAGCTCAAAATAAACAAACTATAAGGTTTTTTAATTTAAAAAATCCTTCTATGCTAGTCTTTCACATTTTCATAATGTACTTTCTCCAGGGTTGTGTAGGACATGCAATTTTGCAAGGCAGCCTTCCAAGAACACCTTTAGTTTGAAGGACCCACTTAAAAACCAGGCCCCGTTTGCACAAGACCTGGCAGTTTGCTCTCCGGAAATGGCATTTTCTGCCTTGCGCCTGCTATTTAACCACAAATCATAGAATAAAAGAGTTGAAACAGACTACATAGGCCATCTAGTCCAACCCCCTGCCATGTAGGAAAAACACAGTCAAATTATCCCTGACAGATGGCCATCCAGCCTTTGTTTAAAGTTTCCAAGGAAAGGGCATCCACAACACTCTGAGGCAGACAGTTCCACTGTTGAACGGCTTGTACAGTCAGGAAGTTCTTCTTAATGTTCAGGTAGTATTTCCTTTGCTGTACTTTGAACCTATTGCACCTAATTCTAATTTCAAAGGCAGCTGAAAATAAGTCTACTCCCTCTTATTTATGACACCCTATCACATATTTGTACATGGCTATCCTCTCAACCTTCTCTTCTGCAAACTACACATACCCAGTTCTTTAAGATGCTTCTCATTAGGGCATATTCTCCAGATCTTTGATTGTTTCAGCCACCCTCCTCTGGACACCTTCCAGCTTGTCAATATCTCTTTTAAACTATGGTGCCCAAGATCTTTCTCACATGGACTGTTGTCAAACCAGGTATCATCTATCCAATTATGATAGCGTAATTTGGCTATTAAAAGTTTAGCTATTGAAACAAGTTAGTCTGGAGAAAATTTCCAAGTTAACCAACTGTGGCCGAATCCCATAAATGAAGAGGCTCTTTGGGTAAGAGATTTCCGGTTCAGGACATTGAGCAATCTCTATCTAGATGTGGGATTGGATTGTACGTGTAAGGCACAATTTGAGCTGCAAACTCTTGAGTTCCTTGTGGAGTCATCTCTTCCCCTGGAAACACAAGTGAGAAAAGAGCTATTACTGTCACTTTTGGCTGACGCAAAGGCCACAACCATTTCCAGGCAGGTGTAGCCTAGACACAACAATCCACACAATAACCTCTAAATAGTATTTTACTAGGGCCTGCCTTGGGTTTAATTCAGGAATTGTACACATTATAGCACCTTGTCCTCTAAGCAGAACCTCCTGTCACATCTATATAACTGAAATATCTGCTCTGTTTACCAGATAGTTATCAAGTCAGGATCAAGGTGTTACCTTTGATTGATAATTGTCCTAGGAAGGGTGAGGGTAATCCACTTCATGGTGGTTGCATGACCCACAGACTGATAAGGATTAGTGCATCCCAAGGTATGAACAGACACCATGACATACTCTAGAGCTTCCTTGAAAAATAAGGAGTGAACTAGGACTTTGGATATGTGTAAACATCTATGCTGTTTCCTATTCAGAAAATAGCTGTAGCTTGCTTTAACCAGGCTCAGGTAGCCTGGGAAGAAAGGATGGCACCTACTCTGTCCAATTGATAGGCTTGAAAATGGTACTGGACACTACTCAATGCTTGAAGTGACAAAATCCAGAGCAACAATGCAATCTAAGAAGGGAGGGACAAAATAAGATAGTAATCCCCTCCCCTCTTTCATATCAATGGGGGAAGGTAAGGGCCACAGTCTGAAGTAGTTCTAGAGCTGCTCAGCCATATGGGCACCATCTAGCCACTGGGATAGTTCAGGACATGGCAGTGTATCCTCCAGTGATGCTGATCGGCAGTTCTGTCCTTATCATGGCAACAGTTCAAGTAGCCTGTCTAAACAAACAGCAAACAGAAAATACATTAGCAGTGCTAATTTCTATACAGTCCAAGGTTAAGGAAACGAAATCCACAAATCCATCTCAGGTTGAGATGGAAACATAAGGATAACACATCCAATGTCAAATCCACAAAGATACGAGTAGGTGTTGGAAGTCAGATTAAAGTAGGTAGTTGTCTGCAGCAGGGAAGCTTCACTCCACTGCTTGATTTATAGCTCCTGATTCAACTTCTCAGCTGTTCCTTAATTAAGCATCAGTTTTCATAAAGACAATGTGATCAGTGTGCTTGCTTATGCAATGCTGTGGGCAGGGCCGTAGCCAGGATTTTGATTCGGGGGCTGAGTTTGATTGGGGGCTGAGACTGGGTGGAAGAGGGTCTACCCTAGCAAACCTTTTGTATTGTTATCCCAATAACCTCATTAATGTGGGATATAATGAGCATGGTGATCAGATCATGATATGAATAAACATAACAGTTTAAATAATGTACCAGTAAGGCGTTTTTGCGGACCACCCTGAAAATTTGGGGGGGGGGCTGAAGCCCCCTTAGCCCCCCCTGGCTACATGCCTGGCTGTGGGTATGTCTAAACTGGGGGCTGCTAGCTTCAGTTTCAGCCACTAGAATTTACAAAGGCTCTAAAGTAAGTGGCTGCTGGGCATTATTTGCTTTCAATTCAGTCGCCGACACCTCCACCTGCTCTTCCACTTCACTATCTGAGCTGCGCATAACACATACTCAACTCTGGATCAGCAATGCCGTTTCTGGCCAGTGAAAATGCATCCAGAGTCAAATTATTTGAGAGACAGCCTTCTTCCACATAAGCCTGTTCTGTGGCCTTTCCGTTGTTTCTTTCACAACAATGAGAATACACAAGAATAGACTGCAAAAAGGTCAAAAATAGCAAAAATATCAAATATATTGAATAACAAGGCACAAGGTACACACTGTAAAGGGGCAGTGACAATAATGCCCCTCGGCGCTCGCAATAACAACAATATTGGTTGAAATACCAGTCGATGAAGCGCGGTGTGGTGTCCAAGCGGAGTTCCAGGAGCTGAGGTGATGTAGCTCAATGGGGAAACAAAGTACGCTGGGGATGGGGATCGTAGCAATGAGATGAACGGGCGGAAAATACCCGGCGTGAGGCTTTCCGCGGGAGAAGCCCACACCCAAACAGCGGCTCCAAGTGCCAAAGAAACGCCGGGCACGCCGCAACGGCTTCAGCTGCAGTGGGCCCGTCCGTTTCGCCGATTAACGGCTTTATCAAGCGGCCAGGTGCTATAATAATAGGCGTTTCATGGAATATTATGTATCCTCAGCCGCCTCGGAGCCCTCTCTCCTCACCCCGAGCTCCGCGGAAAGCCTCCCAGGACGACGTGTGTGGCTCGGGACTCAAGACGCGGCGCATTTCGCGCTTTGCTCCAGGCAATCGGCCTTCGGGAGCGGGATTACAAACCAGGCATTTGCCTTAGCCACTGATTGCTCACGGCTTGGATCGCGCCGGGTATTTTCCGCCCGTTCATCTCATTGCTACGATCCCCATCCCCAGCATACTTTATTTCCCCATTGAGCTACATCACCTCAGTTCCTGGCACTCCGCTCGGACACCACGCCGCGCTTCATCAACTGGTATTTCAACCAATATTGTTGTTATTGCGAGCGCCAAGGGGCATTATTGTCACTGCCCCTTTACAGTGTGTACCTTGTGCCTTGTTATTCAATACATTTGATATTTTTGCTATTTTTGACATTTTGCAGTCTATTCTTGTATATTCTCAGTTACCATTGCGGTAATTACGTTGTCTGTGCATAATTCTTTCACAACAATGCCTTCACTCCTGTGATGTCTAGCATACTGAATTGTCTCTCCATCAAAGATCTGGTGGACTCTCAGTAATTCTTCAATCTACTAAAGATTAATTTGTATGCTGATATTTTCCTGGACTATTTCTTGATAATAGATGCTGTTGGTTATGCTTAATTTTGAAATAAATCATTTCAATCACTTTTTATTATTTCATCATTGTTTTGTTAATTTTTCAATTCATTTTACTGTGTATTTTGTTTTTTATTTTAACCTTTTTTAATGAAGTAGCATTACCAATATACGTGATTTGTAGTTTTAAAACCTCTATATCAATTGGGAGATGAAAAATGAATCAATTTAGTGACCCTAATAAGATCTTTTACAAAAATAGCAGAGGAGGTTGACCCTGTTCTAACATTTGTGAATTATGTAAGATATTGTTTGACAGCCAATGCATGCATGACACACAATCAAATGTAATGTCATCCCATTGAACAAAAAGTAGTCAATGGAAAGTGCGATTTTGAGTAGGAGTCCAGTAAGCAGAGTTGAGTTGCTTAGCCCTTCCTCCTCAGGCTGATGTGTCTATTTGAAACCTTCCCCTCATCTCCCTCTCCACTTATGACCCATTCAATTAAGTGACTTATGAGCCACTGTTATTTTTCATGGGGGGCAGGGGTGGGGAGAGGTGCTAACCATGATTCAAGTCTTGGCTGGAGAGTGAAAAGGTGACAACATTAAAGACCAGTAAGTTTTTTTAAAAAATTGAGAACATATCTTCTTGGAGTTCTACTTAATTGACAACATGACATCAGTTTCATGTTTTCACTTGTACATCTGCCCTTCTCTGTGATAACCCATTCATCCGAGTATCATCATCTTAAATTTCTTCATGCACATCATACTTACCTGACGAGCATTGTGTAGATACTTTGTATATCAATTTGTGTCCTTATGAAACCAGGACTTTTCTCCCACCTTCTTCCTGGGTGTTTCCACCCTCCATTGAAATAAATTCCTTGAGATAGTAATTACACTTCCAGTAGCCAGAGGCAAAGCATCATTACCTTCTTGGATCATGGACCATCTCTGCATCTTTTCCTTCACCTGTGCATGATACTCTGCCAGTAAGTTCTAAAATTATACCTACATACCTGGTTGATGAGAGCTATTATCTTCTCCTTGTACTTGTCTGAAAAGCCATATATTCAATTTTAAAACATATGATGGTTCCCTTTCCACACATACCCTGTTGTGTTCATATCTTAGGTTGCATCTACACTGTAAAATTAATGTACTTTGACATCACTTTAACAACAACAATATATTGTTGAAGGCTTTCATGGCTCCTGTGATTACATACCACTGAACCATTGCAATTAACATCAAATTGCATTAAATCTACAGTATAGATGCACCCTTAGATTACCACTGATTTAAGGTCTCAAGTTTCACTGCTTCATCTATCCATACTATAGTCGATCCCTCATGGCCAAGCATGATTTCTTCCAAGGGTGGTGGGTCTGTAAGTGACTATAGAAACTTATTCTGGATCTGCATGGTCTTTCACAGTGAGGTCATAGGTTTCCAGATGGAAGGTGGTCCCAAACAGGGTTTGCATGACGTTCCTTCCTCTCAACGTGTTTCTCCCTTCCACCCTCCATTTGTGCCTCTTCAAAATCCACAGCACTGTTGGCAATAGCTGGCCTCCAGTTAGATGCACGAGGGCCAGGGCTTCCCAGTTCTCAGTGGTTATGCCACATTTTAAAGGATATCTTTAAGCTCATCTTTAAAACTCTTTTGCTGTACAGCAACATTCCATTTTTCATTCTTGAGCTGAGAGCAAAGTAACTGTTTTGGAAGATGGTGATCAGGCACACTGGCATTTCTTTTTTCATGTAGCTGCTTCTTTCACAATCATAGAGGTAACATGGGAAAAATTAATATAATATGAGTCACATAGGTACTTTCCAAGCCGATATTCATTTACCCTATAGGCACTACTGTTAAAAAGAAAGCTAAGAATAGAATGGACTCTTGGGAATGTATTAATGTTAACTGTTCATTTGCTCACAGAAAAATTATGGGTGCATTTTATAAAATTAGTTTACGGATTAATTATTAAAGTGTTAATTGAAAAAAACCCACTAAAATTACAGTCACTTAATTACAGTGATGCAGGAAATGTATCCTTGCCCACAAATAACACCACTGGTAATTCACATATAAAATATTTTTTGGTTGTGACTGAAACTTTTAAAAATTAGGGACAACAAATTATTTTGGGATGCATTATTTACAAACTGTGCCCATTATTATTATTTAAAACAAGGTCCCTCCCTCCTCATTGAAGAGCAGAGTAGTCTTATGGAAGAAGCATCAACCACTAATCAGATTCTGATCATGGAATGGGGAGAAGTGACATTTTTTCCCCTTGTCTTAAGGAGCAAAATGTTTTGAACCACTCATGAGGACCTGTGATCCCCGATTCCAATGTCATCTCATCTGTGGAAGCAACAAAATGATTTAGACAAGACATTATTTCTGACGTGCTAGTTTTTAAGCATGCAAACGATATTCTTCTCCCATAAAGAAACCTTCAAGTCCGTTGTCCTGAACTTTGAATGCCACAATCAGAAGAATGTTTTATTATTAATTATGCCAGCAGATAATATTAAAATTAGGTGAATAGCTGGAGGTTTCTTTTTAAATTGGGTCATCACTGTTACATGCTCAAAGCATTCCTGCTTGCTCCATCATTTCCATACCCCTCAATTGTCCCAATTTGACTGGGATGGTTCTGATTTATTCTGTTGTCCATTTTTGATGGCTTCTAAAGTGGCCCAGTTTCTCTGTCATTTCACTTATTCCTCCCGCTTTTTCTTCAGATTGCTTAAATTGCTCCACACTGTTTTTAAAAAGTAAAAAAGTATACTGAATTAACTGAGTTAGGGGAGAGGAGAAGATGCCACAAAATAAAATATATTGGACTCCGGCAAAATCAAACAGCTACAACTTATTATAGCCCATATGTTCTTCGAAATGTGTCCTGGTTTTCATTCCTGAAATGTTGGAGAATACTCATCTCTTTCCTTCATGGGTCTATAGATAATATCTTCTATTACATTCTACAGTATTTTAGAAGTACTCACTTGTTCCTATTTGCATCTTTTAGAGCAAACTTGTTTGTTTTAAACTCAGAGACTTGGTCGTTTCAACTATCCAGCATATAATGTTATCTGTCCACTCAACATTGCAAATTTGGCCTCTTGGCTTATGTTACTACACAGCTACTTTATTCCCTTGTTATATTATCAGGTGGTGTAATAAATCTCATTTGAACAGTCATGACAGCTTTCACTAAAGACAACCATCTGCACATTTTGTTTACCAACCGAATGGGCCTTTCAAACAACCCAGAAGTTTGTGAGGAAATGAAGTGCTTGGACAAAGTTTGTGTTTCAGCTCAGTTTAAGTCACAAATGCATTATATGAGCCTACACTGATCATATAATTCATGTTCAAACTGCATTTTATGGCAGTGTAGATGAGGCCTGAGACATCAATAATGTTGTGAGGTGTTATATAACCCAACTTTGCCACACTCTCATTGTATGGCCTAATATTGACCTAAATGTACTTACAATTGTACATCTCTACATGGAGCTAGTAAGTTTGATTACATCCTCATTCTTAAGCACCAGATAATAACACAAGACTATTAATATAAGAGCAATCTGCAGGTTGCACCTAAACCTTTACCTTGCCTTGGTATGATAAAATAAGTGCTTAGGCACAACCCACATAATACTAATTTCTTAAACTTCCCAGAAGAAGTTCCCAGAATGCAGATGGCAACATTATTCCAAGAACTTTAGGAAATTTGACATTATAACCTATATAAACTAGAGAGTTTACCTAGAACCTTTTATTTTTAGGTTTAGAATTCCTTTCTCCATCATGACAAAACAATGTTTCTGTTTCCTCAACCTACGAATTTATTTTCTTCTTTAAAAATCTCATTAAATCCTTATTTTCCAATTACCACCCATTCAATTAAAAGCATCTATATCTTTAGAGTTATATTTCCCACCTACAATTGACCATGATTCCAAGGCAGCCAGGATTGTAGCCATACTAGTAAAATCCTTTTTTGTTGAGATTAATGTACACTTGTTTCAGTTTTAATATTTAGTGATCTATGTAGTTTATCCAAGTGCTTGAGCTACACTGAGACACATTATCTCATTCAATAATTTTTGCAATAAAGAAAGAAATATTGTAAATGAAGAATTATGGCTGATAAGTAATTATTGCCTTGGGCTGGCAGGTGATGTTTATAGATGAGGTGGGATTTGAATGGCAGGCATTCAGACTCACAATGTTTACCAGCTCTTGAGGTTTGGCTTAAACTAAACTGTCATCTAGGGCTCCTTCTACACCAGTGTTTCCCAACCTGGGGGGTCGGGACCCCTGGGGGGTCACAAGGGGGTGTCAGAGGGGTCACCAAAGACCATAAGAAAACACAGAATGTTATCTTGGTCATGGGAGTTCTGTGTGCCAAGTTTGGTTCAATTCCATTGTTGGTGGAGTTCAGAATTCTCTTTGATTGTAGGTGAACTATGAATCCCAGCAACTACAACTCCTGAAGGACAAGATCAAAATTTTGCAACCCTACAATCTCTCAATCCCATAAATGTGCGTAAATGTGTGTGTGTGTCTTGTGGGGGGATTAAAAGGGTGTTCCTACCATGCTTGTAATGAAAACTTACCAGTCAGTATTTGCAGATGATGGGGGAGAAGGACCACATGATACCAACATAAAATGAAAAACATTTTAATTGTATTTGTGTGTATTCTGTAAACCATACAAAGCTAGAAAACATACTTTAAAAACTGTATCTTCCAGCATCTCACAGTTATTATAGCCATTGGCTATGCTGGAGCTGTCATCCAAAATGCTACCTTTTCATAGCTCTAAGAAAACATCAAAGGGCAGAGCATCTAAACAGTTGTTAAAGTGTTTTTGATGGATCTTGTGGAAGATATTTTTTATATTGCAGTACAAAAGTGTCTTTCAACTGACTTACATGAGTAGGAAATGGACGCTTGCACAGTTTCAGTATTTTGGAACTTTTCTGCATTTCCTAAAATGTTGTTTATATGAAACTACCATTCTTACTATTAAGTTTGTTTGTTTTTTTTTCATATCAGGGGCAACTTGACAGACTGCAAGTTGCTTCTGGTGTGAGAGAATTGGCAATCTGCAAGAGCGTTGCTTAGGGGACCCCCAGATGTTTTGATGTTTTCCCATCCTAGTGAGAGGCTTCTCTCATGCCCCACATGGGGAGCTGGAGTTGACAAAGGGAGCTCAACCCACTCTCCACAGATTTGAAATGCTGACCTATCAATCATCAAGTCCTGCTGGCACAAGGGTTTAACCCACTACGCCACTGGAGGTTCCTGTTACTATCAAGTGAAAACCCATTTGCTACCTAATAAAAACTGTTTCAAAGACAGCAGCCAACTCCCATAGCAGTTAAAGTGATGTTAAACTGTATTAATTGTACAGTGTAGGTGCATCCTTAGTCTGTCAGTCATGGGCTCTTCCTGTCTTTCATTATCTTCCCTGCAGGCCCACAGAAGTGCACAAGTAGGTTGTCTCTGCCAATCAGATCATTCAGCACCTTCTCTTCTCTGAAGACTCCTCCAGTGAAATTTGAAAATTATGTCTACAAATTAGTGGGTGGCATTGTATTACCACTTCCTTGCTCTGGTATTTTGTTTCTTATTAATGATTTTCATTCCATAGAGTGAAACCAAATGCCGGAAGGAATATACAATGGACTCTCCCATTTCCTTTACCTGTTACATAACCACATTGCATAACATAGCTTAGTCAATGCCCACTTTAGTTCACAACAGTAATTATGAATACTTCTATCTTAGTGATAGAAAGCCCTGCAAGAGCTCTAAATCTTTAAGTGACGATTGAATATCTTTGGGACTAGCCATCATGGAGTCATACTAAACCCAAAGGAAGGGTGTGTGCAGCTCCCTACTCCAATGTGCTGGGAGCCATGGAGAAACGTGTCCCCAGATACCCTGAGCTACAGTGGTAACACTGTGGCATGTCATCCAACGGGATCAAATCCTGTTAGGTAACTGTATACAAGAGTCAAGAAAATGTACCAGCATAAGCAAAAATTCATTCACCTGCCTGTACGTCAGGTGAGGCAAAGGGCAAAAATGGGTGCTGATTTAATTAGACATGGCAAGCAGTTGTTTTGCTAATTACTTGGCAAACCCAGTAGATAGCTGACAGAAATCCAGATTTCTTTCTGCCAGACTTGAGGCCATTTCAGAGTGAAAGGGGATGAGATTGGTTATGGTACAAGAACATAGGAGCCATGAACTATGTAGTAGGTTGGCTTTGGGATTACTCATCTTTGAACCTTCTGGGCATCAAAAGCCCAAGCTGGGGAGAAATATTTCTGGAGCACATTTCCAGAACTCTCCTAGTATAAATGGGACCTCTAAAACTACATTATTCAAAACTCTGCTTAGAACATTGCCAAGATTGATGCTGATGGTTTTACTGATGAGTATAATGAAATAAATGTTGGAACAATAGCAACCTCCACCCATATAAATTGTTCCACAACAACTACCATATGAAACGGACCAAAATCAGCCATTTTGCTTCACATACTACAATGCTCAGGATCCCATTGCATTGATCCATGACAAGTAGTTTCAAAGTATATTAATTTTACTGTGTAGATGCACTCAAGGGAAGTAATTCAGAATTCCTGGTCAGGGAACTCCTTTGATGACTCTGATTGAACTATAAATTACGAGATTCCACAGGTTTCAGCCATGGTATTTTATTGCATTTTATGTGTTTTATCTATTAACTCTGTAAATCGCTCTGGGCCGGTATATTGGTAACCAATAAATAAATAAATAAATAAATGGTAACTAAAGCAATATTATAGCTCTTTCACTTAGTAGCATGAATGGTTTTCTGAAGCCAGATCATGATCAGTCCCAAATGTATGAAAATGTCCAAGATGTCAACATGACGTTCATTTTAAGGATTAAGTGCTTCAACTTGGGTCAAAATTTGTTAATTAATGCTTGTTTTACATTCTATAATACAAAAAATACAAAAATGACATGTTAGCGCAAATAATTGTGGCGGGTTCCCACACTTATCATGGGTGTTATGTTCCAGAACCACCCGCAATAAGTGAAATTCCACGTAGTAGGGACACCCACTCCCCCCCCCCCCTTCATTCACTCCCTCTCACTCAATTGGCTCTTCTTCCCTCTGGGGGCTCTCTTCAGCAGATGGCAGTGACTAGGTGCTTCCCCTGCCGGGGCAATTAAGGAGGCAGTGGGGGCATCGCGGGGCCCAAGTGGCAGCAGAGGCCCAGATGAAGTGCCTCCTCCTCCACCGGGACTCCTCCTCCACCACCAGGACTATCCATTTCTGGAGCGATTGAGGAGGTGGTGGAGGCATCACGGGGCCCAAGCAGTGGCAGAGGCTCAGGCAGCGATGAGCAGTAGCAGCCACAGCACCCAGGCCAGGCCTGTTGGTGGGAAGGGAGGTGCCAAGGAGGAGGAGGATGGTAAAGAGGGCAAGGAAGCTGAGCCTATGCTGCCACTGCATCCAGAGCACATTGCCGGGGCCTTTCTGCTCAGTGTTCTCTCACTACTTGTACTATATATTTTAAATTCATTTTTTTATAAAACACAAAACAGCGAGTCTGCTAAAAGCGAACCATGAAGTAGCAAGGGAACACTGTATTCCTTCTGTATTTGAAAATACTGAGATGTTGTGGAAGCATTGTTATGCCAATGAAACATATGAGTTTTTGTTTCTGTGATTGCCCCCTAAAGCTCTATTTTTTATACAGAAAACAGGTTTCTAGTATAGGAAATAGTGTTTTCTGTACATGAAATAGTGTATTTTTGCAGGAAATAGTCAAAAAACTAGATTTTCTGCACAAAAAAATTTTCTTCATAAAATAATTCCTCAGCAACACTTTGGGATATTCACATTATAGGAAAAAATAAGCAAAATTAGAATTAGTCTGTTTTTTTCCTAATGGAGTTTTCCAACCTGGGAATGAATAATTATGAACCCTTGTTTAATCTCTACTAACAATGAAATGGAATAAGGTGTATTTTTTAAATAAAAAAATCTGAATCTTTTGCTATTGATTCTTCTCAACATTGAAATGCATTTCTATAAAAAAAACCCATTTTTAAAATCAATGCCTTGACCTGTAGAAAGTTGTCTACTCTTGATTTGGGTCCTGTGTAAAGTGTCTGCTGCGAACACCTTGCCCAGCACCTTGGAGATTAAATTGTTCCAATTTCCTCTGATTCAGATTCTATAATTAATACATTCAGTGGATGATAACTTTGACTCCTGCTTGTCCCGTGACAATGGATACTTTTCGATTTGTGCATAGGATGTTGACAGGATTCTTCGAGAGCTAAAGGTTACAACACATAGGTTATATCCTGGCTGATTGGATAAAAGGAGCGCCTCACTAAAACAAGGCAGAGTTAAAGCTTGCCTATAGAAGGGTATTATAAAACAATTATTTTTGGTTTATAACATCCCAACATACTGGATAATTATTGCCCAGTCCCTAATATTCCATTTTTGAGCAAGTTTCTGAAGCATGTGAAGGCCTCCCAGCTCCAGGGGTTTCTGGGTTAGATCTATTATCTAGATCCCTTTAAATCAGATTTCAGGTCTGGTTATAGATAGAGATGGCTTCGGTTGTCGTGGTGGATGAGCTACACTGGGAGCTGAATGGGGGAGTGTGTTGGTTCTGATGGATAATTCAGCATTTTAGTAATATAAGCGCAATCAGATACGGATATTGATAATGAATTATGGCATGCTTCTGAGCCATTTTCCTGGAATGGAATATGGGGGGACTGTTTTACAATGGCTCCATTCCTCTCTTGAAGAATGAACCCAGAATGTGATGCTGGAGAATCCTACACAATCCCTTGGTCATTGGTCTACAGGGTCCCTTGGAACATGGTTCAGTATCCCATGCTATTTAACATCTACATAAAACCACTGGGTTAATGTTGTCCTCGGCTTCTGACTTTGGTGCCATCAGTATTCAGCTATCATCTAACTCTATTACTTCTTTCCACCACAACTTCAGGAATCTGTTTTGGTCCTGAACTGATGTCTGCTATTAGTAATGGACTGTATAAGGACAAACAAATTGAACTGAATCCAGACAAGATGGAAAGCTCATGGTCATTCAAAAGGTGGATCAGGAAATAGGGAGTCAGCCTGTGCTGGATGGGATTACACTCCCCCTGAAGATGCAGGTGTGCAGCTTCTGTGTGCTCCTAGATTCAGCTCTGAGCCTATAAACCCAAGTTTCATCAGTGTCTAGGAGTGCATTTGCACAATTGAAGCCATTTCCTTCCAATTACTTGTACCTCTTCTTTGAGACGACTGATTTGGCCACACTGACACATGCCTTAGATACATCCTGGTTGGATTACTGTAATGCGCCCTACGTGAGACTACCTTTCATGAGTGGTTGGTAATTTCAATGGGTCCAAAGAGCTACAGCCAGATTGGTAACTGGAGATGGCTACAGTGAATACGTGATTCCCTATTTAAGGCCCATCCCACCAAAATAATGTGCTGGATATTGCTCATTGTTGTGGTGATGTGTACATACATGTTTAAGGATATCTGTTTTTAAAACCTGGTTTTAAATATTTTGTTTAGTTTTTTAAAACTTTTGTATTCTGTGATTTTTAAAAACATTTAAAAAACTGTAACCCACTTTGATTTCCGAACTAGGAAAAGATGGGGTAGAAATAAATATAAATAGGAAAAAAAGGAGAAAGTTGCTTTTCCATCATCTAAATGACTCAGGGCACAGTTACATGTATGCTTAAATCTGAGACAATACTCCAGACTGGCCCCAGGGGTGGCTACACTGTCTCCATCACAAAGTGACAGAGGGTGGAGTCCATACTGCCCAATGGGACCAAAACCCTGATTGTTCCTATCACTCCTGCTAGAAAGACATGGAGCTCCAGGTGTCTTTGCTAACATCACCAAAGGTGCCCAAATGATCCAGGAGTGAGATTTTGTTAGAAGAATTAATACAGATAAAGTATGGGCTAAGACAGGAACCCCAGAATTTAAAACAAGAGCCTAAGAATGTTTTGAAATTTTGGTTTGAAAAATGATTTGAAAATTCAGTTTGAAGAAATTAAACAAGTATGGAAAGAATGGAGTAAGGATGCATCAACAGATAACAAAATGAACAATCCGGGTTCAAATGAAGAGGAGGAAAGGAAGGATCTGACCAATTCAACAGTGGAAGACAAAATGATGAAAACAGAAATGGAAGATCCATTTAAGAAAGATCTTGAATTATGAGACTCAGTTGGAGGCAGTTGGGATGTATCAAAATGATTGTTTTGAGATGGGAAATGGAATGGAAAAGGAATCGGTAGTGGGCAGATCGGGTTTGATAGGAAGAAACTTTGGAAAGAAGATAAGGTTGGTATTGAGATCTGATGTATTATGTAAACAAAAGGGGAGATAAATTCTCTAGTTTGTTAGATTGGGGAGGGGCAAGTGAAATATTAGAGGAAGTATACATTTAGGAACAAGGGTTAAATTGAATTAAAAATTAGAGAATTACTGGAACAAATAAAAGGAGTGTTGACATTTGGAGGAAATAGAAGTGGATGTTTTATGGTTTTTGTATATAGATGTGTTAGGAATCTTAGGAATATCAGATATATTAGATATCACTGCATATTTTAAATGCAGACATTATTTTAAAGCTAGTTAAGATAACAGAAATAGCAGCTGTTAAACATTTTAAAATGGATAAAACATGTGATTTGATCCCCTGATTATAGATAAGGAAAAATGTATTGATGATTTATAATATTGTTAATGAACTAAAATATTTGTGAAAGAAGTGAACTGTAATAGATGTGGTTGGAGAAGCAAAGAATAATCATTTGCATTATAATCACTAGAGGGAAGACTGGAACTATCTTATGGTTTTCCCTTTTTCTGTTATTCTCTTTCCTTCTTTGCTCTTAAATAGTGAATTTTAAATTTATATTTAAATTTATTTTAATCCTTGAATTATGTGTATTATATATTATTTTGTGATGGTGTATTTTAATGTATGTCTTTTATGATGATGTGTTTTAACTGAACTGTTAAAACACATATGTGTGTATTGTCGCTATGTTCAGGCATTGAATGTTTGCCTTTTACGATTGGAATCCACCCTGAGTCCCTTCGGGGAGATAGGGCAGAATATAAATAAAGTTGTTGTTATTGTTATTGTTATTGTTATTATTTATTACTACTACTGTATCCCACCTCGAGCAGTGAGGAGAGCCAGGTATCATCAACATCATCATCATAACAACAACATACAAAAAACCAAGAAAAGGAAATACAAAAAAGGCAGTGGTGATTATTATCTATCTACTTAGTTGTATTTCTTTTTCCATGAAGTTTTCTTATATATTTAAAACTTTGAACCAATACTTTACAAAATCCCTACTTGGATATGGAAACACCATGGCTGTCCATAGGCAAGTCATACTCTTTCAGCCTCAGAGGAAGGTGAACCTCAACTGAACAAATCTTGCCATGAAACTCTATGATGGGAGATCACTGTAAATAGGGTCAACAAATTTGGTGTGTCATTTAATTGAGTCAAAATGTTAAAAGTTTTTAGAACTGAGCCATTAGCTAATTCAGGCAACTTCCAAACATGCAAAAATAGTCAAGGAATTACATACCAAATTGCCAGAAACGACCAGGCATGTCCACATTTTAAACTAAGGTGTGTGTATATACACTGTATTATACCTGCAAAACCATCAAATGAAACACAATAATTGGGAAGTCTGTATTTGGGTCAGAGCTTGAGTCTTCCACCATATCAAATTTACCACCATATCAAATTTAATGTATTAATAAAGTCAATGTTATCTTTCTTCCCATAGTGGTCCTACTTCATGTCAGTGTGCCTGGAGAAATCATTCTTATCACATTCTGCAAACTCTTTACTTTCCCATCTAGTTATGTCATGCAAGAGAGGAAAGCACAGTTACTTACAACGTAATGAAATACATTTCTTCCAGGTAATACTAGTCAAAACAGGTCCAACAAGTTCTGAAGGCTGGGAAGAGGGGAAAGCAGAGGGAACCCAGCCCATATGCCATCATATAATAATGGAACAGGGATGCAATCAGAATAGGGGTACCTCAGCTAAGGTATAATCTAAAACGGAGAGCAAAATGACATCAAAGGACATACCAACATTGTTCAACTTACATTTCCTTTGTAATTACTGGGCACGTTTCCAAGATAGCATGTGAAACCCCAGAAAGCATTACATTACTTATTTGAATTCCTTATTCACAAAATGATGCATGTCTTCAAAGTGTGTCAACAATATACATATTTAGAAAGCTCTAGAACAGGCCTGCACAACATGCAGCCCAGAGGCCGGATGCGGCCCTCACAAGGATTTGGTATGGCCCACATAGACTCTGAGGGTGCATCCAGACAGCCACTTTATTGCGGAAACTTCCACAATAAAAAGGGGGCTGTCCAAATAACGTCCTGGACAAACCCTGGTTTGTGGTGAATTAATTTGATAGTGGGTTTATTCCACGCCTTCTGTCTGGACTGCTCCCTCAAAAGTTCTCCATGCCTCTCCATGTTTGAAAAGAGACTGAACTGTCCTACAAGGGGGAAATTTCTCAATTTGATGAAGTCAGATTGCCAGAGTTCCCTCCTTTCAAGACATTTTGCCTCTTTTCAACCATGAAGGGCTATGCATGTCTGCTAGAAGTAGTTTAACTCATGTGATGAGCAAAATGCGTCTCCATGCTTGAAAAGAGGCGGAAGTGTCCTACAACTGGAAAAAATGTCTCAATGTGATAAGGTGGTTAGATTTGCTATGTTTGCATTCCCTTGCCTGCCCTTTTGTTTGAGATGCTTAAAATGTGTTTCTTAACTAAAATGTTAAGTCACTGCAATGCTAGATATGTAGGGTCTGAGAAAGGAATTTATTTCACCCCTGGACTTTCCCAAGAAGTTTCCAAGACTCATCTGGCGCAGTCCACTCAGACATACATCAATCTGAGGGCTCCCAAAAATGGGGGAAAATAGTTAGAGATGGCAGCACATTGTTGTCTAGGAGAAGAAAGCACAACGAATAATACAGGGCTTGGAAAATTGTATTTTATAGCCAAATATTACATATCCCCCACATGATTGATTCCTGTAAAATTTGTTCAGAAAGATTTGGTGACTTTTGGAAACAAGCTCCACAACTGTATCAACTCAGGAGGAGAAATCATGGCCCATGCTACCTAAAATAGGGAGTTTTTCACAAAAATAAGGGACACTTCATAAAAACTTGAAAATCAATTGATAATTTTCAAGTTTTTATGAAGTGTCCCTTATTTTTGTGAAAAATTCCCCTATTTTTAGGTACCTGTCCCCTATTCATGTTGCAACCCTAGCGCCAACACAATCAATGGAGCAGTATCCACTGAACTGGAGATTAAAACAGCCATGCTGGTGGATTCTCCCAGGCCTCCAGCATTGGCCCTACCAATGCCCTTTCCCCACTAAAGTTATTGGGCATGATTCTGAATTAGTTGCACGTTATAATGCTACAAACATATCTTTGTTTCATTTTTATTAGGGCATTGGAAAGGGTGTATCTAAAAGCAGAGGCACTGATGAATGAAATCTTTAGATATTGCTGCTGAGGTTAGGAGGAGCAGGGTGGAATAGTTTCTCTGTGTCTATAAAGTTTACATGGATGAATGCTTATTGTTCAGGAAAGCAAGGTTTGTCCCTATGCAACACGTGTGCTTACACAAGGTGACTATAAATAGATATAGTTGGCATGGCCGACCTTGGCTGGTATCTCTCTTGCACATCCTCAGAGGAGACAAGAAGCCAGCTGTATGTTTTATAGTCCCACATAATTATCCATCTCAAAGGAATACCCACAGTGCTCTCTCTCAAAAGACTGGGTAAGGATTTATTAATGCTCCTCAAGCAAGAAGATGTTCACATGTAGGAATATCTATTCCATTGGTGGAGAAACTAAAGGTCAGAGAGTTTAAAAGGGATTTCTTTAGTGTCAGATATCTCACATTTCACAGATACTCTGACGTGAAGATTGCGTGCTATAACCAAATGCCAGACAGGATTTCACAGAAGTTGCCAGCCTTTGTATCAGAAGATGCCAGTCATAGTGTTAAAAGATGTTAATCACCGCTCCACACCCAGTGTGACCTCTGAGACCAGGAGTCAGAGTAATGAAAGATGTTCCTCAATTACTCCTATGCATAAAATGAGGACAAAAATGACTGTGTTCTCTCAGTCAGTACTGATGAATACTGTGTTTTCCTTGTGAGTCTAAACAACAGTGGAGGTGCAGCCCTTAAGACACTTACTAGGAACTGTCCTGTTTGAGCTTGGATTTCATTTGGAATAAACTTTTAAGGTGGCCTGTAAAACAAGTTCCAAAGCAAAGCCAGCCAGAAATGGCACGATAATAATAATTTAAAAAACTAACCAGAAATCCCAATTCAATCCAAACAATTTGCTGCATCCCTCCTGTGTCTAAACAAGGCACAAGAAGGATCTGAATGCCAAATATGGAGGGCGGCTGTAAACAGGGCTAAAGATGGAGCAGTTAGACTAAAAAAGCAGCTGTGCAGATGCACAGCCCAGCCTTAAGTTGAACAAATACATCCCCCTGCAAGGAAAGCAGGGTGTTCCTATGGGAACTCATGATTTCACAGTAGCCATGCTACTGTGAAGCAAGAGCTAGGGAAACTATATGTCTCTGTCTGAAGGCTAAAAAAAAGAAATCTTGCATTTTGACTGAGGCTGTTTCCACACAGGCAATCACTCTGGATCAAAATGTGGATTATAGAGGTCCAGTGGACCTGTGTGAATTCCTTTGCAGCTTGCAGCCAGTTCACATGGTACCTATGCAGGCACTCCAGAACAAACCAGATCTTTCTAATTCACATTCCAATCCTTTGTAATTGCCTATGTGGAAGCAGCCTCAATTATCTTGAGCAAGCCTCTCAGCCTCAGATAAGATGTTTTCTCTTTTTCCCTTTCCTCTTTCTAATTTTGGAATTGCTAGGTGCCCTCTGTGATCTGCTTCTGCATGCACAACCTGTGGGAAAATAATAAAGGTTGTACAGTAAATACTGCTTTCATTATGTTTTCTTTGTGGTTGACCAATCTTCAGTAAGAGGTTGCCAGAAACAGTGCAGACAGAATTCTTCATCTAGGCAGAAGTGCCTATAGGTTTGCGCTGGGTCATAAGAGTCAAGCCTCTGTTCCTGTCTACCTTTCGCATATTTCTCTCATACTTCCTTCCAATGCTGAAGAAGCAATAATATAACCAAGGCTAAAAGAGCTTCTGCCTCTTGCCACTGCATTCCCTTCAGTCTTCAAATGCAAAAGAAAAAGTAGTAACAAACAAACAACTTTTGGCTCAATTCAAAACTGGCTTGCTGTTCTTTTAATTAGCTCCCTTGGTAAGACTTTGCTTTTTCCAAGAATTTTCTCCCCTCATATACAAATAGTACTGATACTGCTGCAACCACTATATGACATTCCAAGGAGGGCACTTGCCCTGAAGCGCCTGTACAATACCAGCTAAGATTAAAAACCTGCATGAAAAATCATCAGCTGCATTGGCTGACAACAATCCGCCAACGATTGTGAGAAAGAAAAAAATACTGGAACAAGAATATATGAAAAAATGGGAAACTAATTTTGGATATACAATTCCCCGAGAGGAATAGGATAGAATATGGGAAACTAAACAAAAATATACATATGCCTATAGTATAAAAGAAAATACCTATAAAACGATCTATAGATGGTACTTAACCCCCAGCCAATTGGAAAAAATAAATAAGAGTGGTAACAACAGATGCTGGAAGTGTAATATAGAAAAGGGGACATATTATCACCAATTATGGACTTGCAAAGTGGTAGGTAAATTCTGGAATATGATCCATAAAAATATCTCTGAAATATTGAACTTGACCGCGGGGGGGCAGAATTATACCTGCTAAATATTACAGGACAAAGTATGAACAAGGCCTCCGAAAAACTATTAACGTACTTGACGGCAGTGGCGCGAATTACGCTAGCTAGACATTGGAAGACACCAAAAGTTGGAATGGCTCAACAAAGTGTTGGAAGTGGCGGAGATGGATAAACTCACGCATCTACTTCGGGACAGCTCCTCAAAAAGATTCTATCAAACCTGGCAACCCCTCATAGATTATATTTCATTTAAAAAAAACATTGATCTGAAAGGACTAAATTTATAAACCCTCACCCTATGGGGCAAAGATATTCAAAATCCAAATCAGGACTTATTTTTTTCCATGAGATGTGAAGTCAATGTCTTCATGTTTTTATCCCTTATGTAATTCTGCTTTTATCTTTCCTAGTGTTTACCCATACCCTTTCCTCCCCCCCCCCAATTTGTTTGTTCTTCTTTTGTTATTGTTGCAACTATGTGAATAAAGTCTTTTTAAAAAAAAAAACAATCCGCCAAAGTTTCTGGAGAAAAGCAGAGAAGATGTACCTCTGAGCAGGACATCAATTCTCTGTCCTGGAGAAACCATCTTCCTCAATATTGCTAGGCCCATGCAGACCTAATTCCTGTTGTCAGACCCAGTTAGCATAGGCCCATTGAATCAATGGGATTTTCCTATATATTGGTGCATTATTCAACAATTGGTTCAACAGTTCTACAGTTCCAATACAAACAAAAATATTCAGGTAACAGGTGCACCAGGCTGCAGGATTTCCAGGCCACTGCAAAAAAGATGAGATAAATAATATTTGACTGAAAAAGCACCCAGACATTATGAAAAAGAGAAACTCGTGCTAAACCAAAGCATTACAAAATAAGGGATTTTATCAAAATGCCATTATTCTCCCCCACTAATTCACAGCCTCCCCATCTCTGTCATCCATTGGGATAAGCAGCTGTGCCATGGAGGAACACAGATGAGAAGACCACATTCAACTCACGGGGCACATTTCAGGGAATAGGGCAGTGGAGCTGTGGAAGGACAGGAGATGCCTCCTCTCCTTTGACAGTTGGAGAATTAAAGGCATTTTTATTTCTGCCTTTTATTCAACCATGCTTATTTCTGAATATCTAAGATCTGATCTGGAGTAAAAAGAGACATCTCTTCCAACTGAGGCCATAAAGGGATAGGAACTGCTGCATAAGGGACAGCATGACACAAGAGAGCTAGTAGTGTGAAGTGGCTTGAGACACACAGGTTGGCAACCTGTTGTGAATATAATCAGTTGTGTTGTGCATATGGAGTGACATTGGTTGGACATTCACAATTGACATATCCAGCTGACCCAGCTGCATTTGGGACAGTCACGCATGGGGTACTGCATTAAAGTACACAAAGTAGCATGAGACCAAATATTGCCTTTATGCTGACCTTTGCACACTGTGCACTCCAGTTTTACCATAGATGATCAGCCATGCACATTGGTTATTGATCCATATCTTACACTATGTTGGAATTCGTGACAGGGCTCTTTACAGGCAATGGACGAGTGGACAAAATGCAGCCTGCAGCCCACAGGCAGCTTCCCAGGGCAATTCTGGGGCCTCTACAGCCCCTGAGATCAAATATGTTTTTGCACAATCTTGCTCCAAAATACACCCCCCCAAAAAAAACAATCCTCCATAGGATGTGGAGAACATATCCACACTGTTTGGAACCCTCTTGGACCCAACCACAATTTTCAATAACATTTTCTATATTTTCTTTCTTTTCAGTTTCAGATCAAGACACATCTTTTTATTTAAAGTATTTAGAGGCCTTACTTACATTTGAGAATGAACATTTCCAATATCCTCTTCAACCTTATTAACCTGCTGTAAGTTCTTTAGTGTTTTTCTCTTGTTGAAATTATTTCATTTATTTTTTATTATGTGGAATTATCTACATTGTTTATATTGTTTTGCTTGTTTGCTGCCCTGAGGTCTAATGGTAAAAGGGCTGAATGAGAAATTTGTGGTGAATAAATAAAAATGAATATATAATTATCTTGATTGAAGAGCAAGGTCATAATTCTAGATATACACTTTCTCTCAGACTAAATTCAGACAGGCTCCTTCTATGCAGACAGGTACAGAGTTATGCAGTACTTCTGACTGTTAAAACATGCGACCCAATGCTCCAAAGTGATTTGATTACACTCAACATATTAGTCACATGATTTCTGTCTATGGAAACATCTTTTACACTTCATAACATTCAAAACATTACAATTTCTGACACAACTGGCACAACTGGCTAAACTGGCTAAACTGTAGGAAACAAAGGGTGGTAATAAACGGACATTTCTCTGGGTGGAAAGAGGTGAGAAGTGGCGTACCCCAAGGTTCAGTTTTGGGTCCGTTACTTTTTAATTTATTCATTAATGATCTGGATGTAGGAGTGAATTCTGAGGTAGCAAAGTTTGCAGACGACACTAAATTGTTCAGGGTAGTTAAAAATGAAACTGATTGTAAAGAGCTCCAGAAAGATCTCTCGAAATTGAGTGAATGGGCAACAAAGTGGCAAATGCATTTTAACCTAAACAAGTGTAAAGTCATGCACATCGGGGCAAAGAACCCCAACTACACCTACAAATTGATGGGGTCAAAGCTTTCTGAGACAAACCAGGAAAGGGATCTTGGGGTCTTGGTGGACAGCTCAATGAAGATGTCAACCCAGTGCGCAGCAGCAGTGAAAAAAGCAAATTCTATGCTAGGCATGATCAGGAAGGGAATCAAAAATAGGTCAGCAAATGTTGTATTACCTCTCTACAAATCGATGGTAAGGCCACATTTGGAGTACTGTGTACAATTCTGGTCTCTGCACCTTAAGAAGGATATAACGGAACTGGAAAAGGTACAGAAAAGGGCAACAAGAATGATCCAAGGGATGGAGCGGCTCCTTTATGAAACCAGGTTGCGACGCCTTGGTCTTTTCAGCCTTGAAAGACGGCGTTTAAGAGGTGACTTGATCGAAGTGTATAAAATCATGCATGGGATAGAAAAGGTGAACAAAGAAAAATTATTTTCTTTGTCACAAAACACTAGGACTAGAGGGCACTCCCTGAAGCTCCAAGGTAGGAGAATTAGGACTAATAAAGGGAAATATTTCTTCACCCAGAGGGTCATTGGGTTATGGAACTCACTTCCAGAAGAGGTTGTGACAGCTGTCAGCCTGAACAACTTCAAGGCAGGATTAGACAGATTCATGGATACCAAGTGTATCGGTAGTTACTGAAAAGGACATTCAAGTGCCACCTCGGAGTTGGTTGAGGTAGGCAGGATTTCCCTGGGTACTGGTTGTGGGGGGTCGGGAGCAGGTCAGGGTTTTGCCCTCCCTTCTGCTCGAGATCCCCGTGTACAACTGGTGGGCCACTGTGTGATACAGAATGCTGGACTAGATGGGCTGAGGTCCGACTCAGCATGGCTCTTCTTATGTTCTTATGTTCTTACAACTCGTACATTTCAACCATCCTTGCAAATAATCCATAGCCTTGGGAAATAATGTATAGACATCAAGGAGCTTGTCATGAAAAATGTTCTCTGCAGGCAGAAAGTTGAAAATTACTGCTGCAATCCAGGCTTGTGTGAAGCATCATCCTAACATGATCAGAGAAGTACTCTATATATGCATGTGTATGTCTGGACATTTTAGTAAAAACCAGTCTAAAAACCCAAGTCTATTTATCCATGGATCAGTATTTGACTGTATCATACTCTTGTAAAAAAAATAACCCAGTACTCATACTGATCCATGGATAAGTAAACCTGATTACCCAGCTCTGAGGGAGAAAATACACAGGATTTTGAGTAGACAAGAAGAAAATGGGAAAAGACTGAACAAAAGCTTTTCTTCCCAATCCCATCTCTTGCATTGCACAATTCCCACCTGTTCTTGTATTGACCAAGGATGTTTTTCAATTAAAACTAACATTTTTCCAGAACCTTAGCAGGAAGAAAACACTAAGCCATAAAAGTTCTGAAAAACTTGAAGCCTGAGAAGGTAGGGTTGTATGCAGGAGAGAGGGGCAAAACAATAGCATTGCTTCCTTAATAAGAATTTTGGACTCCCCTCAATTAAATTTTTATTCCCCAAGTTTTCAGCATTTAAGTATCTGAAACCTTCACTGAGCATTAGCTTAGGTACCCAAAGGAAAGGTGCAGGCAAAACATGACAAATGTTAGAGTTCTAATTGTGAATGGATTTCAATGTCTCACTCTGCAGGTAACAAATATGCCTAATGTTGCATGAAGAGATCTGCCTTGCATCTCAAATTTTTTCAATGGCCAATCAATGTTTGCATCTTTAAAAAACTTGCAAGTTTGGTTACTTATAATTCAAGGTATCACTGTAAATACAAAACTATTGATATTAGAATTTTGTCTGATCGGATCATGCATACAAATTATTCCCACACACACACATGATTCCAAGCATATCAGTAGGGAGAGTGGACTGGACACCTTTATCTAGTTACGTACTTCAATTCAATATAAAATAAAAATAAAATAAAGATTAATATCCAATCAACACTATCCAAGTTCTTCTCAGCATCTAAAGAAGTAATGACTCCCTTTAGTTTTATCAGACTTCTAAAATGTCCAAGGGAAATTGTTAGAAGCACCCCTTCTCCTTTGGAAAACAAAGCAAATACACCTGTGGCCAGCAATGTTGTTAAGACAAGAAGGAAAAAGAAGTTGTATCAGTTGATGGTCCTGGTGTTTCTCAAAAGGGTAGGCAAAGAGACAGAAGAAGAAAAACATGTCACTTGTTTTCCTGTGTACTACAGACCATGAAAATGTAGAGAACACACAGTTCTGTGGATTCCCTCTTTTTACTGTACAGGCAGTCCCCAAGTTATGAACACGATAGGTTCTGTAGGTTTGTTCTTGTTGAATTGGTATGTAAGTCAGCTCAGATATATTTTTACATATAGCACCTCTCTATATACATACATAGATACACACACACACACACACACACAGGGTAGGGTTAACACCCCTGTGGTGTTTGTTTTGGAAAGGAAAAACAAAACAACAAATATTGCCACAAGTAATTAGCTCTGGCAAAATATGGAAAATATGTCTTTATTTAGTACATCCTCTACTTTAATGGGATGAGGGACACCCGCCCGCTGCAAATCTGGAAAACACGTGCATTTTTAAAATGCAATTTTTCTTTTTCTTTTTTAAAAATTTTTTAAAAGATTTTATTTACATACATTAACAACTTACAGTATGAACAAAAAACACAAAACAGTACAAACATATAGCCCCACCACCAAGGCCTGAACAAGTATCCTTTCCTTCACCATATATTCATACATCAACCATTAATCAAATGTCATATCCAAAATTCCTGACCAGCAAGGTTATATTGTTTTCCATGTTCACTCTCTAAAGCATATTTAATAAAGACAAACCAGTATGCCTCAAAATCTGATTTGTTAGATTCCCCCCTGAATACCCTCATTTCCACGGTTAGTTTATCATTTAAGGCTACGTTCCATACCTCCCTATACCATGCTTCCGGTGTTAGATTAGTTACTATTTTCCAATTCCTTGCTATTATAATTCTTGCCACTGTGAGTAAAATAATCACCAATTCTTTCTTTTCCATTTCTAAATTCAAGTTTGTGGCGTCCATTAGTAATGCTAACCTAGCATCTGGAGTAACATTTAATCCTATAATATTGCTTATTTCGATAAATATATCATTCCAAAAAATCTTCACTTGGAGGCTTTTTCACCATAAATGAAAATATGTCCCTCTGTGTACACCACACCTCCAGCAGAGGTTGCTTTGCTTGTTATCCATCTGATGTTGTTTAACTGGTGTGGTATACCATCTCCATATAACTTTGTATACATTTTCTTTCAATCTTATTGATAAATTCTTAACCACTCTCCACTTCAGAACCCTTTCAAAATATGTCAACGGCCCTAGGTGTAGCACACCAGTTCTCGTTTGTGCCTGGTAGGCAGGGGGCAGCACCGGGGGTCCCACTAGCATTGGAGCCAGTTGATTCGGAAGAGGATTTGGAGGGGCTAGAAGAAGGGGAGTTTGAGGCAGCTGGGCATTCTTCTCCCACAGAAAGCCTAGCCTGGGATGACGGCTGGCCTGACCCTTACGAACAGCAGGAAGGCCAGTTGGAATTCGAAAGCACTGATAGTGAAGATTACGAGCGGCCGGGGGGGCCAGGCTCGCAAGAGAGGATGTGGGAAACAACCGAAGGAGAGGCCCGGGAAGCAGATGGGGAGTTTGACTCTCACGAAGATAGGGAAGCAGGTGCTGGGAGGCAAGGTCGAACCTTTGATAGGAGACGGAGCATTGAGGCTAGCAGGAGGGGTTGGTTCCACAGCCTAGACCGACCAAGGGGTCGCAGCACAGATTGGAGGAGGAGAAGCCTAGAGCGTCGGGGGCCTCGTCAAGGGGATTAAGTATAGGATCCATGGGAACGAATCCTCAGTACTTCGGCCACATCTCACCTATGCAGATGTGTAGCGAAGCCAAGACCGCGTAGCTAAGTTTAGGGGCTAGTGGCCTGCCAAGTAGAGTTTTACCTTGTAACCTTGCTTTGTTCCTGATCCGCTAGTTAAGCGGAGCTTTGCCTAGTTTTTGGATATACTGCCAAGTCTGCCTTTTGGACTATACCTTTGTTTTCGGATTACTTGATATTTTTATGGACAATTACCTTTTCAACTGTTTTTATACCTCAATAAAATAGTTAGCTGTTTATCGTCTCTGTGTGTGTGATTACGGGGCCGGCCTAGGTTTTGCATTGTGACACTAGGTCTCCTTCCTATACCTTTTCAAACAGCTTCAGCCCTATTTCTTCGCCAATTAACCCATTATATATTTTCCCAGTTAATCCTTTCCCCATTATTTCTTGGTTTTTAAGTTTACTTAGCCATTCCTCATATTTATTCAATGCTCTACATCTGGGATTTTACTTAACCAGTCCTTTTTCCAATTATACAGCTGTTGCCTCTCAAACCAATTCTTCTAACTTATTAAACTTTCCCATCAATTTTTGTATCCATTCCTTCCAGGAAAGAGCAGTTTCCACCTCCATTAATTTTTTATATTTAAGTTTAATTCTCAGGTCTTCTGGAAATTTTTCCAGTAAAACTATTGGGGTTAGGTGGAAAATTCCTGGAAGTATCTTGTTTTTTAACTTAACCCATATCTCCATAATCTCCATAACGTCTTTAGCCAAGTTATTTTTACACCTCTTAATTTTTTTGCCCATTTTTGACCTGAAAAACATTCCCTCGTAATCTCTATGCCAACATTTTCCTTCCAATTCCTGTCAGATTAAATTAGGTTCCGAAAGCAGCCTAAACGCTCCCTTTATTATATGTGCCTGATGATAGGTTTTTAGTTCTGATATTCCTAGTCCCCCTAATTTCTGGAAAATATACCACAAGCCTCTCGGTAACCTAGATCTTCTATTTCCATTACAAAATTCATTGACTAATTTCTGCCATTTTTTAAGATCAACCTCCGGCAGTTTAATGGGTAACATATTACAGAGAAAGTTAAAGTTAGATAACATTTTCATTTAAAAAATTGCTATTCTGCCAAACCATGAGAGATTATTTTTTTTTGTATTCTAATGATCTTTCTTGAATTTCCCTAAATAGTCTATCAAATTTTAATTTTTTAAACTCTGAGTACAGTAATTGACAGGTATTGTGACTCCCAAATACTTGATTTTATTTCTAATCTTAACCTTAAATTGATCAATTATTTTCTCTTTGTCTTTTCTCTCCAGGTTTATTGTCATTACCTGTTATTTTTCCAAACTGTTTTAAATATAGATTGATCTGGTCTAGTGCCCTATCTGGATTTTCGACTGTCAAAAGCATGTCATCCACAAATAAGCTTATTTTGATTTTGATTTTCTGCAGGAGACCCACCGGGGAGGGAGCTGTAGTGATATTCATCTGGATTAGGTAGAACATTATATAAAGGGATCTGGAAGTGCTAAAGCCAGGGGGGTTTGCAGTGTTCATTTCACAAAAAGTGGGCTTTAAGATTGATTTAATTGATAAAGGTGATGAAGGGCAAATCTTGATAATTAAGGGTACAGTAAATAATGAGGATTATCTACTAGTGAATATCTATGCCCCAAATTGTGGCCAAAGGGATTTTTTTGAGGGGTTGACGAAAGAATGAAAAAAGTACAGACAATATGATAATGGCAGGGGAGTTGAATGCAAGGGAACCTCCTTCATATGAGGTGCTCTGGGATGCAATGAAAACAGTTTTGAGAGGTTTGTTTAGTAAATATGTGGCCATACTGAAGAAACAGGAAAGGGAACGAGAGAACCAACTGATAGGAGAAATAAAAAAACTGGAATCAATGTATTTGTTAACAAAGGATCTGAAGATTATAAATAATATTACAATATTAAAGAAAGAGTTGGAGGCTAAAGATATAGCAAAAGTAAAAAAATATATGATGTATACAAACAGATGTTTTTGAATATAATAATAAAAGTTCAAAACTGCTGGCAAAAATAGCACAGACAAAAAAAAGTAAAAAGAGAGATTGGATGTATCAAGAATAGTAATGGTATTGTATGTACCAGAATGGTAGATAAAATTAAAGCAATACTGGATTTCTACTCTAATATGTACAGAAATACGGAAGTGGGTATAGTTGAGCTGGACAAATATCTGGAACAAAATTTAGGTAAGAAATTAAACAAGATGCACAGTAAGGAAATGGAGAAATCTATATCACAAGAGGAAATTAAAGACACAATTAACAAATTAAGGAAGGGTAAGTCACCGAGCAAAGATGGTATTCCAACTGAAATTTATAGAATTCCAAGTACCCAAATTACAGAGATTACAGAGATTGTTCAATGAAATATTGAGGGGAAACCCATACCAAATTCATGGAAACATATTAGGATAATACTAATACAAATTATTATTAGACTCTTATCGCCCTATTTCTCTAATCAACCAAGACGCAAAACAATTATGACAATTTTGGCAAATGGATTTAAAAATTTCGCAGAAGATTGCCCAGTCCAATGTGGGTGTGTAAAGGGCAGGCAAATGCCTGACTTGGTCCGCAGACTGATAAACATGATAGAGAATGCTAAAAATGAGAAAGCTCAAGTAGACATTATTGCATTTATATATATATATATATATATATATATATATATATATAGCCCTTGACTCAGTGAGTTGGACAGTTTGAAATCACTAATTTAACAATTTGGTTTCGGAGAGGGGTTCCAACATATAATAGAACAGGGCTAAAGTCATAATTAATTATTCAAGTACTGAACACTTTAGTATCATGCAAGGAGTAAAGCAGGGCTGCCCTCCTTCTCCAGTACTATTTATATTAGTTATGGAATTATTGCCCTCTGAAATTAGGAAGGATAAAAAAATACAGGGAATGGAAGTGGACAACAAAGTCAACAAAATCAATAATGCTATTTTTCAACCTGAGAGATGATCTCTCCAGAAATCTTTATATCCTCCAAAGCATATCTATGATCAATTTCTGGCAGACGTTAAGAACATAAGAACATAAGAACATAAGAAGAACCATGCTGAATCGGGCCTCAGCCCATCTAGTCCAGCATTCTGTGTCACACAGTGGCCCATTAGTTGTACACAGGGATCTCTAGCAGAAAGGAGGGCAAAACCCTCACCTGCTCCCGACCCCCACAACCAGTACCGGGAAAATCCTGCCTGCCTCCATCAACACAGAGGTGGCACTTGGATGTCCATTTCAGTAACTACTGATTCCCTTGGTATCCATGAATCTGTCTAATCCTGCCTTGAAGCTGTCCAGGCTGACAGCTGTCACAACCTCCTCTGGAAGTGAGTTCCATAACCCAATGACCCTCTGGGTGAAGACATATTTCCCTTTATTAGTCCTAACTTTCCTACCTTGGAGCTTTAGGGAGTGCCCCCTAGTCCTAGTGTTGGGTGACAGAGAAAATATTTTTTCTTTATTCACCTTTTCTATCCCATGCATGATTTTATACACTTCGATCAAGTCACCTCTTAAACGCCGTCTTTCAAGGCTGAAAAGACCAAGGCGTTGCAACCTGATTTCATAAGGGATCTGCTCCATCCCTTGGATCATTTTTGTTGCCCTTCTTTGTACCTTTTCCAGTTCCGTTATATCCTTCTTGAGGTGCGGTGACCAGAATTGTACACAGTACTCCAGATGTGGCCTCACCATAGATTTGTAGAGAGGCAATACAACATTTGCCGACCTATTTTCAATTCCCTTCCTGATCATGCCATGCATAGAATTTGCTTTTTTCACTGCTGCTGCGCACTGGGTTAACATCTTCATTGAGCTGTCCACCAAAACCCCAAGATCCCTTTCCTGGTTTGTCTCAGAAAGTTTTGATCCCATCAGTTGATAAGTGTATTTGGGGTTCTTTGCCCCGATGTGCATGACTTTACACTTGTTTAGGTTAAAATGCATTTGCCACTTTGTTGCCCATTCACTCAATTTCGAGAGATCTTTCTGGAGCTCTTTACAGTCAATTTCATTTTTAACTACCCTGAACAGTTTAGTGTCATCTGCAAACTTTGCTACCTCACAATTTACTTCTACATCCAAATCATTTATGAATAAATTAAAAAGTAACGGTCCTAAAACTGAACCTTGGGGTACGCCACTTCTCACCTCTTTCCACCCAGAGAAATGTCTGTTTATTACCACCCTTTGTTTCCTACAGTTTAGCCAGGTTCCAATCCAGGACAAGACCTGTCCCCTGATTCCATGGCTGAAGAGCTTATTTAGGAGCCTTTGGTGAGGGACTTTGTCAAAAGCCTTTTGAAAGTCAAGGTAAACAATATCGACTGGGTCCCCTTTATCTATGTGTTTATTTACACCCTCAAAGAATTCTATCAAGTTAGTAAGACATGATTTGCCTTTGCAGAAACCATGTTGATTTTCCTTCAGCAATGCCTGTTCTTCTATGTGCTTGGTAATTTTTTCTTTAATAAACGTTGACCATAGAGTTCTCCCTCAAGGGACAGAAAATTTCTAAAGAGATTATATCAATCAAATCAGCAGATAATAATATCTGCAAAAGCTAAACCTACAAGTGTGGAGGGCCAATTGTATACAGAAATGTACGTATGAATGTAGTGTATTTGCTTGTAAAATAATGGCTTCCTCTGGAACTAAAAACACCTGAGGCTCAAAACATAACAAAAGTTTAGTTTCTTTTGAGTCAAATTATCTTTCTTTCTGTTTGAAATCTGAGAATGGGGCAATGTGACAGGGATATGGCCTTCCAGGGCTCTGGGAGGAACCAGTGCAGCTCCTTCACCCTGCCTGTACACAAGACTTCACATATAATCTTTCTTGCAATCATTACACATATTCCTTGGCCCCATTTGCACTGTCTGTTTAATGCAGCTTCAAGTTATCTCCAAAATTCAACTGCTATACAGCACATACTGCAAAAGTGTGCTTAAACCCACTAATCAGACACAAACAATTGTGGGAAAGTCTGAAATGAAGAACTTAAGATGCATCAGCGGGCTGTAGTATAAACCACATCACATGGTGAAATCAGCTCTGCAGAATGTTAATTGCTGTGCAAAAACCCAAGGCACCTCACAGGAGAGCGTGGATGAGCTCCCTTTGTCAGCTCTAGCTCCCCATGCAGGGACATGAGAGAAGCCACCCACAAGGATGGTAAAACATCAAAACATCTGGGCGATCCCTGGGCAACGTCCTTATAGACGGCCAATTCTCTCACACCAGAAGCAGCTTGAAGTTGCTCCTGATATGAAAAAAAACCCACTGATGCCCACATAGCACTGTGGAGGGAGGAGTTGGGGGAAAGCACATTATCCGCTGCTGTGTGTATTTTTCTTACTGGAATGTGTTGATTTCAAGTTGAGGGGCATGGCTGCCTTTGAATGTAGCAAGGGGATGGCTGAGGGTGTCCTTCTTTACCAGTTTCAGTCAATGACAGATTCGTTTTCCAAAGCTGGTCCTGCAGTTCAAAGTGTTGGAGTCCTTCCACCACTCTGTCCTTATTCTCCTACTTCAGGGGTGCTCACACTTTTTAAGCATGTGAGCTACTTAAAAAAATTGAAGAAGAGCTACCTTGTGCGTGTGCGCGCCATCCGCACACCGCTCCTACCGCGTGCCGCCCCTCCCACGGGGCATTGCAGAGGACTCCGCCTAGCGCTCCCTTGCCCTCTGCAATGCCCCGTGGGAGGAGCCGGTAGCGGGAACCAGGAAGCACCAGGAGGAGCCTTCGAAGGCTCCTCCTTGCTCACCCGGGCTCCCGCTGCTGGCTCCTCCCGCGGGGCATTGCAGAGGGCGAGGGAGCGCTAAGCAGGGCCCTCAAAGACTCCACCTTGCGCTTTCTCCTTCCTGCAATGCCCTGCAGGCGGAAAAAGCACTGCGGGAGCGGAAGCCAGCGGCGGGAGAGCGTGTTCGCGGAGGGCATGTGCGCGTATGGCAGGAGCGCCCCATTTGGCTGGTGAGGCCCAAAGATCACCTGGAAGAGGGCCAAAGATCGACTAGTAGCTCGCGATCACCATAATGAGCACCCCTGTCCTACTTAATCCCATTTTGGTCAGGGTTTCTGGGCCCTTATATCTGGACCCATAGATGTGTCGTTGTGGGTTATTATTGTAGGCATGGGCTGATTCCCTGTTATGCTTGGTTTTTGGACACATCACACTAGAGGAAAAATCCACTTTAAATCTGGTTTCTGCCCCCTGCAGAATTCTGGGGTTTGTAGTTTAGGGAGAAGCCTTTAACAGCCTCACTAAACTACAAACCCCAGAATTCTGCAGGGGCAGAAACCAGATTTAAAGTGGATTTTTTCCTCTAGTGTGATGAAGTAGAGGGAGAGACAGAGAAGAGGAAAAAATCATAAGTTTATTGAAACACAGGAATATTCTATGCTTTCAGGACTCCCCCATAACCAGAGCTGATTCTCCCTTCTCACTGATTCTCTTCTCTTTCTGAAATCCAAACCCCATTTCTGCCCATTGTCAAATCCATTGCCTGTATATTTTCAGCTCCAAGCCCTATCTAGCTTTCTCAGGTATAAGCATCAGCTTTGGTTATATTCTGTTCTCTTGCAGTCTCCCTGCAGCCTCCCTGAGTTGCAACTGTCGGCCTTCAGCTCCTCCTTCCCACCTCCCTTTTCCCTTCCACTTGGACTTATGATTTATGCCATCCTGGCAAGAATGACCTACTTTTGTTTAATTTTTGGCAGAATGAAGACATGGAGATACGGATCATGACTCAGAAGTTGCTGCCACTGCAATCTCCACTCCTGTATATATAATACACTTAAGTGGAACAGGAAGTAGAAGAAAAAGGTTTTGACAGTTGAAATAAGGGTCCTTTAATATGGCAGAGATGAAAAATGGTTCTACAGCTGTCCCAAAATATTAAAGTTTAATGCAGTACTCTACGGTTTGTTGATATGTGCCCTCAAGTTGTTTCTGACTTATGACAACCTTAAGGTGAGCCTACCAGGGTTTCTTTAAGAATTGATCAGGAGAGAAGAAAATTATCACTAATATGTATAATAAACTCATTGGTTGGGCAACAGAAACAGAGGAGATTCAACACTCTATGGGCACGGAATATGGGAAGAACAATTCAATTGCACCGCGGGAATGTGAGCAAATTTGGAAGAAAAGAATAAAGTATACCTATGCTATGTATTTACAACAAAATTGGTTAAAAATGATACTCCGCTGGTACATTACACTAAAAATTTAGGATTGATGTATAAAAATGTGGATAGTAAACGTTGGAAGTGTAAAAAGCATGAAGATTCTTTTTATCAATGGTGGGCGTGTGATAAAACTGTAGAATACTGGAAAATGATACATGCGGAATGTAAAAAAAATCTAAATATAAATTTCCAAATGAGACCAGAAATGTATCTATTAGGTATGTTTGAAGCTGATGTTTTAAGGATATAAATAATGAAAAGTTATTTACATATTTCGCAACGGCGGCTAGAATTATTTTTGCCAAAATTTGGAAACAAGAAAAGATTCCTCCAAGGACACAGTGGCTGGACAAAATAATAAAAATTAAAGATATGGACGAATTGACTTTTTGGTTAAAGAAAATGGAAGAGATAAAAGTATTTCTTCTTTTTTTTCCTTTTTTTTAACCTTTGTTTTCTGTTTCTATGAATAAGAGAGATGTCCCCTTTCTATCTCATAAGAAAACCTTTGCCTCTCCATAAGCAAGATGACCAGAGAGGACGAGGTAGCTTTTCATGGATAGGACAATCTCATTTGGGGGAGTTGCTCACAAATAGCAGGATTGCTCATCTGCCCATTTTAACAGCAAGTGTCGTGTCCCGCCCAAGGCCTAGAAAAAGGGGCTTTAAGAAATGGAGAAGCTTCTATGGGCCTTGGGGGTAGCGTTCTAGCTTTCCCATAAAAGAAAACCTGGAATGTAAGAGCAATGAGTTCAGGACTCAAAAATAGGTGAACCCAAACAAGGTTTATTTGCTTACAATCAGTAAAACGGATGGTCCAAAAAGCTTGAAGTAGGTTGCAAAAAGGTTCCTTTAAACAAAGGGATAACGTTCACTTGCCTCATGCAGAATGAAGGTACTTTTCTTCTGATTCCAGGGTTCCTTTAGTGCTCCCAAATGGTCCTCCGACACACAAAGTTCTGAGGTCCCCAGAGATTACAGTCTTTGGGTGAAGGGCTGGCCTTCCTTTCACTGCAATCCTGGCTTGAGAGCGTTGGTGGAAAACTATACGTGGACAAAGATGCGTTGTCTAAGTGAGCTTCAGATTTCCGCGTGCTTCATCCGTGTGCTATCCTTGGAATGGAGGCAGAAAGGAAGTCCAGCCTCCCAAGTAAACTCAGGAAGGGAAGGAGTTCAGGGTGGTGCTGCCAGGTATGGGCCAAGCACGACTCCTCCCATCACAGTCCACATGGCCACAACAAAAGGCCATGCAAACAGGTACACAATACAAATTCAAAACAATACAAATGCAAAACAAGCGCCGTTGGGGGGCGCCATACTCCCTGCCAGATTCCCAGACGTGGGAATATTAAATAACCATAACAAATAACAATATGCATAACCAACAAACATTTCAGAATTGCAAACACTTTAAAACTTTCTCTAAACTAAACTATTTATTTATTTATTTATTTACACCATTTCTACCCCGCATCTTCTCAACCCCCAAGGGGGGACTCAGAGCAGCCTCACAATGGCAACAATTCAATGCCCAACTATAAGCTTGGAAATAGGTCCATCCAGAAAGACGACTTTTTCTTTGCTTGAGGTCCTAACCCACTCCTTGCAGTAGCACTTCAGAGTTAAGTGTCTTATTATCCCTTAGATCCTGGAAACTGGATCCTGAGGTCAACGTTTCGGTAGTTGACGCTGGCTGTTCCTCTGAAGACTGAGCTTGAGGCCTTTTCTTCTTAGGGAACCTGTACATCATAGTTGGGGCTCTGGCAAATCTTTGTTCTTTGTGCAATGGGCTCTGGCAAATCTTTATTCTTTGTGCAATGGCCTCGTTTCCTTTGCACCCTCCATAAGTTGTGGCTGGTTCGCTCTAGCTTGGTCACCCAGTGTGAGATCCCTGCTTTGTGAAGTCGAAACTTCCTTTCGTTGGCTAGCTGTCACCTTCTTCTCTGATCATAACGTGCTGGAGGTTTCAGCATAGACGGCTGCAGAGGCTGGTGTCAGCTTTGCCGAGGATAAAGGCTTTCCTTTATCTCTGGTTCCAGGATCTGACTTTGGTGACTCTGTTAACTTGGGAACCCCTGTAGAGGCCTCACTCTGCTGGGCAGTGTTGGGCCTAGGGTTGAAGTCAGAGGTTACACTTTGGCAGAGCACTGAAACACAATTCAGGCAGCTCCGCATTTGGATTGGTCTGTTGCTGGGACGGCTGTTTTCGCCAACAGAACTGGAAGAGGTAGAGGGGTGCATCCTGTCGATGCATATCTGCCCTACCACAGTCCATCCAAGGGGTGTCTTCTGGGCCAATGGAGCCTTTGGTGGTCCTATAACTTGATCCTCTATGCAGAAGAGGCTTGAGCAGTCGGCCCCTATGAGGAGATGGATCCCCACATCTCTTTCAAGCTTTGGGATGCTCTGCTTGAGGTGTTTGAGGTGCGGGTGCGCCTCAACCATAGCTTTGGTGGCAATTTGCCCTTTATCACGAGGAATGGACGCACATTCTAGGAGGTTTGGCAGCTCATGGTACCTCTGTTCGCCACAAGGTGATACCACAAAGCCAGAGGCCACTCTGCCCTTCATGCGCTGACTCCCAGAGCAAGTGGAAATCTCATAGTCCACAGTTCGGACTTCACTGTCGAACATCCGGAAGAACTCTGGAGTGGCCAAGGATGCACCGCTTTGCGCATCAAGAGCCACGTAGACTCTACTCTTCAACTCTGGTCTACCTTGAGGGTTGACCTCAGCAAGACAGATTGGGTGGCACACATGAGACTTGTTGCTGCCTTGGCACAGTTTGGTGCAGGCCACACCAGATGGCTGCAAATCCCTGTGAGGTGTCTCTCTTTCCTCTGAGTCACTCTTGGGTGACTGGTCCTGTGGACTGGAGCTTGCAGATGAACCCTCTGGGTTATGCATAGCCATGCAGTGTTTAAGGCTGTGGCACTGCTGGCACTAGACCTCGGCTGTGCAAGTCTTGACGAAGTGTGGCTCACTACTGCAACACTTGAAGCACACCTTGGCCTTCTGCACAATTTCAGCACGTTCCTTGTGCGGCTTCTTGGCAAACTCTTTGCAGTCTGCCAAGCTCTGGGGCTTTTGGTGTATCGGGCAAGGGATGTTCTTCGTGCCCGAAACTGGACTGGGGCCGGACTGCTCAGTCCTGGTGGCTTTAACTGTGAAGGAGTGCTTGGACTCCTTTGGAGGTTCTTTAGCGTCCTTGGGGAGTCTATCCGTGCGAGCTGCTTGGTAGAGGGACCGGAAAACAGTATCTGGGTCATTTCTAGACCTAACTGCATGAAACACAAATTCCACGAGATGGGAGAATGGAGGATAAACCTGATGGTTGGTCTCTTTGTAGTCAGTGACTATTTCACCCCCAACTTCCTGAAGTCGAAAAGGAAGTTTTACTCTGTGCAGCCTCGTGTTTTTAAGTGTTATCTGTGGTAGCGTGTTGCATCACAGTTTTAATGATTTTATGGAGTGTACTGTTTTTTTAGCTAATTTGTTGTTGTTTTAATCATTGCCATTGTTTTTATTGTGCCTTGTTTGGCTCCTGTGAGCCGCCCCGAGCCCTCCCGGGAGTGGCGGCATAGAAGCATGCTTAATAAAATAAATAAATAAATAAATAATGTCCTCCTGGGAAGAGCATTGGTCCAGAGAGGCAAGTCCTGGGAAAAGCTTGGGTCCACTTCAATAGACAGGCGACTTCTACAGTTATTACGAACACTCCATGAAGGAACTACTCTGAAAGTAAGATGCAGTTCCCAGGGCCATCTTACCAAAGCAGTCAAAACTGAGAAGGGCGTCAAGCAAGGGTGCATTTTGGCTCCACTTCTATTCAATTTCTACATTAACTCTATGGTGGAACACCTATACAACTTGGATTTCCATCCTCCAAAACTAGCTGGAAGGCATCTATCCACCCTGCTCTATGCTGATGATGCAGTTCTTCTTTCTAGAACTCAAGTTGGACTGAAAAGAGCCCTGAGAGCATTAACAAATTACTGCCAGGAAGAACAGTTGCACCTCAACTTTCAGAAAACTAAAATTATGGTGTTTGCTAAACGACCCAAGAGGCACAACTGGAGAATAGATGGAAACAAAATAGAGCAGGTCTCAAGCTTTAAATATCTTGGTGTTACCCTCCATAGCAGCAACAGCAGGAAAGTCCATGCAGAGTGTGCAGCAGAGACAGCACAAAAGAGTTCATCCGCTATCTTAAGATATCTCAGGATGGGAGGAGGTCACTTTATACCGGCGGCTCTTAAACTTTTTGAAGCAAAATCAGTCGCACAAATGCTGTATGGAGCTCAGACCCTTCTCAAATTATGCTCCACTAGAGCGTGTCCAATTGAAATTCCTAAGAGCGGCTCTACAGGCTCCCAGATGTGTCCCTAACGCTACCCTGCGATTGGAGACAGGCTTCATGAAAGTGGAAGCGAGAATATGGACAGCTATTCTCAATTACTGGCTACAACTATGCTTCTCCCCATGTGGTCTTGCCCCCCTCATCATGAGAGATGACTTCCAGTCCACATGGATTAAAACAGTAGCAGCAAAGATCGCAACACTAGGTTTCTCCCAAGGACAATTGCTAAGCATGAGATGGGACCAAGCCAAGGATCTCATTAAGCAACGGATCCTGGACATAGAGCGCCAATCAGACCTAGCCTGTTCCCCAACCTTCATTGTTAGGGAAGCCACTAGATACCTCACTGCCCCCATGGCATACCTAACAGACCTGGAGGTGCCCAAACACCGAAGGGCTTTTACCCTGGCAAGATGCCATGCCCTCCCATCGGCTGTATTGGAGGGGAGGTATCAGAAGACCCCCTTCAAGCAGAGACTATGCCCCTGTGGGTCTGGTGATGTGGAAACAACTGAGCATGTGCTTCTTCAATGCATGTTCTACAGAGATCTTAGATCCAATCTCATTGGACCATGGCTTCTAAAGTACCCGGGGCGCAGTGAAAGATGTTATTCCACCCTGCTGCTTTCGGACTCTAGCACTGCAATGACTTACAGTGTTGCTAAGTTCTGTGCTGCTGCCCTTAATATCAGACGGGTGATGATTGACACCGTAAGGCAACAATATCCTGTCTTTTAAAATATATTTTTATACTGATTTCTAGTCTGATTTTAAATAACTGTTTACTGGGGAGTTGTCCTTCTCCTCTTAGGGCGCTTGTGCCCGCTTTGTGCTGGTCTGTGACCGTAATAAAGTTTTGATTGATTGAAGTCCTGGCATCTGGGGGTTCTTCTTTGCCGAGAGCATTTCCGCTAGAAGATCACTCAAATCCCACAGACGTTCACAGTCCTTGGGTTTCAGAACAGGGAACCCTTTCATTCTATCCCGCAGCGACGCTTCTATCATGGAGCTAGCCCCGTATCTGTGAAACAGACGCTCCCAGGCTGAGCTGAGAGCTGTTGCTGGGTCTGCAACGTGGGCCGCAAAGATCCTTTTAACTTGCTCTGATGAATTTGGGCCGAGCCATTCAATCAGCAAGTTCACTTGAGGAAGCAAGTTGAGGTCTTCAGTCGCCATTTGGAAGGAGGTTGACCACCACGTGAAATCTTCTGCTTTGTCAGAAAATTTCTGGATACCTCTGTCTTTCAGGTCCTTCCTGGGGTTTCTGGGCGCAAACGTCGGGTGAGGATAGGACTTCCAGGCTGACCTAGTAGGTGTTGGGTCAGTAGCAAGGCTGACCAACCTTGGCTGCTGGGCCAGCTCTCTATAAGGATTGGACGCACGTTCTCGAAGCAAGGACGTAAATGGGTTGTTGCCCTCAAGAAATCACAGAGCTGGATGACCTTGGGGCCTGCATGGCATCATTCAGGCGATCCAGAGCTTCAACATTCTGTGTTGAAAGATCGCCCTGTAATGCTTTTTCCAAGTAGTCCGCTTCTATAGACTTCTTTATGGCTTCCCTCTTAGCTTTGATCACCTTCAGTTGGGCCCAGGGGCGGTCCGTCCATGTAAGCAAACTACCCGGCCGCATGAGGCACCATGTTGGATGGGCGCCGCCACGCCGGCTGCGCCACCGTAACAAACCTCCCTGCTGCTGTCTGCAGCAGCTTCTGAGCATGCGCGGACATTTTCGTGCATGCCCAGAACCTCCGGAGCTGAACTTCAGCTCCGGCAGTTCTGGGCATACGTGAAAATGTCCGCGCATGCTCAGAAGCTCCTGCAGGCAGCAGGCTAGCAGCAGGGAGGTCTGCTATGGCGGGCGGCGGCGCGGCCGGCGCGGCGGCGCCCATGCAAGTAGGCAGGGGGCGGAGGCAAAGGGAGAGGGGGCGGAGACAAGGGGGCGCCAAATAATGTTTGCTTACTATATAAAATAACCTTACACCGCCCCTGGTTGGGCCTGAAGCCACGCCTCTTCCTCTTCGAAGGAAACATCTTGGGCAGCAATTGCAGCAGCCGCTTGTGCCTTACAAGTGCTCTCCTTCATCTGAAGCCTCTTGGTCTGAAGAGCCGACTATGCCGAACCAGCGTAGCTGTAGACAGAACCATGAAGCGAGGGGGCTTTAGACTGGCGATGGGAGCGGTGACTGGTCTTTGAACCGAGGTGCGAACTCTTGTGGCTGGAGGCAGGAGCTGCAAGCCAGTCAGGATCTCGTGGGCTGGGCTGAACAGGCATGTTGCTCAGAGCCATAGCGCCCTTGAGGGACGAACTTGGGGGCAGGGAGTCCAACACGGCTCTTCACTCCTTTTCCTCGCCCTCGAGACACAGGGTCATTCAGCTCCCTTAGAATCCAAAGCAGGTGCTGGCCAACGTCGCGCCACTCCTCTCTGGCTTCTTTGAACTGTGCTCTGGAGAGTGTAGCAGGTATGTTCGCTAGAGCAACTAAGTGTTGCCAGTTTTGTTGCACCGTGGACGTCATCTCCTTCTCTCTCTCTCTGCAAGAGTAAGGTGATGCCAGCTTCTGAAAATTGCCTGGCATCTCTCGAGTGTAGGTTGTAGCTATGCGTCTTGGCTGGTACATCTTATTGGGTGTTTTCCTGGTCCTGTGCATCCAGAGCTGCGTAATCTTCGGCTTGTGCGTTCCCGGTGCATTCTGTGATCAGATTTTCCATGATGGGTTTTCCATGATTTTCCATGATGGGTGAAGATGGGACCCTTGTCGACGACGCACCCAATCTACGCTATGACACAAGGAGGTGCGCAAATGCAAGCACCCAAACTATACACTCTAAGCTATATACGTGCGAAATTCAACCTGAAAATGCACACAATTGACCCCCTGATTACGCTCTATGCAATCAAAGAAAGGGTGCAAACTATACTCTCTGTACTATATCCTTTGGAGCATGGATACAAAATGCACACAGTGGTCTCCTAAAGGCACTTTAAGGATCTATGCAATGCAAATGCTATGATAAACCCTTATAAAGACCATTACATTGGCATTCGAAACGCTCATGAAACACAATTAGAATGCAATGCTATTTAAACTCGGACTATACTAGACTACGCAATTTTAAAGGGGAAAAAAGGCTGTATAACTAGGCACAATGTTGTACTGACTTCAAAGGATATGCTATGAACATTTAAAGCATTTAAACCAGATGACGCACTTTAAATCAATGGAAAGGATCACAATAAAGGCTATGCAGTTTAAACTTCGGCTACATAGGACTATGCATGATACACTCTAAACAATACACTCTAAAGGCATGTCAGAAATGCAACGCTAAGTAGGCCTAGACACAATGCAGGCTAACTTCAAAGACATGTATACACAAACACTTTAAAGGACAATTACTCCTATACAAAACCCAATGAAACTAAATACAACGAAAGGAATGAAAAGGGGCAAAAGCAGTCAAAACAGAGCAGTCATGAGGGGCAAAACTTTGCAGTTTTGGGTGATGCAGGCTCTCTACAGCTGGCAGAAGCTGAATTAGGTTGCTGGCTCCCCCTGTTGCTAGGCAACAGGAAGACTCTTCCTCTATACCCGGGACTCTGTTGCTATGCACTCTTCAGGACAGCCCCTCCCTTACCCAAACTTGGAGATCCAGCCCTTTAGGGGGTGGAGCCTCAGAAGGGGAGCCAATAAGCAAAGAGGGTGGTCCCAAAAGGCAATGTGGCCACAGCCTCAGTTTTTGGATTGCATCAGAGGAGCTCAGGAAGAAAAGGATTGGTTCCAGGCCTGGGGCTCAAAGGGGCCTGGCTGGGCTGCTGGGGTCCCTGGCTTGCTTCTGGGTTGAGGGACTTCCTTTCTTTGTAGGCCACAGGCCTGACTTGCTTTGTTTTTCCTGGTAGGCTGCAGGGGATCTTCTTTCTTTAAACTTTACTTTGGTTTTCTTTGTTTTCTTGGAGGCTTCAGGGTTGGGGCCTAGCTGGGCTGTAGGGCCTGCCTTTTGGGCCTGGCTAGGCCTGGGCCTTTCTTTACAGGCCTTGCTGGCTGGGAGTAGGCCTCAGGTAGAGTTTTGTGCCTGCTAGGCTTGGCTTTGAGCCTGGCTAGGCCACTTGCTTCTGGGGAGGGGCTTCCTTTCCTGGTAAGGCCCTGGCTTTCTTTGTTCTCCTGTGGGCCTTGCTTCCCGGAGCTCTGGGCTGGGCCACGTAGCTGAGAAGCTTTCTTTACTTTGAAAAACCTTTCTTTGCTTTAAAAGGCTTTACTTTGGGCTTTGAAAAAAAACTATACTTTGCTTTGTTTACTTTTGGAAACCTAAGGCCACACTAGGCAATGAAAATCGCTAGCCTTTGTTCACTGTAGCGTCCCACCCAAGGCCTAGAAAAAGGCGCTTTAAGAAATGGAGAAGCTGCTATGGGCCTTGGGGGCAGCGTTCTAGCTTTCCCATAAAAGAAAACCTGGAGTCTAAGAGCAATTAGTTCAGAACTCAAAAATAGGTGAACTCAAACAAGGTTTATTTGCTTACAATCAGTAAAACGGATGGTCCAAAAAGCTTGAAGTAGGTTGCAAAAAGGTTCCTTTAAACAAAGGGAAAACGTTCACTTGCCTCATGCAGAATGAAGGTACCTTTCTTCTGATTCCAGGGCTCCCAAATGGTCCTCTGACACACAAAGTTCTGAGGTCCCCAGAGATTACAGTCTTTGGGTGAAGGGCTGGCCTTCCTTTCACTGCAATCCTGGCTTGAGAGCGTTGGTGGAAAACTATACGTGGACAAAAATGCGTTGTCTAAGCGAGCTTCAGATTTCCGTGTGCTTCGTCCGTGTACTATCCTTGGAATGGAGGCAGAAAGGAAGTCCAGCCTCCCAAGTAAACTCAGGAAGGGGAGGAGTTCAGGGTGTTGCTGCCAGGTATGGGCCAAGCACGACTCCTCCCATCACAGTCCACATGACCACAACAAAAGGCCATGCAGGTAAATGCAAACAGGTACACAATACAAATGCAAAACAAGCCCCGTTGGGGGCGCCATAGTAAGCGCGGGAAGAAACTGATATGTGTTTCTGGTGAACACATGTAACAGTGTTGGGGTCCATTCCATATTCTGTATATGATGTTTCTGATGAGTATCCATGAAGTAAGATCCATTGCGATAGAAAATCCATCAGCCACAACGTTCTCTCTTGGATAATCCTCTCCTCTTCTTTGCATGTTATTTCCCCTATTCTCTCAATTCCTTTCATGAAACCAAGGGAGAAATCCCCTTGACTCCATCTATCCCATTTCCTCATTCTTCTGGTTCTTTATAAACTCTCACATCCAGCAAATCATGTTTTGTTAACCTCCCATAACACTTCAAAACAACAAAATATCTTTTGTCTTTTATCATTAATATCTTTTAAAATGTAACAGTTCAGATGATTAATTCAGAAACACTTTTTAAGCTTATTATCCCAGTTATCTTTCTTTTATCTTTGCTTTCTCTTTAAATCACAATAAACTGGATCCCAGTTTAGAAATGCAGCCAAAGGATCTGGTTGAACCTTGAAGGAGAGAGACTTCAACCAATTTTTCTAATATTTATGTGAAACTCACTGCTGATTGAAAAAGAAACAAACCTTGAATTTTGGACTTTTATTTTATTTTACATCAGAAAGCATTCAAATATACAGCTGTGCATCTACAGCAATTTAGGATTCTGACACCTTATATATTTACGAAAAAGAATATGAATCACAAAAAAGAAGACATTGTAGTATAAAATATGCATTGTTGCTGTTGAGTGCCTTCCTGTCATTTCTAACTCATGAAGACCTCAAACAAACCTATCTGAATTTATTCACCTGGGGAGTGGAAGGAGGTTGCTCTTGCCTTGCTCTGAGGCTGAGAAAGTGTGACTTCCCCAAGATCAATCAGTGTGTTTCAGTGTCCAATGGGAGTATTTTAGTCTGGTTTTTGATAAAGCCTGAGCATATTTTATACCTAAACAAGGTCTGATGTTTACCTTCATGGTCAAGCAGCCTTGCCTAGGTTCTTCTGAACTTATTTTCCTTGTTTGCCCACTGATAGCAGTGTTTGAAGCTAAAATATTTTCTGCTCATGATCAAGAGGTACACACTCTAAATAATAGCATATTTACTCAATCTGAGTTAATACGTCACTGAAAGTTCCAAGTAATTCTTGTGGCACTTAAAAGACTGATAACTTTCAAGTGCTGCATGAAACAATTATTTCAGGCGGCAATGCTGGGCAACCAGAGCATCAGAGTCTAATGATACTACTGAAACCTTCTCGCTATCACCTCACTTCCGAGGGTAGAGCTAACCAAGACACACAGCTTATGTTGCCATCTCCAATTGTGTGGTGGAGGATGTTTTTCCATTGCCACTGCCGAAGGGGTATTCTACAAACAATCCACTCAGCTTTTGACTGTAAAATGAATAATGAAGACCAATCTTGTCCACTTTAGTCAGCAAAAAATCAACCACCAGGGGTCTTCCATATTACCCCTGGTTTGTTGTTGTGGGATTTGCAAGAGAACCTCTTCGGCCACATTGGAGCTGCAATTCAGGAGGTTTTGGTAGTGCTCTTTCCAACGCACTGGGATTGATGGTTTTTTTTGTCCTTCAGAAGTTTGGTTCCATCTGGTTTTTAAAAATCCCTGAGCATCATGGGTATCTGCAAAGTATTGGATTTCTTCAGCATTCCTTGTCCCCCAGATGTTATTGAGTTCTCTGGTCCTTCTTTGGACCTCTTGCACTAGCATAGATCTTTTTCTTAGCAGTGCTGTTGGTGTCTTAGCAGCGCTGTTGATATATCGAATCGAGCTACTCACTTTAGGGCCATCCCAGGTACTGAGATTTCCTGGTCAAAACCTGTGACCTTGGGATTGCCTCTTTAATATCATTACAAATTATGTGCATTGATTGATTACCAACCACAGTTGCTCACAACTTGTCACACACACATTTTTTAGGAAATGAAGAGCAGTCCCAGATCAAGATGAAATATGGAATATTATTTCTTCTCACTTACTGGGTGACATAAGGTATGAAACATTGTGTCAAATCTAATTGTAACCCTTCCCCCCACCCTCCACCCCTACCCCAAGGATGTTGTTATATGTCAAAATCGGCACTACATGACTGATGTATGTGGATATTTGTTATTAATGTTTTAATCAATGAAAAACCTTTTTAAAAAGGTATGAAACGTTTAACCTAGCCTACTTGCTTTTAGTTAGAAGATGAATGTAGAGCAGAATGAAAGATGAACCCAGGCACTACAATAATTGGGAGGGAAAGAAGATCTTGCAACATATCCCTTGCAAGACATTCTTCTTGACACATGAAGGGATGACACATGAAAACCCGAGTTCTAGAAAACCTATATGGTTTTCTAGAACTCCGGTTTCCTGGGACTTGTAGCTTAGGGAGGAATATTGTGAATTCTCAGTCAGAGTTGCTTTTCTTCCCAATATTTGTACAATTTGCTTTTTAAAATCTTGTTTTCAAGATTAATTTTTTTTCATAAGCCTTAGGAACTGTGCCTAAAATTACTAATGAATAAGGCAGCCCTGAGTCCTCCTTCCTCATCCATCAGGAACAAGTTGTAGGAATGGAATGCCACTGAGCCGTAAACCAACACAAGCTCTCTACTGACCCCTAGTGGTAGAAGGCAGCAAAAATAGATGGAGATAGAGAACCAAACAGTTGGGTTCAGTGTAGAGAGAAGCAGTTTCTAAAAAGGAAATCAGAACACACAGAGCAGAATTCAGAACCAGGATGGCCTCTTGCTGGGATGTTGTGGAAAATATTTTAGATGTGTAGTTTCCCACTTGCTGCTCAGGGCCAACACATGCCAGGTTTAGACTCAGAGGAAAGGCTGGTTTTGCAGGATATGGCTCATGTTACCTGAAATGTGTATTAGATAAATCTCTGATTTTATCAGTGGGAGATTATCAAACTAATGAAGAAATTCCGTTTCTGTTCAATAAGACTTCATGGTAGAACTCTCTCTGGCATTTGGAATCCTGACTAACTATCTACAAAGAACAATATTGACTCTGGTTTCATACTGTATTTGCTTCTGTAAAGTGTTTTCGATGTTAATATTTATCTTACTATTTGCATTTTCTTTTATAGTTTACTGTAGGATGAAATGTGCTGGAAAATTCTTCACCATCTTTATCAGCTGCTAAATCCTATCTTTTTTTTACAGGTAGCCAATTTAATGAGATGAATGAGATCTGTTAGTCATTTAGATTCACTGATTTCAGTTGATATCCTCCAAGTGGACTAAATGTTGAATTGCTACTCAATGCTAACAATAAAACCTTATTTAATAATTTTTTTGAAATCATAGTTTCCTGGAGAAGTCAAATGTCAAAGTCCAACAAGAAACTCCAAATGTTATAAAAGTCAAATTCATCCACAACATTAACCATGAGTTTTATATGAAGCACCCATTCCGGTGTACCTGAAGGCCCGCCTTACCCCATATATTCCCCAGAGATCACTACGGTCAAGGGAACAAAACCTCCTTGATGTCCCTTCTATCCGAACTTACCACTCATCAGCTACTAGGCAAAGAGCCTTCTCAGTGGTGTCTCCAACTCTATGGAACGCTTTACCAGATGAAGTTTGATCAATTAGAGAACTGGCCCCTTTTCGGAGGACTTGTAAGACTACTCTTTTCCGGCAAGCATTCAATCTTAGCGGCCCCTCTTAAAACTTGTAGAAATTTGGTTTTTGTATATGTATTGCTTTTTAATGTATATGCTTTTGGATTTTGTGAACCGCCCCGAGCCTACGGGGAGGAGCGGTATAGAAACCGAAATAATAAATAATAAATAAATAAATCCATACGATGTAAGAACATACAGTTAAATAACATTGACATGTCCAAACAAATGTGTTTTGGTATCATTTTTTCCACAGTAATTTTGCTTTGCTCCCAGTAGTTGAATTATTTTCTTTGATGTTTACATTTATTACCCCCCCCCCTTATTCTGTCTTTTTAATGGGTGGAGAAAGAGTGTTTTCCATTTTTATTTATCTTATTAATCTTGGTAAAGTCATTTGCATAACTCTTAGAGTTTTTAGCTGGGCACTATGTGTGTGTGTGTGTTTTTATATACATAGATATGTCAAGTATGAACTCGTTTGGCAACTCTTCTTTGGGCTTTTTCGTTTGTCTGTTTCCTTCTTTTTCAGGTAACTTTTACAACCATCTCTGTACCAGGATGATGAGAATTTCCAGCCGGTCTTGCCCAACGGCCATCCAGGTGAAATCAGTGGCAGAACATGAGGAGCCAAATCTGATGCAGGACCTGGAGGGGAGAAGGCGGGGCTCAGGTTCAGGAGGAGGCAGGCCAGGCACTAAGGACTGGGAGTGCTTATAGAAGGACCTGTCAGACCGTCTTTTCATCCGGAGTGCCTTGGCTTCACCTGCAAGGTGCTTCATTCCCAGGCAGCTCCCTGGATCTCCTCCGAGTCAGTGTTGGAATTAAGCAGGACACCTGTGCTGCTTTCCTAACCCACTGACTCCCTGGTATAGCTGTACCACATCCCTTCTGTGGTGACAGCCACTTCTCATCCCAAGAAGAAGTGATGGAGCAAGGTCAGTGAAACAGAACAGTTCTTCCCAATCTGTCTTTCTAAATAATAATAATAACAACAACAACAACAATCGGGGACCTTAGAATGAATGTGGTTGGAAACAGCTTGTTTGAATACTGGCCTGAGATAACATTTTTTAGTATCCCTGTTTACATTTTATGTAATGTCTTGCCTGGCTTGTCCCTCTTTGGCTGATGAGAATCGTATGCTCAGGGTTGAACTGATCAGAAGTTGTGAGCTGTGGCTGCTTGGTTTTCTTTTTTGATGGTGTTTGACAACATGTTGAACATAGTTTTCACATGAAGGCCTTTTCACTCTTGTTACCTGGATCTTCTTTGACCTACTGGGATGATTCACCTGGCTGGGCTGCAAAAGAAGATTGCTTTGCAACAAATTATGGTAGTGCCACACAGCACAGCTGCCATCCAATGTATCTGTCACATGGACAGGTTTCAGCTTGCGACAATAGGATGGGTAGCTTTCCTTATTTGAAGGCTAGAACTTGATACCAGCATGAGGTGCACATTTGATGGATGCTTGGAGGGAAGGGGGATTGAAAAATTAAAAAGAACATCAGCCAGACATTTGTCTGAGGTTGTGCATATGCTGATGCGTGTTGTGCATAGAAATGCTGGAAGACCACCTTTATGAATTCAGATGTGGAGTCACCTGAGCTGAACCTCCCGAGTGTATGTGCAGACTAGAATGTAAATTATGTTGAAGATCTTCTGCTTCCCTATACGTTGTGATACTGTTTTAAATAAGAAGTGTGCCAAAGTATACCTAGAAAGGGATGTTTTGAGAAATGTGATTGGAAATGTGTCCATTTTGATGAAATAAGTCCATAAGCATATATTTTGAGAAAAATATATTTTAAATCTATATATTGATTTGTGTGGCAATTAAACAAAGAGGGAGGAGAACTTAAAAATATGGGAAACTGAAAATAATCAGAAATAGCCAAACCTTCCCTTCAACTGGTGTATGTGTTCTCTATTGTTTTTATCCCTCTGTTGAAAGAGTCGGAAGGACACGGCCATGGACCACAAGTGGTCATGCACTCATGTTTGGTAGCTGCCATCACCACCCACTACCCTGGAACTGGCCCTTGCAGTGGAAGCAGCTGCTGCCACCCACATTCTCCCAATTGTGGAGGTTTGCTATTTATTCCCTTCCTCTTGTGTCAGGAAGAGAAGATGGTTCCCTGCCACCACACACACATTCTGACAGTGATTTGTGGTTGCTGGAGGGCACTAGCATCCCTCTGCACCATAAAGCATCACAATTTGAAATTTGATGGCCTCAGTTATTATTGTGAATATGTTACCCATATTTGGCAGTAGAGTGGGAAAATCTGGTTCTGGTTTAGGTCGCTGAAGGATTTCAGGGATACAGTGTAACCCCATCCCAATTCCAAAAAGTTAACTGTTTTGAAGTTTAACCAGACATGAAAATTGTTGACCAAACTGGAGCTTGGGTTCACCCAGGTTCAGAGAGCTCAGGCTAAGATGCTGCCACATATGTTACTTTCCTATATTCCCTCTTTCTACTTTAGCAGACGAGCTCCTTTCCCCGTTGCATTCCGCTTGCTCTCCTCTTTCCCGACAGAGCCCATTACACGGTGCTCATGTACTTCTGGATGGGCTCAGTCAGGAAAATAGAAGCAAGTAGTGTATGCCACTGTTGCAGCAACACAGAAGGCTTCCCATGTTGTCTTCGGCACGGGGGTGGGTGTGCGTGGTGACACTTTTCCTCATGCAATGAGATCCCAAGTAAGTCATGTGATTCAAGGCGTGGAGGGACAAGTTCTCCTCGCCCCCCACCGGGACCCCATGGATTTGCCATAATTGAGCTTTGTGATGAGGTCCTATTAGTCTCTTTCTTTGGGCCCTACCTGTACAATAAACCTAAAGAGTGAGATTGCTTCATTGCCTCACACTTTCAGAACTTATATTTTCAGGAAGGGCAAGTCAACTGGAGGAAACAGTAAACAAGGCTAGCAAGCTTGAGGGGTCATCAATGGATTTCTGCATAATTGTGAGGCCTAAGCAGGATTCCACAACTTGGATGGTGGTTTGGTGGGAAGGAGCAACAGTATCTTTATTGTACCATTTTGACCTGCCTGGGGAAAAGCTACATGGTGATGTGTTGGTCAACCTGATTCTAAAGGATCTCTTGGGTATGCTGGTATGTTATCATGAAATCTTGGAAAATTGATGGGATGTTTGAAACCAATAGTGGCTTGGGCAGCTTCCAGACAAGGCTTTTATAGGGCAATTCTCCAGCCTCGATCACAGAATTTTAGGGTAGGTGTGGCATCCAGACCACATTGGCTTCCATGTGCACATGCCTTCCAACATTTCACAGGTGAACATCTAGAGACATGAGGCTAAACAACATCAGAGTGCAGTCAATATGACCAACATTATTATTGAGAAATAATACGCAGGCTAAAGAGAGGATGCAAAGAAAGTAAGGGGAATGTGGAAGGAAGATAGACAAACTGGGGCAACTAAAAAACGGAAAGAAGAAATAAACAGGACTTTCCCTACTCGGTCAAAATATTTGAAAAGTTTACTTTCAGCAACTGTTATCCTTCCTCCTTTACTAGTGTCCTTTTTTCCTTCCTAGGAGGAGTAGATAGAGGACTGAATGTAATTGCTCATCACAACTAGGGTAGTCTTAGGCCCCTGCCATATAAAATCCAGAGTATCTGTTTTGAACTGGATTATATGGTAGTGTAGACTCAGATAATACAGTTCATAGCAGGTAATGTGGATTATCAGATTTGATAATCTGGATTATATGGCAGTGTAGAAGGGGCCTTACTGAATCAGTTGCTGGGTGGCAAACAGCAAATGTGCAAATCCAAAAGATTCAGAAGGTCTACTCCAATTGGGACTAACAATGGGAATTAAACCAACCCCCTTTTTTGAATGATACCCATTAGAAGCCATCTCCATAACTAAAAGAATAAAATGCAATCTGAAATGTAATAAAACCATTAAAAACAGTTGGGTTTAAATCAATATAGCACCCCATTGCTTGTTCCTTGAGAACTTTCTGTTAAAAGTCTGTGTGAATAACAAGGCTTTAGCCTGCCAAAAATAAGAGGAAGGGCTGTTCTGACCTTTCTGGAAAGGGACTTCCAGAGTTCAGGGGCATCCACTGGGAAGATTTTCTTGCAATAGTTGAGGAAGTGGTGGGATGAGAGAAGGGCCTCTCCTGAGGATCTCAGAGCCCAGGATGGCTCATGCAGGGAAATACTCTCTGCTAAATAACTTGGACTTGAGCCATATGGGGGTTTATAATCATAACCAGCACTTTGAATTGGGTCTGGAAACACACTAATTAGAATGTAAACCATGTTTAGATTCTACTTTGGTGCAAGGGTGTTAGGCAGGCCTCTCAGAAGTACTGAGTAGAAAAATGTACTCAGATGATACTCCCCTTTTCCTTTCTGCATTTGACACGAGTATTGTTGCATAGTCTTCCACCATTAAGAGTTTTTTGTCAAACAAACTGGTTGCTTACTTTCACTGTTGTATATGTGTGCATGCTTCAAGAATATGTTAGCTTATCTAGTTGAATGTTGGATTGCAACCTGTATGTCCCTCTCTAGAGTTTCTCCCTCCTTTCCTTTTCTTGCAAAACAGTGGCAAGAAAGCTATGTACCTATGTTATTCAATGTTGTAAATACCAGGAATAATGAAAGAAAAGGATCTTTTTTCATACCTGTTACACAGAGGCAACAAGAGGACTTGGGATCAAATGCCCCCTAAAAGAAAAAAAAATTGTTTTGCTGTGAGAAATGTAAACAGTTCTGAGTTCTGCAAAACTTACTTGCTGTATCAGTGGTGTGAGGGATGCAGCCACAGTAGCTGGCCACATAAAACCCAGGGCTTGAGAAGCCATCAGAGCACCCTCTCCCCCACTCTTGCTCATTAGGACCCATAGTGATTGTTAGCTCTGTACTTCATGATTTTTCCAATCATCTTTTAAAGATATCTATCAATATATCTTGGAGCAGCAAGTTATGGGTTGCCCTTAGCATCTGGTGGTTTTCACATCCCTGAGTGATAAATCTGTGCCAGGTATTGCTCGGAACATGAAAGGAGCTTGTAACAAACCTATGAATGTAACAAACCTATGAATTTTATAGGGTTTTCCTAGGCAAGCGTTTCTATATAATCTCCTTTTATGTATGTAGCTATGGGAAAGTGGAACGGAAAGAGAGAGGACTGAGATACTTTCTGCATCTGCTAAAGAACTTCCCTCTATAATTATTACTTTTTAGGGTCGGGCAAGGAACTCTAGGACTGAGTTCACAAGTGTTCAGGATCTGCCTTAATGGATTATGGATCCAAGGTCCCTTCTACACTGCCATATAAAATCCAGATGATCTGATTTGAACTGGATTATATGGCAGTGTAAATTCATATAATCCAGTTCAAAGCAGATGATGTGGATTATCTGTTTTGATAATCTGGATTATATAGCCATGTAGAAGATGCCTAATTGAGCCATAATTTGTTTTACCTAAGCCGTTTCCCTAAGTAATAAGAGTAACTTAACTTTTACTGTTAGCTGTAGTTCAAATAATGTCGGTGTTCTAAGTTTTAAAACACACAATTTTATCTAAAATATTATCCAAAGTTTAGTTGACTTGCCATTGGCAAGAACTAAATGAAAATATGTATTGTTTCCTTCTCTCTTTCTCTTTGTTTCTCTTTCTGTGTGTATGTTTAGCTCCCAAACCCACACTGCCACGTGAAGCTAGACCTGGCTGTAATGAAAGAGGAGGGGCCTCCTCTGCTGTAATGCAGATATTTCTGTATGATCGAAAGAGCGCTTGCAGAGCCTCCGGCATGCTGCAAAATACTGCCAATTACCTTGTATGTAATTAACTTGGTAGCGCTCTCTGTTGCTAGATATCAGTGAGAGCTGAGTCAGAGGGAGGAGACACCCAAAATGATGAGGGTGAGCACATGCGGTGACACTGGCCAGGATGCTCAGGCATTTCTTTTAATCCAAAGGGCTCTTTGGGCCAACCCTCCATCTCTCCACCCCCTCAACTACAGTATTGTTTATTTTCAGGCTGCATCATTCCAACAACTTGACCTTGCACTGCGTTGCCTGCAGGGACAGGTAAAGCAAGATTTATCTGCCAGTGACATCTGTCAATCAGCAGGCAGTCTCAGGTGCTTGAAGGCGCTATAATCTTGTACACAATTATCTGAAAACAAGGTCCGCTGAAATCAATAGGAATTTTTTCTCATTATCCATGTGTAGGACTGCACCACCCAACTCTCTTCAATTGCCAAGGAAAACATTGCTTCCAAAACCCTTCCTTTATACTGTAAATCTTTCAAAATTTACTTTTTGGAATGTCTCTCCCAGAACCCCTTCACATTGGCTAGGGAATACTGGAAAGTATATCCCAAAAAGCAGCTTTCCCAGACTCTAGTTTCTACAAATTGCAGAATAAATGTAAAAGAAACTACCAGCTGGTTCCTTATGTGCCCATGCCCATCTATTTCCGACAATAGCAATTTGCAATAAAAAAGAGCATGCCAACATCCTGGCAACACTTGGTAAGTTCCTTCCCAAAGTCATCATTCCAAGCATATTTATTGCAGATATCCTGAGTACAGCCACTCCAATTCCAGTTATGGTCATCTGAGCTCAATATCACAAATGACCTTATTCCACCCTAAATTTCCTCCATTTTCTGACTATCTTATTATGCTGGTTTAACAATACACAGCCGCTTCCATTAGCTGTGCATAGAAATCTGGCTTGCCAACATGCGAAGACAATTAGAGGAGTCAGCTTTCAGGTATCCTGAGAGAAAACAGCGGCAGGAAGTGGAGGAAAGTGGGGAAATGTCATGGGATGGCTGGCCATCCCCAAATATGGGCCTTGCTCAGGTAGATTGCATCCCCACTATTAAGGACATTTTCCACTTTCCTATGATTCCCACCCCCTTCTCTCCTACCCATTGGATAAGGTCCAAAGACACAATGGAAATTTCTGAAATTTTATTTATTTATTTCCCACATTTTTACCCCACCCTTCTCATTCCTTAGGGGACTCAGGGCAGCCTTACAACAGGCAACAATTTGATGCCAACAGATCAATCCTAAAATAAACAAATAAACAATTAAAAGATGAGTGATTAAAACTGTTAAAATCACACAAATCCTAGTCCAAGGCCTGTCCGTTTGTCAAACATGGTAATTCATTATCATTATTTCACTGCTACAATTACTGCTCGAATGCTTGGTCACACAACCATGTATTAAGCTTTTTCCTGAAGGTCAGGAGAGAGGGAGCTGACCTAGAATCATAGAACCATAGAGTTGGAAGAGACCTCGTGAGCCATCCAGTCCAACCCCCTGCCAAGAAGCAGGACAATCGCATTCAAAGCACCCCAATAGATGGCTATCCAGCCTCTGTTTAAAAGCCTCCTTAGAACAAGCCTCCACCACACCTGGTTTCCTTGGGGAGTGAGTTCCATAGATGAATGGCCACCACTGAGAAGGCCCTGTTAGTCGCGCCTGCAAGAGGGTGGAATCGAGAGCAGGGCCTCCCCCAATAATCTTAACTTCCGAGACAGATTATAGAGGGAGATATGTTTGGACAGGAAAAATCTGGAAAAGGAACATTTTGAAATCTTCCCTTTCCTGCCCCTGCCTGACGAGAGTTCCATAGGAATCTATAGTGCCATACATGTAAACAGTGGGCTGGATCATATTAATGTTCCACAATCAGAGTACCTTTTTAATTAATGCAGTGGCATACTGGGTTTTAAAAGCTGCAGTGGGCTTACAGTTGCACCATTCTGGATAGCTTATGTAAGTCTCTGGTAGTGGCACAGCAAAAAATATTACCTCATGATTATGAATTAAGAAGTAAAAAATAACGGCTTCGTTTCCAAATGTATCCATAACAGATGAGTCATACATGGGATTTTATATTTAAATATTGCAAGGCTGCATCACTTAAACATGGAGTTAAATATTGATATAGACCAGGCCCAATTGAAATCATCTCCATGTTTATTAGACGAAACAACAAGGCCTGCAGATTTCTAGCCCCTAAGGCTAAAATATTTTAAAGTATATAGTTTGGGGATCTCTCAGAACCCCCAGTTTGAGATTAATGGGAATTCAACTCATTGGGTAATTTTAGTGCCCTGCATAAGGTGTGTTCTCTTCACTGGAATAATTTAAGCATAACAAACACATGGCAGGAAAATATATACTAGCCAAATCATTGAGCAATATATGTTGGCTCACCAAAGTGTTGCCATTCTGAAATGCTACATAATAAAATACCGCACATTATTATTATTTTGTTATTTTTTTTAAAAAAACATTATTATTATTGGACCGGCTGGCTATTTCAAACAGCAGTGAATCCACCATCAAGTGCAGAAATTCAGGACACACAGTGAATGCTAATCTGGTTCCCGATCTTTGCTATTGAGATCTTGGTCAGACTGACCTGTAGATCAAACAGTGGTTTGAAATGCGATTACAATGAAAAAAATCTTCAGGGGCAAGTTTCACAGTATGTATAGATAGCATCAAGGAAATTTTTTCAAAAAACTATAGCGAGTAAAAACCTTCCCATAGGAAAAGTGGACATCCAAGTGCCACCTCTGTGTTGATGGAGGCAGGCAGGATTTCCCCGGGTACTGGTTGTGTGGGGGGTCGGGAGCAGGTGAGGGTTTTGCCCTCCTTTCTGCTAGAGATCCCCGTGTACAACTAGTGGGCCACTGTGTGACACAGAATGCTGGACTAGATGGGCTGAGGCCCGATTCAGCATGGCTCTTCTTATGTTCTTATGTTCTTAAAAGAAGACATAGTCTTCCTCCCAGCTCTATGTACATTTGGTTCCATAGAATACTTGGCAGAAAAGATGCATCTCTACACTACAGAGCCAACATAGCACAACACCATCTCAACCACCATGATTCTGTGCCATAGAATCCCAGAAGCCATAGTTTACTTTGGTAGAGTATGCTAAACCTTGTAAAACTACAAATCCCTTGATTCCATAGCACAGAACCACGGCAGGTACACTGGCATCACACTGTGTCAATTCTACAGCACAGATGCACCCAAGGAGAACAGCAAAGCATAAGCAAAACTAAAGGTGTGTCTACACTCCAGAATGAACACAATATGGAAACACTCTAAGTGCCATGGCTCAATGTCACGGAATGCCAGAAGTTGTAATTTTCCAAGGCCTTGGGCGTTCTCTGCCCAAGAGTGATAGTGCCTCACCATATTACAACTCCCAGGATTCCCCAACATTAAGCCATAGCAATCAAAGCTGTGTCAAGTTGCATCCATTCTACAGAATTAATTAGAACTCTGTATGTGTGTGTGCTTTCAAGTTGCCTGTTGATGTGTGTCAACCCTGTGAATTACAGGCCCCTTCCACATAGCTGTATAAAATCCCACATTATCTGCTTTGAACTGGGTTATATGGCAGTGTGGTCTCAGATAACCCAGTTTCATGCAGATATTGTGCATTATCTGCCTTGCTATTCTGATATTATATGGCTGCGTGAAAGGGCTCTCATAAGGTTTTCTTTGGCAAGGAATACTCAGACATGGCTTTGCCAGTTCCTTCTTCTGAAATATAGCCTCCAGCACCAGGTATCTGTTGGTGGTCTCCCATCCAAATTCTAACCATGGCTGGTTAGAATGGCTGACATTGCTAAACTTCCAAGATCAAACAGAATCTGGTGCCTATAAGGTATTTTGGCTCTATAATAATATAATAATAATAAACTTTATTTGTACCCCGCACCCATCTTCCCAATGGGGACTTGGGGCGACTCACATGAAGCCAAGACCAAAACAGCAACCACAGATTACAACAAAATAAAATCAAAAACATCAACAATGAACACAATAAAAATACATATAAATAAAAAACAGTGTATAACTAGCTATATAAAAACACAAGAACAGGGCGGGCCACGGGCACAAATATAAAGTGTTAAAAACTCAGGGTGAGATAAGTGAAATAGTATCCTTTACATGGGGGAGGGGGATAAATCCAAGAACGGGGCATTGAAGAGAGCAATGGTAAATACCCTGGTCGGACAAACAACAGACGTGGAGGACCTCTGTCTTGTCAGGATTGATCTTCAGCTTCTTCCTCCTCATCCAGATCATCACAGCGGCCAGGCACTGGTCCAGTATCCGAGGGGCTTCCTTGGAATCTGGTGGAAAAGAGTAGTGGAGTTGGGTGTCATCTGCGTAGAGATGGCACCATACTCCAAAATTCCGGATGACCTCAGCCAGCGGTTTCATGTAGACGTTAAATAGCATGGGGGACGGAATAGATCCTTGCGGGACCCCACAGGTCAATGGCCAGGAGTCCGAGCAGGAGTCCCCCAGCTTCACTGACAGGGAGCGCTCCTCCAGGAAGGACCAGAGCCACAGAAGAACTGTGCCCCCAAGTCCCATCCCAGTGAGTCTCCCCAGAAGGATACCGTGATCGACGGTATTGAAAGCCGCTGAGATGTCCAAGAGAACGAGCAGGGTCACACTCCCCCTGTCCAGTTCCCTGTACACCAAAATCTCCTTACAACATCTATCTGCACCAAAATCTCCTTACAACAAATCAACACTAGCTACTCACTCCTGCTCAACAGTCCCATCTTTAGGCATTTCTTCCCCTGCTAAAACTTACTCCTTGTGTTCAGTTAACTAAAGGTCAGCCACTGGTACCTCTCTAGACAAACATGGTGCCTGAAAGCTAGAGATCCCCAGTTGATGGATGAGATTTGTGCATGTGCTTTGAAATTAAATGTTTGGACTACATCTCTCAGAATCCTTCTAATCAGCATGATTTCTAAAAGCTGTCATCCAAAATGTAACTTTTGCATATTTTGGTTGAGTAGGAATATATCAACCATGTGTAATGATAGCACCTAAGTGGTGGGCCCAAAGTTTAAGCAAGCAACACAGAGCTTCAGATTGAAGTGCACCATCCAGATGCCAAATTTAAATATCTTTATAAAGCATCAAAGGAAGTGGGCTGGCCTATTTATTATTATTTATGAGATGGTTTATTCTGAGGTTTCTCAGAAATAAAGATGTGCAAAATTTGAAATTGTAACTACATTGACAAGGGAATATAAGCAGTCTGAAAAATCTTTATTCCCATGGAATCTCTCCATTTCCTCATGTATCCAACAATTTAACTGTAGGAATTGTCCAAAATTTGTCACTGAATTTTTGTTTTAATCGCCATATTGATCTGCACACACACACACACCCCAACCCTCCACAAACCCTATTCTACTATTGTAGCTTGAAGACAATACAGGATGGAATGTGATTGGATCCAAAATCTCTTATTGAATGAAATCATCTTATGAACTTCCTCTTGACTCCAGTTTCATATCATACATACCTAGTGAATTACAAATAAGTGAAGGTGGTCAGTTCACTGTTGTAGACCGATTCTTCCCATCAATATAGATTTAACAACTATAATGTTGGCATTTCTGCTAACATTTCAGCATTGTGTTGGAGGCACTTTCTCCCTTTTACCCTTCCATCAACTCTGTGCATGGAAATCTTATCATCCAGTAGCTTGTTCACCCCAATACTGTCTTAGGGCCCTTCCACACAGCTGTATAAAATCCACGTTGAGCTGGATTATATGGCAGTGTGGACTCAGTTAACCCAATTCAAAGCAGATATTGTGCATTATCTGCCTTGATATTCTGGATTATATGACTGTGTGGAAAATCCCTTAATGATGTAACCTAGTGTTTCCCAGAGTCTGGTTTTCAACTTCAGCTCTCAGAATCCTTGATTATTGGCCAAGACACTTGGGAGTTGAAGTCTAAAACACCTGGAGAACTTGCTTGGGAATCATTGCTATAACTTAATATCCAAATTGTTGATAGATGCGGCATACAATTAATCATCGCCTTTTTAAGAAATTTGAAATTTTATAAATAAGGAGTTTGCAGTGAGTGCCGTGTGGAACCAGGAAATGCAGACAGGTGTTACACTTCCAGCTCACTGTTGTATTGAACCACATACCAGTTACACAACAATGAGATGAATTCCAAGGACGTGACTCTGTTCTGGATGTAGATTATAGAATTACCTGTCTTACCCAGCCAGGGCCAGGCTACTAAAAGGATTAATGTGCCTTTGATGAGCTTGTGAAGCCTGTATTTGAAGCTCTATATAACATGGGATTGTTACCCTCTTGTCCCTTCAGTCTCATCACACTAGAACACAGATCCACTTTAAATCTGGGGGTTTGTAGTTTATTGAGGCCCAGGACCTCTCTGTCAAAGCCGTTTAAAGGCCCCTCCCTAAACTACAAGCTTCAGAATTCTACAGAAACCGGATTTAAAGTAGATCTACTGTATGTTCTAGTGTGATGAGGTCCTTAGTTACTTTATGACATAATATGAAACTTTACTTGTATGGATCCACAAAAGCAGTGACTATAATAGTTGCCTCTTCCCTTCCTTTCGTGTGAAATCACCAAGACTCCCCAAGTAATTCTCAACAGGCACCACATGAGATGGTTCATGTTGCCCCTTAGGAGTATGGATGGCCACCAATGCCCAGGAAGCATCCTACTAGCATTATCTTTCTGCAGGGCCAGCTTCCAGTTCAGCTCCAAGCCATGGGATGTTGAAATGCTATAGATAAAACCATAGCATTCTTCTGCAATCTCAAATGGCCAAAGTATAGAAGTTCAAATATTGCTGTCCTGTGGAGTGGCTCTAAGATATATTTAGATGTTGAAAGCACTTACAGAAATGTCCAATATATTACCAAGAAATAATAATAAAAATACAACAATGCCATAGAGAATTTTATTTTCAAAGCAGAGAGTCTTCTATCGGAAAAGCTGTTTTACCTCTCAGGCATCCTCATTTCAAGGTTTGACCCATCTAAGTCACTTTGGAGATAAAGACATCTAAAAAAGAGATCAAGGCCTTGGAGTTACCTATCAATAAAAGTTAATGCCTGGGACAGCACATAGGCCTTGACACATAGGTCATTGGGTCAAGATCTTATCTTCTACTGCCTTTGCCACTATGGACTTCAACCCACAGATTCTGGGCTCCATTTTCATGCTCTTGGGAAATGGAGTCTCATAGAGCACTTTCAGTGAGACGCCATGAGACTTAATTTCCACAGTGCATGGAAATGAAGCCCAGAATATGTTTTGAGGAGTCAAGTAGCACCTGACTCCTCAAATAGGGCAAAGCGGGGAAAAGACAGACCTCAGCAGGGAAAGGGCGTGGGATGGCTGGCCATCCCAGAAGATGGACCTTGATTGGAGAGAATTGAGTGAGACAGTTCCCTCTGCTTTCCCCCACTTTCCCCCCACTCATGTGTTGAGGTCATATGGTTAGGTGTATTGTTTTCTATTTAAACAATGTTAATTATTTCTGTGTGTGCACCTGCATATGTCATTGTTTTTGCTGGGTGCCTGTAAGCAATTTACAATATATGACAACCTTCAAGTGACCCTATCATGTGGTTTTCCAAGGCTGAGAGTGTCACACTATGGCTTTCTGTGGCTGAGCAAAGAATCAAAGCCTCTCAAGAGTCATAGTACAATGCTCAAAACACTACCACACTATAGTGTATATGTATTAGCAAATACAAAATTCATACAAATAGAAGTGCCTTTTGTCCTCTGTTTTGCACAAGTAGCCACTCTAGCCTTGGGCAGATATGATAGGCTATGTTTTTCTTTAGTATTTGTTGGTTGATGATTTACTGTATTCAGTATCCCCATTCCCAGTACTCCAAGGCAGTTTACATAGTAAATTAAAACAGCAATATACTGAATAATAAAAAAGATATCTCTATAATTACACATTAAAATAAAATAAAATTATTCAATAGCAGACTTCATAGTTTCCAAGTGCTAAAAAAGCAAGGAGTTCATTGCTTACCAAATGGCAAGCAGTGACCACATTTTGTAATCATGATATGATACTCAGAATGCTTGATTTCTCAGGCTGGTATGCCTTGCTTTTATAGGTTAAGGGAAGAAGGAACAAAAGCTTGGGTGCCATGAACCCCCAACTATTCAAGATTTCTAAGAAGTGACCCTGGCCCTTTAAAGTATGTCTAGAAACAAAATGGTAGCCATTGAAACTGAACTAATATTAGATTTGTATGTTTCATGCATCGAGTGCTGGTGAAGCCTAACTGGTGGATATTGAGATGAACATCCCAATCAGCAACCCACTTAAACTCAAATGAATGGGTTGAAGCAGGTCCCAACTATATTGGAATTTAAATTGACTTTTGCCAAAGAGCTTCTGCTCTCCTGACATCTGTTAGAAGTTTCAGTGTAGAAGGTTAAGGTAAACTAGAATCATGAGTGTGATTTATTTCATTGTTTGCATTTGCTGAAAAGTATAATCTCACTGGATTAGGTGGAAGTTGTTCTTGTTCCTGACAGCTCAATTTGCAGTCTCTGGCAGATGACAAGTTAAAACCCAGCAAAACTGCTGTGACATAATGAAACAAACTTCTTCGAGAGTGAATATAGAATTTTATGGTTGTGTTTAAACAATTTGAGATGAAAACCTGATATTGTGGGTTAACCTATACCAGAGTTAGTTTGTTGAATCCATGCATCTGCTCTAGCTGGAAATAGAAATAGAAATATTTATTTATTTATTTACTTCACTTGTATACCACTTTTCTCATCCACCCCGGGGGGGGGGGGGGCGGACAACTCAAAACGGTTTCCAACATATTTATGGCAAATTTTAACGCTTCACATACATATAAAACCTAACATAGAGCAACCATAACATATAACTATCAATTAAATCAAATAGGATTCTGGGCAGTATGTGCTAGTACTTCAATACACAAACAATGCAATCACTGGTAAGAGCTCGTTATACACAAAGCTAAACCACTGGGTATAAAGGGGCAGATCTACAGGAATAAAGATATAGACACGTGTAGAGGTAAAAATCACAGGTATAATCATATGAACAAATTCAAGTGCTAAATAGCATAACAATCTGCATTGTACTTTTTGTGAGATTGTTATGCTATTTAGCACTTGAACTTGTTCATATGATTATACCTGTGATCTTTACCTCTACACGTGTCTATATCTTTATTCCTGTAGATCTGTCCCTTTATACCCAGTGGTTTAGCTTTGTGTATAACGAGTATGTGCTAGTAGCCAGAACTGTTTCATCCACCAAGACCCACCCTATCACTAAATCCAGTAGTAATCATGTTGTGTGCACCCAAGGACCTTTTCTTATTTTCCCCATTAAAAGTCTTAAAGCTGTCTCTTACTCGAAGGCAGGCATGGGCAAACTTCGGCCCTCTGGGTGTTTTGGACTTCAACTCCCAGAAATCCCAGCCAGCTTACCAGCTGTTAGAAATTGTAGGAGTTTGAGTCCAAAAAGCCTGGAGGGCCAAAGTTTACCCATGCCTGCTCTAAGAGTTACTTGGAGGACACTGTCCAGCTTCCAGTGCTGAAGTAACATTCTAGTGTAGGGATTTAGCTATGGAGCAAATGAAAAAATTCTGCTCCCCCAAGTAAAATTTTATTCTAATCTCCAAATGTCTAGCATTGCAGTAACTTAAAACTTCAGATGAGAAAAGAAAAGACGACAGGCATAATTGCCAGGGGAATGAAAGCACAGCAAACTGTTATGAAAAAAATTCAGTGTCTCATTGTGAATTATGAGAAATTTGGGGACTTCAGGCAAACATCATTATTGAGGCAGAATTATTATTTGAGGAAGCAATGCCCTCATTTTGTCCCTCAGCTACGGTAGTAGCTACACCCTTGTTCCAATGCCTCACCAAACCATAAATCCCAGGAGGATTCTATGGGATGCAGCCATGACAGCTAAAGTGGCATTAAAGGGCTATAATTATGTAGTGTGAAAGGGTCACTGCTTATGGCATTTGGGTGTAGTGTCTTAAAGACAGGCCTGGGGTTATTCTTACCTCCAGGTAAAGCAGAAAGGCTACGTTAAAAGTAGCAGAGAAGTCCAAATCACTTTTGGTGCCCAGGCTGCTGAAACAAATAAGAGGATAGACATAGACAACAAGGCTAGGCCAGTATGTAGGGATCCACTAATAGGAGTGCTGCACTCTTTAATTCTGATGAGTTGTGATCCTGTTATAAAATGAAATGAGATTCTTTTCCCCAGCTCGTAAACTCTGAGACCAGACCAGAAAGGTCATAGTAATGTGAATCCTGATGAAGAACAGGAAAGCATTTTTCCCTAAAGGATTCTATGCATATTCTCTTGGGCCGCTCATCAGGCAAATGGAGCAAGATTCAGAAGCAGGGTGCCAACTCAGGTGCAATTTGCGCAGTTTTTAATTTTGTTGAAACTGGAATAAAAAATTGCTGGAGAAAAATGGATAAGTGCATTGACTGAGCCCACTGAAGTTTAATTTGTCCCACGAACCAGACATGTTGCAACTAGGCACCAAAAGAAATGCAGTCAGGCCACCACATTCACTGAGGCCAAGGGCACAGAACCTTGTGAAAATGGGCAAAACATTAATTCAAAAGCTCTATTTTTATGAGAATCCACATTTTTGGGAATCTCTAGATCCTCCAGTGCAACTCTGTAGTCAATTGTAATAGAAGACTTGGACACTCCTTAAAAGATCACATGACTAAATCCTGCAAAATTTAAACTGGATAATGTGAAATAATCACTGCATAACTATTCTAGAAATGCCAGTTATTATCCACATAAACCATCACAATTAATGTATTCATAGTGTTGAAGGAAATGTTAAGGCGAGTAGATCATCAATACATATATGTGTGTGTATTTCAAAGAGTATGGCCAGTAGATTTTATGCCAGAAGATGGAACCATTTTGTTTCATTATTGCCCAAATACCTCTGTGGCCAATTTTGCCCTGTAGCTGTTAAACTATTTTATGTGCCTCTGGAATAGGGGATAATCTGGATGTGATTTATTAAGTCTGTGCTTGCAGCAGGATGTCTCTATGTACTTAGCATTTTGTTTCATAATGTCAGCTTTCATTTCTGTTCCTCTATATGGCATGTCTTGTTCCTCTGTCAATTGTAGAGACATTATGGCAGGGGGACAGGTAGAAGTGTGTGGGGAGGGGTGACATTTGGAAGCTTCTCCAACATCCAACAGTTTTCCTTCCTCTGTTCAGTATCACATCCAGCTGAGGTATGAGGAGGTGCTACCAACCTTGACATTCCCATGATCTGCCCTGAACAGGTTTCTCCAGTTGAGGAATGAGGAAAATTGAGCTGAGCTGTTCACTCTGTGAGTTTTGTATTACTGTGGACTGACTGTAAGATGTTTTCGCGTTTATCTTTGCTTGCTGAATCCTCTTCTCTTCTTGGAGTGCTAACCTATAAAAAATATATTAGGAGGAAAGCCTGTTCTTTCAGCATCAGATAGTTTTCCTATCAGCAGAAGTCAACAATAGTCTCTTTCTCTTTTAAAGGTTTTTTTGTGGAGATGTTATGTGATTTTAGCTACCCCAAAGATTGTGAGTTCAGAGCCTGGCGTGTCAAGTCCCAAAATAAGACACAGACAGAATGAAGGCAATTATGATTGGCTTTATTTCTCCTTGGCAAAAAAGGATGTCAGCAGAGACAGCACTCCAAAAAGTGCAAGTGCAAAAAAATATTCAGGTTTATTTAAAGCACTTTGACAGCTATTCAAAACAAAGGCACTCGGTTGCACTGGCTTCCAGTTGATCCAAAATGGTGCCAGCTAGGATCTACTCTCTGATAGATCCAGGGAATCAATCCACTGTCATTGATTATTGACTCCAATCATGGCAGGAAATTTAATAAACGGTCATTATCTGAGGGACCGTCTCACTCCATATTGCCCATCGAGATCACTACGGTCTGAGGATGCCAACTTCCTGGAAATACCACCAATAAAGTTGGTGCATCTGACATCCACCCGACGGAGGGCGTTCTCCGTTATAGCCCCCACGCTATGGAACGCCCTCCCGGCCGGAATCAGGGCCTTGAGGGACTTACTCCCGTTTAGACGGGCCTGCAAAACCCAGTTGTTTAGGCAGGCCTTCGGTGAGTAGGCCCGCGTGTTTTTATGCTATACTGCTGCATTTGCTGCTGCTCTGTTGTTTTAATGTTATTGCTATTGTTTTAACTGTTTTATGTTTTAACCCTTTGTTTTAACCCTTTGTTGTCATGCCTTTGGCTCTGTGAGCCGCCGCGAGCCCCCGGGAGTCGGCGGCATAGAAGCCTCAATAATAAATAATAAATAAATAAATAAATTAGTATATTTGAAGGCTTATGTCAGTTTATTGATCAATAAAACAATGGGCAGGTACCTTAGAACTAACTAGAAACACAGGCTGGTGTCTTAAAGGATCACACAATGCATATAACAAAGAAAGCTATAATTTCAAAATTCATAATAAAGAGCAGTAACATTTCAATGGAAAGGGTGCTTAGGTTCAATGATTGAACCTAAGCACCCTTTCCATTGAAATGTTTCTGCTCTTTATTATTAATTTTGATCCTTTAAGACACCAACCTGTGTTTCTAGTTAGTATATTGATCAACCCAGGAGAAGGGTGTTAGTGGAAAGGTATGCAGTGGGGCAAGAGATAATGGGTTAAAATGGGTTTTGATATCTCTACACCAGTCAGTACAATAGATGCCAGTCAGGAAGACAAAAGGGTGGTCAGGGTGTTGGTGAATTCAGTGGAGACTCCAGGAAGGGGGGTCTGAGTCAGCAATAGAAGTGAGGAAATGTTCCCAGATTGTATCAGGAAGAAACCCCATGGCTCTTTCTAAAGCCCATTATGTGTTCTGTGCATCCACTCAGGGTATTGTGAGGGGATTGTGTTAACTACTGTGTGGTCATTCCCTGAGGTCAGGTGTGTGTTTGGTGCTTATGCAACATTCTAGAAAAGTGCAATGAAAGGTCGCTTGAAACTGGAGAAAGGTTCAATGTGGGTTCCCTATTAATCCTCTCGAGCTGTAGACTTCGGGGTTCATCCTTTTGGGGCCTAGTTATAGAGTGTCAGTCATCCCTGGCATCTTCATTCTCCAAAATGTGAGGGCCAATGGGAGCAGAGTCTGGGGGGGGGGGATTTATTTAGATGTCAGCTACTAGAGTCCTTCAACCAGTGATGTTAGTTTCTTAAAAAGTGAAGTGGTTTGGTTTTTTAAAAACCTATTATTGCCAAGTTTTGTACATATGAGGTACTCTGAAAAAGCAAGGTTACAACAATCTGGAGTATCACACCCCCACTCATAACAGTGCAGCCAATCCCACACCACCCAAAGGGAAAGGAAAGAACAATGTTGTAGCACCTAAAGCCATTGAAAACCTGCAGCATTTTCACACTGCACCATTATAGCATCATGATCCTACTTCAACTGCCATGGCTCTATCTATCCTATGAGTCCCAGGGATTGGCAGTTTGGTCAGAGGTACCAGAGGATGTCTTTGACTGGGAGTATTTTTTTTAAATTAAGTTTTATTGTGTAAAGAAGATATACAGAATGTAAAAGAAAATAAAAGAAATACATCAGATACACATGATACAAATACATCTATCTGCCACACTCATCCCCCTCCCCCACCCATGAACCACCACCCATGACTTCCGAAACAGTTCATTGTGAAACGAATATCTCATAAATACCTATCCTTATTGTTACATCAATAACTTCCCCTTGCTGCTATTTTAAACTCTACCTTTGGCTTCCTTTCTCAATATTCAAATGCAAGCCTCCATTTTCTTTTTAAAAGTCTTCATTATTTCCTCCTCTTTTCCATAAATATTCCAATTTTTCCAAATCCAAATCTTTAGCCCATTAAATCATCGCTGTTTTTATTAGAGTAACTTCTCCGGGTCCTTCCACACAGCCATACAACCCAGAATATCAAGGCAGAAAATCCCACAATATCTGCTTTGAACTGGGTTATGTGAGTTCACACTATTCCAATTCAAAGCAGATAATGTGGGATTTTATTCAGCTGTGTGGAAGCAGCCTAAATTGTATTCTAAAATGTATTTGTATAATCTGAAAATTAGTCCTTTATTCCACTTCTCCAAAATATTCTCCAGTTCTGATTTTCTTTGGGGAAATCCTACCTTATTATCTTTCATAAATCTGCCATGTAGTTAGTAACGAAACCAGACATTTATCCCTAATTCTTCTCTCCCTTTTATTATTTATTTTTATTTATTTATTTATATTTATATTTTCGGGCATTTCTATCTCATCCTTCTCACCTCTGAAGAGGGACTCAGGATGACTTACAGCAGGCAGTTATTAGATGCCAAAAAACAATACATTAAAACACGCAGTTACAATTAATACAATTAAAACAGTTTTAAGCCTTGAATTAAAGACAGTTTTATTTCGATTGCCCCTTTTCTTTGCTTAGGTACTCCCTATAGGTTCTGTTTTGACTGGGAATTTTAAAGGCCTTTCCCTCAATTGCCATCCCCAGGATTCAATAGGATCTAGCCTAAAAAGTAAATCCAACTTATATTTCCAGAGGTAATAACAGTCAAAAATCAGATTGATAATCAGAATGTATTAGCAAACACTTTTAGTTTCCCCTCTCATCCACCCTACTACCAATAACTGCAAATGAATTGTGCAGTAACTCTTGGTTTGCAAAGAAAGGTATGCAGAGTTTCCCATCACCTTTCCACAACAGGAATAACCTTCTGAACATTCATTTATATCCTGCTCTCTTTAAGATAGATCGGAGGAGCAAACATGGGGCACAAAGATAGTATCCCATGCAAAACTGACTATCTAGCCAAAACCTGTGTAGCTTTAATGTAATGTGAGCTGTCAGTTATGTAGTCCTTCTGAATTGATACATTAAAATATAAAAAGCTGTGGGTCTTGAACCAGTTCCAAAAAGGTGGGTCCTAGTTGTACTATATGAGTGAACCATCCTACCTGAGGTGGCATAGAAGGGCGATAAACAAGGAATGCCTAAATTGGACAACACAGGAGACCGCAAACCAAATGTTTTCACACCTAAAACTATTTCACCACTGCAATTTGAATGTCTCAACAGCATTTGTTACTCAGTTACTCAACCTTCCCCTACAAACCCATGGCTAATAAGAGGAATGTTGGAAAATTTGGGAAGCAAATGAAGGAGAGAGAACGCCAAACACCTTCCTCCTTCTATATTGGGCCTCTAGCCTGTGAGAGACCTTGTCAGTAATAGTGGAATGTATGCGTTGCAAGTTGCAGTTCTATGTACACTTACTTTGAAGTAAATCCCATCAACATAAATAGTATTTCATCTCAAGTAAATGTTGAAGGGATAAAACGGCCAGTACTTTAACATAACATGAAATTATATTTCAAGTCATACTTCTTATTCCTTTTTCGGTCAAAAAAGGGGGTGCACAATGAATAAAAAATCTACATTATACAAACCACAGCACCACCCACACACATGCTCCCCTTTCAGCCACGAGGCTTCACACAATTGACTCTAAAAGCATTGGGTTAAAGAGAGCCAGTATTGTCACTCTCATCACTCCAGTGCTTTTGAACTCAGTCCAGTGAAGCACCAAAGCTGAGGGGAAGGGCATGTGTGCAGGTGAAACCGTTGTTTGTATAGTGCAGCAAGACATTGAATCAAGGCTGCTACAATTATGCAGTGAAAGGGAAAATGCCAATTTGGGGGACCCAAAAAGAGGCTGTGACTATTACACATGGTGATAAAGTGAAACATGGTAGTCCACAGATGGCCTAGTTGGTATAGTCACAGCTGTACCCTGCATGCTTTCAGGTTTGCAGGCTGTGAGGAATCTAAAGTGCTAATTGAACACATGATCTGCATTTATAATCATGAGATTTTTTTTAAAAAATTATCTCAGAATGAATTAATATCACTAAGTTGTAAATTTCTCACCACAAGATACAAAGATTGGCTTGCTCACCTGAGCAGACAATTGTTGGCTTGAACCCTTTGAGATTTTTTTGCTCCAGAAGTGCTTTGATGATCCCAGCACTGCTTTGCTCTGTCTTGCCTTGCCTTGCCTTGCCTTGGTTGTTCCCTGCAGGAGTCTTTGTCGTAACCTCTTCTCCCACTTGCAGTACTTCAAAGTGCTTTCTGTTCTCTGCCTTTGCATTGCGCCATGGATCTGACTTGTCAGGATGACACCCAACATTAGCGATGCTTGCAATGCCTGATGCTCTTAGGAAAATGTAGTTGTTTTCCATCTAACAGTGGCTCTGGGAGTGCACAAAATGTACTGGAGCTGATTCTGGAGTTCCAGTACATTTTGTGCACTCCCAGAGCCACTATTATTTTTCAATCAGGGAAGTAGAAGTAAAACAGGCAATCATCTGACTTAGGGTACTTCCACACTGCAGTTTAATGCACACCGAAGTGGGTTAAAAAAAACTTGCTTCAGCACACATTTAAGTCCCACATCCCCCCCCCCCCCCCAAGGACTTTCCTGGTGGGGTGGGGCCGAGACCAGCATAGCAGTTTGGCTCCCTGGTAGGATGCAGTATCTAGGAAAGGGGGAGTGGCTGGAGCCTCTCCACAGAGAGAGGGGGAGGGAGGGAGAGAGAGCTGCCTGGGCGTGGCTCAGAGCTCAGGGGAGGAGCCGAGCTGTTTGAGGGGGGGGGGAAGAGTGTAGATTAGGAGGAGTCTCTTGTCAGGACTCAAAGAGTGAAGAGCTTCTTGTCAGAGCTCTGAGAGAGAGAGCAGTCTGTGGTCAGAGCTGTGAGTTTAAAGCAGTCTCTTGACACAGCTGTGTGTGAGCTAGCAGGGGAGGCTCTGTGTGATAGCTGGCAGGTAGTCAGTCACAGGCTTTCAGAAATCTTTAGGGTTTAGGGATTAGCTCACCTCTCTGAAGAAGCCAGCTATAGGAACACTCTAAGACAGGGGTGCTCATTAGATAGCTCGGGAACTACTAGTAGATCTTCGGCCCTCTTACAGGTGATCTTCTGGCCTCACCAGCCGGATGGGGCACTCCTGCCATGCGCGCGCACACGCGCTCCTGCTGCTGGCTTCTGCTCTCGTGGTGCTTGTTTCGCCTGCGGGGCATTGCAGGAAGAAGGAAGCACGAGACGGGGCCTCTGGAGGGAGCGCCCTGCCTCTCTCTCGTCCAGAAGTAGCTGTGCAGCCTCCGTTGCCGGCGAGACAGGCAGGGCGGAGCGCTCCCTCTGGATGCCCCGCCTTGTGCTTTCTCCTTCCTGCAATGCCCCGCAGGAGGAAGAAGCGCTGCGTGGGTGGAAAACAGCAGCAGGAGCACGTGCGGTGGCAAGAGCGCGCGGTGGTGGGAGCACGCGGCGAGGGCAGGTAGATCTTTTGGACTTGGTTGCTTTAAGAGTAGCTCGCATGCTGAAAAAGTGTGAGCACCCCTGCTCTAAGAGATAGAGTTATAGCTAGGTGGGCTTCTGGTAGACTGAGAGTTAGCTCAGTGTACTAACTAGGATAGTTAGTTTGTAGACTGCTCACCACTAGTTTAAATATTAGTGTGAGGGAGTTTTAGTGAGACAAGTTTTTACACTGTCTGTTTTAAGATCTAAGATTCATCTTCTGTAACCAACACGCTAATGAACATTAATTGATAACCATTACGCTATTGTGCCTCACTTGATAACCGTAACACATTTGTGCCTCTCAAAGCTGCTTGTTAGTTTAATAAATATTCATCGTTATTAACTTTACAAGAGAGTTTCAGTGTGCCTCATTTCCATCAGTGTGTGCCAGTTCCAGTAATCTCACATTCCCAGTTTAGAAGAAGATTTTACCTCAGAATCCTCTCAGTTTATTTTGGTGATTACAATTGGAGCCTAGATTAACTGTTATTTTATAAGAAATCCTGAAATTAATGTTTTAGGTTGGTGGCAGCGTCCAGGAGATTTAAAATCCTACAAAGTTTTATAGCCAAGTTGTCACAGGTGGCTACATGCCATCCTGGTAACTACTGGATTGTCACCCAGCCACTCCAAAAGCCCCCAAATAAGCCTTTAAAAAAACTTACCAGGCTGGCATTAAGGTGGCCCCTGGAGTCCTAGTGCATAGAAATGAAGTGCCCGGAGATGGGGGGAGGGGGGGGGGGCAAGGAGGAAAAGCTCTCCTCATATAATCCAGTTAAATTCAGTTAATCTGCATTCTGAAGCTGCATTATGTGGCAATGTAGCTCCAGCCTTAGGTATTCCCTCTTTTATTGACTTTGCCTGCACAAGAAGTTATATGAAGTGAGAAGGATGTGTTAAAATCTGGAGGTGGTGTGATGTATCCAAACCCATGTCAGACTGCAGGTGAATTTTTTTGTTTTGTTTTGTTTTGTCTTAATGACTGCCATGTGAGAAACTCCCTGAAAGTAGAAACTAGGGCAGTAGGGAAAGGACTGGACCAGATTCCTCATCACTGATATTATCATGCAGCGTGTTTAATTTGAAGCCCTTGTTACTCAAGAGGGAGATTTGGAACATGCGATATTCAACGAACCAACAGTCTGAAAACTACATTTTACCACCTTTCTAAGTTGCATGGGACGGATGAAGCCAAAAGGCTGCAGCTGTTAATTAGTGTCAGTTGGCATGGATTTTTCACTTCAAACACCTTGATCAGTCAGGTAGAGTTTGTTAAACGCTATGAATGAGCCCCACACAGGTCTTGCAAACTTAGGGTTGTAGCCTTCTTGGTTCAATCTATGAAGCCTTCCTCTTTTCCTACAGCCTTCTCTCACCAATCATGTGTTATCTTTCACAATCATGGAAGGGACCACAGGAACCATAAAATGTAACACTCTGCAATGTAGGAATGCACAACTAAAGCATTCCTGAGAGATGACCATTCAAACTTTTATTTAAAGACCTCTGAATGTAGAGATTTCATCACACTTTGGATCTCACCAGACCGGGGGGGGGGGGATTTAACGTCCTTGGAGGCTTTCACTCTACCTTCCGGACAGAGCCCCACACCGGCCATCACATGGAGTGATGGCCCCCAATATTTTATTATTTAATATTTATTTTGGACATTTGTATGCCGTCCTATCTTGACCTCCGCAAGGGGACTCAGGGCGGCTAACAACTGGCACACCATGGTGCCCACAACCAAAAGCATAAATATACAATTTAAATAAAACAGTATAAAAATGGTATAAAAACATTCAAACAGTCGCCGATTTAAGTCATCATCCTAAAAGCAGTCCGTCAATAAGGGTGAAAGTGTCACCGGATGTTTTCCTCATAACATAGGCTTCCCATGTTGTGCTGGCTCCAATAGAGCCAGCATGGGGCCTTGCCAGGAGGATGACGTTTTCCCCATGTGATGGGCATAACATTGCCAAGTGGGAGCTGCACACGGAGCAACAGATTCATCCTGCCGCCCCTCTTCTTTTGCCGTGATGTCAGGCAAAGTGGAACGCTTCACCTGGCCTTTGTGGTGAGGCCATTTGAGGCAATATTCCACTGCTGAACCATTCTTACTGTAAAAAAAATCATCCTCATGTCTAGAGTCACTTTTCTTGTAATTTGAATCCATTCTCTCATGTTCTAGTCTTGTGGTTTTTAAACTTTGAATATGTTTTAATGGATTTTAACTGTGATTTTAAAAATCCTGTCTATATTTACATAATTTTCAATATTTGCATATTTATATATTTTAAATTGCATGCTAATTCTTTTATGTTAAGCCACTTTGAGTCTCCTTTGAGAGAGATAAAGCAGGATATAAATAAATGATGATGATGATAATAGCAGCAACAGGAAAAGACAAGGTTACAACATCTTCTACATGTATGCATGTTTATATGCCTTTACGCTGTCTTCATGTGACCTTGACTTAGGGACAGTACCATTAGCTATTTCACCTTGGGCTGAAAGTGTCTACTTGGGCAAGCTCTCTTTCTGCCATTCAGACAAGTGGTAATCCAACTGAATGATGGTCAGAGGGGATGCTTCTGTATAGCCAGGAAATTTGAAGTGAATATTTCCTCACAATAATGAAGATATGAGAGTTCAAAAAGCACTCTTTAAAATGAGCTGAAGGAGACATATCAAATAAAATATTGTTTCCTATATCTCAATGCCAAGTAGTTCTCCTGAAAAAGAATGAGTTGGTATATTGGAAAATCAGCTGAGTATCATATTTCTAGTTATTCTTTTACCTTTTAAATCTTCATATCCCGTAAATGACTAGAGATCTGGTACTCTTGGCGATGGGAGCTTGAGAGTACTTGGGCATGAAAGACAGCCATGCATACAGCTCAGCTAGCTATTGATCTTGCAACACTGATAACCCCCAGTGGGCCTCAATTTCCCAACTGTAAAATGGAAAGAGAACAGTGGAGGTAATGAAGATTGTAAAAACCACTACATACTGAACTGGAAACTTGTGATGAAATGCATTGGCGTCCTAGTGAACATGATAAAGATGGGGCCCAGAGAAGATTGAAATTGAAGTATTCTATGTTGGAAACGAGCCAAACCAAGGAAACCCACAAAGTCTGAACAGTTTATGCCTTGGAGGCAAACTTTAAGGCTACTGAAGGAAATGCAACCTGCACTGGCCCATGCACTAGTTGCACAAGCAGGCTCTGCCAAATGAATTTATCCTTGCCATAAACTTTGGGCATATAATTAGCACATGTGGCTGACCCCCCCCCCCCCTTGGATGACTCACCAAAGCTAGTTGCTCCAATAACAGCAAAGAAGCCTGTTTTAACATGTGATAGATACAACTACAGTAATACACAGCATTAGAATTGCTGTGTAGAATTAGACCAAACGTTCAGTTATTTGGCTTGCCACAATGACAATTGAATATTCCCTCCCAGAAGGCTAAGGGAAGACAAAATAATGACATGTTTGTCCCAGCATCAGCTATGGGCAGCCAGTTAGTGCTCCTCCCTGTCTCCTATCCCACTCCCAAAAGGGAGACTCTAATAACAAAAATAAACTTTTGTTATTATTTTTGTTTTTCTTTGTTCTAAAGTCTATTGGCATTTGATCACATTGCCTCCACATTCTAGGATGCCAGAATACAAAAAGAGGGAAAAGACAAATAATGGTGCTATGAACCTTCTTGACTTCTTAACACAACAAGAAGAAAAAAATAAAGAGAAATCTAAAGAAACCAAAATGGATGTCCAAAGAATTTTCAACTGAGTAAAGATTTAAAAGGGACATGTATAAGAAATGGAAAGGGGGGGGGGGGGTCACCAAAGAGGAATTCAACCAAATAACCAACATATGTAGTGAAAAGGTTTGAAAGGCTAAAGCACAAAATGAGCTCAAACTTGCCAGAGAGATTAAAAACAATAAAATTGGGTTCTTTGGTTGCGTCAGTAGAAAAAGGAAGATCGAGAAAATGATAGGGTCTCTGCGTGGAGAAAGTGGTGAAATGATGACAACGGATGGGGAAAAGACAAAATTACTCAACACCTTTGCCTCAGTCTTTTCCCAAAAGGAAATCAGTGTTCAACCTGAGCAATATGGAACAAATGAGGTGGCCAGGCTAGCTGGAGAAATTTGACAGCTGTAGTCCAAAAAAGTTACTTTTGCTTTTTTGTATGTGATTTATACAAGCAGGGTCAGTAACACAGGCTATTTTCATGCCTAAGATGTTTATTGTAGCACTGATCTCATTCTGGAGAGGTCATTGCCTGTGAACACAAGCCTGCTCACTTCTCCACTAGCAAACTCTGCAAATGTCAAGGGCCATCATTGGTCAAGCATTGAGCGGGAGATTATCCACCTCTTATAGACCTGCTCATAACTCTACAAGAATGTCTCCTTTCCCTTTATGGTGTCAGGTATTGAGTCACACCTCCAGAGCTTTCCAAATGCTCTGCAAAATGGGTGCAGTTTCCTTTTGTCTCACGCCACCTCATTATGCTGACGATTATCCTATCCTGTCAATTAAGATTCTAAAATGCTTCCTCAATTGAAGACACTCCTGCTGGGTGTAAATAACTGCTAAGTTTAGGTATCACTTCATTTTGAGTCCTGAGCAAGCTCAGAAACGAAGGGAAGGAGGAAAGAGTAAGGGAGCAATGTAAGCCGTATGACAGAATGAAGCATGAGATAGAAGGAAAAGGCTGTCAGGGGCAGTTCTGAATTTTCCAAAGGGAAAATCTGAAAGCTTCTCAAATTGTCTGGAAAATCTAAGGAGCTGGTACTTTTAGTAATTCTTGACTGGGTGGGGATATACAAATAGGCATACATGTTCAGTCCATTTGTAGAGAATAGCTTATTAAGCATCTAAAGCAGAGGCAATTTATGGGCCTCTGATTGCTGTTGAACTCTGATCATTCTTCATTATTGCCTATGCTGGGTAGGATAACTGGGATTTTCAGTTCTAAACATTTGGAAGATTTAACATTTCCAGACTGTCGCCTTAGTAGGAGTTCTGTGTTATTTATTTATTTATTTGAAACTTTTGTACCTGACCTTCTCACCTCCATAGAGGGACTCAGACCGGCTTACAGCAAGATACAATGCTATACATTTAAAACATCTACAACAACATATTTAAATACATTAAAAGCCCAAGACATCCTTCCAGTTTTGCTAAGCTGCAATTGCTATAATTGATTTTGCTGCCTAGGACTCCTGGAGGTTCAGATGTAAAACATCTGGAATATCATATAATCTGAAGTCTTGGCCAGTATGGTTTAAAAATGCTGAAAGAACACCAAAATATGGGCTAGAAACTTTCCATAATCATAGAATTATAGAGTTGGAAGATACCTCATGGGCTATCCAGTCCAACCCCCTGCCAAGAAGCAGGAGAATTTGCATTCAAAGCGCCCCTGACAAATGGACATCCAGCCTCTATGTAAAAGTTTGGTGACAAATTTGTAAGATTTTTCTGCCACAGTAGCTAGATTCCAGAACTAGGCAACAGTTACTTCAATCCTATTCATACTTAACAAGTGTCATTGAACACCACAAAAATAACTTAACAAAATTACAATGTGAATGTGCTAAATCAGTAATCAGAAGTTTCAGTAAAATTCCCATGTTTGGAGTGGGATCAGAGTATTCCTCCATAAGCATTGCAAAGCTGAGCTAACTAGTAGGCCCTTAATACAAAATTTGCTTTAGCAGTTCCCTATGATCATGGAGAAATCCTTAGCAAGAGTGTGGTGTTGTACTGATTTATTTGTTGTTGTTTTGGGATTTTTTGTGATTCTCCAGCAGAGGGGGTGATTGCATTACCAATAACTGGCAAGGTTGAAGAGCAGGGACTCTTCATGTTACAAGGGGATGTAACAGGGCAGGCAACACTGACCTATTACACTATTTGATTATGGACTGTGTTGATGAAACTAGGAGTTTGTGCTATGATGATTCTCTTCTTTGAAGTACCACAACCGCCTAAGTTGCTAAAAACAAAAATTGTAGGCAACACTAAGGTCTTCTGCTTGAGTGAATAACTCCCGGAGAGATAGCCAGCGGTAGTGTTTGTTCTACTGCCTGTCCCCCTGTTTAGAAGATTTCACCTCACTTTCTGTCCCTGTGACAATTGGATTTCAAAAAAGGGGGTGTTGTGGAAATAAAAATCAGTAAGAAAGCTTCAGCTGAGACACCCTGTGATAACTTTCAGGAATGAATTTCCCTTCCTAAGGGTAGATTTCTCTCACTTCCTGTTGTCTCACCCCTGTTTGTAATTATGAGTTATTTGTAAGTCAGATTTTTGTAACTTGGAAACTGCCTGTACACAGAAAAAAAATTAACATAAGAAGCAAGTTTAAATTATGTTATTAAAACTGGCTGGGTAGTCTTGCTGGAAGAGATACATCTTTAGTCGGGTTTTAAATTCTGACAGCAAGTTTAGCTGTTGGAATTCTTCTAGCAGGTCATTCCAGGGTAATGGAGCAGCTGATGAAAATGTCCTCTGGGCGACGGTCACCAGTCGGGTTCTGGCTGGTTGGAGTAGCCCACCCACTCCCCCAAGAGGACCTTCGTGTTCAGGGCAGATTGTATGGGCGATCCTGTAGATAACCTGGACCGAAACCATGTAGGGCTTTAAGGGTCAAAATCAACACTTTGTACTTTGCTTGGAAACTAATTGACAGCCAGTGGAATGACTTTAGGATAGGGGTGATATTCTCACTCCTGGGTGTTCCTGTAACCAATCTGGCTGCCGTATTTTGAACCATCTGGAGTTTCCAAACTTGTTACAAAGGTAACCCAATGTAGAGCGCATTGCAGGAGTCCAGCCAAGGTTATCAGTGCATGCACTACCATCTTAAGGTCATCTAAACATAGGAAGGGGCACAGTTGGCATATCAGCTGAAGCAGGTAATAAGCACTCCTGGCCATTACATCTACCTGGGCTGATATTTGGGGAGACAGGTCCAGGAGCACTCCCAAGCGGCGAACACAGTCTTTCAGGAGGAGTGTAACCTCATCCAAGACTGATTGACATACCTCCATTCCCAGATTAGAACCCTGTTTTGCTTGGATTCAGTTTCAATTTGTTTTTCCTCACCCAGCTCATTACCTCCTCCAGGCATCCATTCAGAGGAGACACACTATCCATAGCTGAGGATGTTTTTGAAGGCATGGAGAAATATACTTGAGTGTCATCAGCATACTGATAACACCCCGCCCCATGCATACAGATGATCTCTCCCAGCAGCTTCATGTAAATATTAAGAAGCATTAGGAATAGAATGGCACCTTGTGGGATACCACATAATAGCTCTTTTTTGAGAAGCAGCTATCAAGCACTGGAACCGGGCTGAAAGGTACGAACAGAATCACTTCAGCACAGTGTATGGTGAGGCCTGAGAAGACGTAAATTAGTTACAACACCACTCTTGTTGGAAATGTCCAGTTAGGGTTCATCAACAGCTAGATTTACCAACTGGCTAAGGAAAACTTTTGTACAGTTGGCCCAAAACAGGTCTTTTTCTATTTAAAGCAACACAGCTGAGAACTGCATAATTAGAGCTGATTGGGGAAATGCAGAGGTGAAGCAAATATTTGATCTGGATCTTGTCAACAGCTTGATTATTTTAACTTAGATTGTAATGTGGGTTGTACGCTATATGTGTTAAATGTGTTTGTTAAATGTTTTGACACAGCCAATGGGCTAAGCAATAAAAAGTGTGTGTATGTGTATGCACACATACAGTTGGCCCTCCACATTTGCAGATCTGAATTTTATGGATTTGATTGGCATGCTTCCTTTAGGATTATTAGGTCCACCATTGGAAGGTAACCATAGAGTCAACAACCCTTGGAGGCTTTTAAACAGAGACTGGATGGCCATCTGTCGGAGGTGCTTTGAGTGTGATTTTCCTGCTTCTTGGTAGGGAGTTGGACTGCATGGCCCACAAGGTCTCTTCCAACTCTGTGATTCTATGATTCTATGAAAGATATAAAGATTCCTAGCTAGAATGCTTCTAAAGAAATCTCTGTGTCTTCCAAAGTAATTCTATAGTCAACTTCCAGTGACTGACCATAGTTGTGTTGAAGGACCTAGGGATTCCTAGAATTATGTTCTCTCAAGTTTAAAACTGTGATTTTTTAAAATTTTATTTTTCCACTTTTGTTGGGGTTCTGTGCCCCTAACCCGGGTGAATGTGGAAGGTTGACCCTACTGGCCCTCCCATACATCTATATCAATTAAAATGTAATGTTTGTTTGTGGGATTAATGTAACTCAAAATCCACTGAACAAATTGACACCAAATTTGGACACAATACACCTACCAGGACAACAAGTATCCATCACTCATAAAAATGCTGAAAACACAGCGGAAGGGACTTAAAAAGCCAAAAAAGTTTTTTTAAAAGACGCTACAGCGCATGCGCAAAAACGACTCCACCAGCAAGCAAAACACACAATAGCGTATCCACACTCTCTTCTGGACTTCAGCTCCCAGCACCCCCTTTAGAAGAGGAGGATGATCCAAATGCACTGCTTCCAAGCTGCAAGATTTCTTCTCCTTGGATTTCTTTGAGAACAACCCAATCCCTGCGTATTTCCAATTTCCTGTTCCTGGACTGCAACTCCCAGCAATCCTCCAGATAGATAAGCTAAATAGATTAGATAGAGGTAGGTAGGTAGGTAGATTGACCAGGTGGACTACTGGGAGTTGCAGCCCAAGAATAGGTAGAGAAGGAAGAAAAGGGGGAAAGAGGAAGGGAAAGAAAAGGTGGGGGGAAGGAGGGGGGAAGAATTGAAGAGAAGGAGAGAAAGAAAGAAGAGAAAGGGGGAGGAAAGGTTGGCCACAGCTATGCGTGGCGGGTACAGCTAATATTTTAGAAATCAGCAATTCAGCACTGGAGTTAACTTTTCCTTCCAAATTATAACCATGCCTTAAAGACTAAAGAAAGACAAACTGCATCAGTTTTCATTAAAAATGTTGTTAGGCAATGAAAGAATGCAAATATCTTAATAAAGACGCAGTTAAAATACAGTTCTGGTACACAGACATTCATACATTAATGCATTGTATACATACAAAGCATTTACAAAAGATAGAGAGTTTAGATGCATGTACATTTAATAAACTGATAGCCCAGCTCTATGGACATTTACTCAGAAATAACTTTCATTGCATCCAATAGGACTTATTCCCAATTTCATGCACATATGTTTGCAGTCTGAACAATACATTAAATGGCCTGGTGCAAAGAGAAATGCAGGGGAACAGTTTTTCACTATCATCATAAATCATAGAACATTTAATCCAGACAAAGTCCAATGAAGAAAAGCAGCTTGAGAACTGCATTGGATTGTTATTTCATGGCTCATATAAATAAAGAGCTTGGCTTTACCACAGTTCAGATTTTCCTGCCATTGTCCCTAGGATGCTCGGATCATGCGTCAAGGCAACCACCTTCTCTCCACAGCTGCCAAATAATTTTGCCCAAACTTCTCCATATGGCAATGGGGTCTCTGTTGCACACAAATGTATCCCCATATTTTCCCAGTGGAGGTTTCTTCATTTGTCCAATTGGTATGGCTTTACTTCTCAGTTTATATTTATTTAAATCCTTGCCACTATAAATATTTGCAAAACTCATGAGAAAGTGTCAAATAAATAAAACCATGGAACTTGTGAAGAACAGCCTTGTTCCAATTAGAGTAAGTGAAGGCAGCAGGAAACAAGGCAATATACTGATTCCACCACATAAGCATAAAGAGCAGATAAAGATGGATTAATCCAAATACCCACTTCCATATGTAAGGGGTTTTTTTTAATCTTGTTGGATGTTATGTCTGCCTATCTTTAAAGCCATGCAATCAAAACTCTGCAAACAAGGTTTGAATTGTGCCTAACACTGTTGCCGGCGTTTTTCAATGTAGCTGATGTTGTGGCTTAATGCAACTTTCAGCTTTGCTTTGAATTATAATGTAACAACAATTTACAAATATTGGTGTGCTGGGTATCGCGTTCTCACTCTTGCTGCTATTATCCATGGAACTGTGAAATATTGGTTGAAAAGTAAACACTAATGAAGTTCCTGTGGGAGGGAAGAATGCACATGTCCAGTTCCACAGAGTTGATGCTCCTATCACCTTTGAAAAGAGAAGGGAATTCTGGCTACCTAATACGGGCCATAGAAGGCCATAATTCTGGTCTGCCAGAAACTCCACCCTGACCTCTTTCCTGGAGGGAGAAGAGCCCATTAAAGATAGGAGATCATAGACAGAAGTGTGCTGCCTGTGTAAGAAGCTTTCAGCATGTGTTATCTGTCAGAATGGCAGATGGAATCTGCGTAAGTACTACTTGTCATGGCATACTACTGCAACAAAGGGAAAGAAAAGATATGGCACCACAGCCTGCAGGGTGTAAGGTCTCGGTCCTGATTTGCACAAGTGTCCTAGTATGCCCAAGTGAAGGTATCATTCATACAGAAGTGTGGTTGCACTTTGGGATGACAATGTAAGCACAAGAGTGGAGGGGGAACCAAAACATCCGCAATGTTTATCACTTTCTCCTCTGCCAATGTCTTGCTTTTCTTTACCCTTTGATTTTGAAACCCCCAGTGAGAATTTTTGTACTTGGATGGGAATTTCTGTACTTGGCAAGCTCCCTGCAGAGCTTAGATTGAGGCTCTAACAATGCACAGAGACTTATTTGCTATGGCTTTCTCAAATAGGTGAAACTGCATGAGAGAAGACATAGAGTGAACAGCTTTAAATTGAAAGGAAGCCCCAGTGAGAAAGATTACAGTCAGATCCTCCTCTTTTCTTCCCATTGCTGTGTTTTTGAGTGCAAACAAACTTTTGCACATTGACTTCAGTTTGTAGCAACTGAAATCAGTAGAGGACAGAGAGACTGAAGAGGAGAAGGAAAGAGAACCAGAGGCATTTTATACGCAGGTGAAAAAGTAGGCCAGTAGAGGATTAATCAATGCTATTCCTGCCAGACAGGGACAGGTGAAGGGCATGCTAGACCCATTGAAATCAACTGCTTTGGATATGTCAACACTCTGGTAAATCCCAATGTTTTATGAGCCGGCTCCACTTGGGACTGGCAGTTGGATTTAGGCCAATGTTATGGATAGGTGATGTAAAAGTTCTACAGTGAAACTATGTGCTATCCTCTTTCCCTAATATCCTACATTTTCAAGCTGCCCACAGTGAAGTTACTTTTGGGTGTCTGAAAAGCATCTTACTAGAACCCTAAAATAGAAAATGGCAAATATATCCTCTGGGAATTTCCAGGAATCTTTCCATTCTGCATGTGACTATAGGGACATGGCCAGATGTATCTAAAACATCCCCTGTACTACATTAAATGACCAAAGAAGTGACCTATATTAATTGGATGTATGTGTCTGCCTAAGTTACTAAAATAATGCCAGCTTTAGTGGGGGAGACAGGGCTGGGGGGGCTGCAAGTTTTCTTTGTCAAACCATTTTATTACAGGGATCCTATGTTAGACGCATTGATTTTGTGATCAATACTTACAGTGATGCAATTACAAAATATTTCCCAAAGCCATTTTGGTAAATGATACCATGATACATGCTAATTATTCTTTCCCATAAGCTGTTCTCCTTCTCACCCACTTATGTCTCATAGAATGGAGATCACTGTGCCACAAGAGATACTTAATATCTTTCTACCCTGTAGAAAAACTGGGGCATTTCTACTGTTTTGACAGGTAGCTTAACATAGCAACTATAAAATAACTTTCATTAGGTAGTCTTGAGTTTGCAGATTTGCTGCTCAAATGGGTGATTTAGATGAGTTTACTAGTTTAGATAGGGACTGGGGGTGCAATGCTTAAAAATCTCTTTAGCACCAGGCTGCTATCTGGCAAACTTTTGAAGGCAGAAACAAGAGGATGAGATGAGAGCTTGTTAGAGCTGGGCCTTGTGTTGTGGTGCTCTGTTTCCCACTGTGAGGATCTCTGGCAGATGTTTTCTGGCAATTTAGAACTGTTTTGTTGTTCCTTGGTCCTTAAAAACAGCTATCTGAAAAAGAGAAAATAAATTGTTAGCATCACACATATTTAGATAGTACTTACATGGCAGGGTTGAAAATTACACGCTCCAATAGATGATGTTGAAGTACAAGTTGTATCCCTCATAGACAGTAGTGCAGAATGCCAGGAATCTTAGTCCAGCATCCTCTGGAAGATTACACAAACACCACCAACACAACCCCCCACCCCCCCACCACCCCGCTTGTTGTAACTGCTACAGAGTAACTGCTGTTACAAAACTATACAGCAACAAATGTTTTCTGTATAGGAAGCTAAGAGTGCAGTCCTTTTAAATCCTGCATCAGATTCCACAAAAGCTTTTCAAAGATTTCTGTGAAGTTACAGTCAATATACCATATTTTATTCACTGTGCCACAAAACATGGTTTTTAAAAGCTTCACAATTGACTTTTGGAATCATCGTCTATGCCTGTCACCAATAAAAAGCAACAAGATGCAGAAGTTTCTCACCCTCCAGCCCTCCTATCTTATGCTACAGGTTCATTACTAGGGCACTCCTGTTTTTTTAAAATATGCAATGTGATGTACACACAAGTAGTACCCTTGCAGGTTATCTAACCATGTGCTGAAGAAGACCCTTGTGCATCCATGAGAATGATGTTAGGGCTCTATTGCTTACAGGTCAGTGTCTTCTATGACATCAGGATTCTCCAAAGTCTGTTTCCTCCTCTGGACAGCATCTAGAATCTTTTTCCTGGGTCCCAGGGGGATGTTGATGCTCTTCAGATCATTGTCCGAACATAACATGAGTGCTTCCAAATCAATCTTTTCTTTCTTAAGGATAGAAATGAATTCAAACATGTGCAAAGAGGCAAGGAAGGTCTCTAGAGGGCTGGTTTCAGGTTCAATGTCATCATCTAGGCCCAGTTCCATCTCATCCCATGGCAGCTCCTCCATGTTCCTCTCCTGCAGGCTGTTGGCACTGCCGATGCTATCATTGAGACTTGGCGAGCGCTGCAGGCGGCTGTGAAGTTTAACACCCAACCTATCCATATTATTTTCTCCTAGCATGCCAGGATCATCCTGTCCAATCCCAAACAGTCCACTGCTGACATAGTTCCTCCTGAAAACCATAGTGCCTAGACCAGGGCGATTGAATAAAGAGTCATGACCAGAATCGGTGCTGACCTCAGAATGCGCTGAGTCCAAGTGCAAACCTGGGTCACTTATGGCACGGGAGACAGTGTCCTCATCAGTCAGAAACATGTCCCTAATGTTGCGCCGAGACCATTCCTTTGGACTGGCATAGGTGCCTTGTTTCACAAACATGACATCATTGCCTAGTTGCAAGCCAGACAAGGAGCGCACACTTTTCCTCCCATCCTCATAGATTTTGAATGTCCCATCTACCTGTTTCTTCTTCTCCAACTTTTTCTGGATTTTGGTCTTGCCCTTGGCTGTGCCGTGTACGGTGGCCTGAGAATATGGCAACGATGTCATCATAGACATGTGCTGGAATCGCCTGCTCAAAGTGCTGCTGGAGTAACTGGAGAAACTCATGGTGTCTGAATGGTCAGACATCTCCTTTTTGTACCTTTTCTCCATCCTCTCATGGTGCTTCTTCTGCAGCTTTACACAGTCCTTAATGCGCTTCTCTGCGTCCTTGAAGGCCTTGTCCTTCAGCTTGCCCACCAACTTGGGATTGAGGCTGCTCTGCTTGGCAGCAATGGAATCCAAGTAACGTACACATTCCATGTGGCCTTTCATGGCTGCCATGTCCAGTGGCGTGTGGTAGTCATTGTCCAGACACCAGATATTGGCCCCAAAAGACACCAGGAAGGAGAGGCAATTCAAATGCCCATTGGCTGCTGCCAGATGAAGAGGCGTGTTCCCCCAGATGTCACATTTGTCTGGATCACCCCTAAAACAATATGGAAATTAAAGTTAGCACTTTAGGCATTCTTTGGGACTCAAGAAAAACATCAACAACTGTTTATACTCTTTGACTTCACTTTATCTGTGCATCTGATATTAATTCTCAAAGAAGAATCTGAGGAATACCTTAGCAAATGAAATTGGAACCATTAACCTTCCAGGACAATGCCTCATGTATTTCCCTGCGCATGCCTAACTACAGAGCATCTAATTATCTTCTGTCCTGTTAATTTTTCTGTTTGTGTGAGGCCGCTATTGCTCTTGGTTGCATCACCTTCCATTCACCACCCAATAATCAGAAAGGAGAGCACCTGAGCCTCCAAACACATGGCCACCCAGTGCCCTCATTGCCAGGAATTGATTTGTTATCATTTAACTATAGCTATTTCAGGATTGCTTTTTCTATAATAAGCATTGCAATGATAAAGTAATTAAGGAAAGCCTTGCTGATGAGGAAGAAAAAGATAAGACCATTGCTAATACAGCAACGCGTCTCGTGTAAACAAAAGCCTGGCGAGACTGACCGGTGACATCACTTTCACAATGATTGTTCAACTAGCACAGGATCTGGACCTGAGGTTACTGCTCAATGGAGGTGCAGGGCCAATTTGTTTCTAGAGTGTGCTCTAAAGATTAAAGCTTGTGCACCAGTTGTGCCCATATCTCGTGAAGTCTGACTTGGCCATAGTGTTCCATGCCCTAGTTACCTACAGATTGGATTACTGTAACACATTCTACGTGGGGCTGCCTTTGAAGATGGCCCGGAAACTACAGTTGGTTCAAAGATCTGCAACCAGATTACTAATGGGGGCTAGTTACAGGGAGCGGTCAACCCCCGTGTTTAAACAGATCCATTGGCTGCCAATACTTTCCGGTCCCAATACAAAGTGCAGGTTATTATCTATAAAGCCCTAAATGGTTCGGGACCTGCCTATCTTTGTGATCGCATCTTCCCCTACAAACCAGCACACAATCTAAGATCACCCGGGGAGGCTCTTCTCTCGCTCCCACTGCCGTCACAAGCGCAATTGGTGGGGACGAGGGAAAGGGCTTTCTCTGTGGTGGCCTCCTAGCTCTGGAACTCTCCCCCTAGGGTGATCAGACAAGCTCCCACTCTGTCCACTTTCCACAAGGAATTAAAAACTTGGTTGTTCCGTTGTCCCTTTGAGTAAGCAGCTCTCCAGAGAATCTCCCAACCTTATATAAGATCCTGCACCTTAGCCTGGCCCCTTTTAAGCACCTTTAACCTTTTGATTGTTTAAGGGCATTTACCTCTTAACCAGATTTTTGGCTGTCACACTTTCCCTTGGCTCTACGTAGGAATCCTTGCACTGAGGAATCATGAGCCTGAATCCATAATCGTTTACAGCCATGACACTGTTTTTATGATGTTGTTTGATTATGATGTTTTATTGATTTTATTGATTGTATTTTCTGTGCTGTTTTAACTTTAACTATTTGTTGAGCTTGTCCCTTTGTAAGCCACCCCAATTCCCTTCGGGGAGATGGAGGTGGAATATAAAAATAAACTTGTTATTATTATAGTAAAAGGTAGAGGTTTTCCCCTGACATTAAGTCCAGTTGTGTCCAACTCTGGGATGTGATGCTAATCTCTATTTCCAAGCTTAAGAGCTGGCATTGTCCGTACACACTTCCTAGGTCATGTGGCCAGCATGACTACATGGGGTACCATTACCTTCCCACCGGAGTGGTACCTATTGATCTATTCACATTTGCATGTTTTCGAACTGCTAGGTTGGCAGAAGCTGGGGCTGACAGTGGAAGCTCACGCTGCTCCCCGGATTTGAACCTGTGACCTTTCAGTCAGGAAGTTCAGCAGCTCAGTGGTTTAACCCACTGCGCCACTGGGGGCACCATTATTATTATTATTATTATTATTATTAAGATGAGTATGTGAGCTAAAAAAGTTCACAAAAGCACACCTATGGCTGGCATAACACCTCAGATAAACTATGATTCAGTAGCCACTATAAAACTGATCTCTCCATTGGTGCCCCCTTGCAGTGGGGGAGAGACGTGCATACCCTAATGAAGTTGTGAGCTATGCTGGCGGTGGCATAATAGCCACTGGTAGGGCCTCCCATGCCAGACAGGTCACAACCGAAGAGTCTGACAAAGAGTGTCAATGGGTAGGATGGGCTCTCTAGCCTTTTGGCAACCATCCTAAGAGAAGGAAAACTCTAATTTCAAACCCGGGCAGATGGTGCTCGTCTAACCCTGTAAGGTCAACCATCTAGAGAAGGAAACTCAAATCAAACCTACAACCTGAGGACCTCTTTGCCACCGTCCTAAGCTTGCTAGGTCCTGGGAGACAAACCTTTGGTTTAAAGGGTGAGGCCAGTTCTGTGCACGCTGCACTCCACCAGAAAGGTCCATTGCACAGGCTCGAAGGACACATCCAACCTCTGAAAAAGCATCAACGTGCTTGTAGAAAGCATGAGATGAGTCCTTCCTAAGTATCTTCGTTTGTGAAGTAATGCCCAGAGATAAAACTGAAGTTGTAAACATACAATCAAGGAAGCTTACAAATGTGTTAGGAGTGTGAGAACCCAGGGGGACCTACAATAATATTTTTCTTCCCAATACCCATTTTGCCCATGATTTTAAGATTTAGGATATGCCTTTTTCCAGAAAGTGACTGGAAATCACTTCAAGCATATTCAAGATGGTCTGACAGCTTAGGCCAGTGTTTCTCAACCAGTGTGCCGTGGCACACTAGTGTGCCGTGAGCGATCATCAGGTGTGCCGTGAGAAAAGCTCTCTGCCCCCCTTCCTTCCCCCCTCCTCCTGCCGAACTCCTGCTGCTTGGGAGAGGAGGAGGAAGGGCCAAGTGGTGGTGAAGAAAAAGAAGGGGCCGGGGCGCCGCCTCCTTCGGCCGTTTCCCCAGCCAGCCTCCAATCCGCCATGACTCCCGGCACGACTCTCAACCCTCGCTTGCTGAAGCCGCGCGGAGGAGCCCCGCCTACTGAAACCCGTCCACCGCTCATGCTTCTCTGTGGGAGAACTAGGGGCATGGTGCGGCGTGGCTCCGCCCCTCCCCGGGGAGCCTTGAGGGGGGGGCAGGCCAGCATTGTGCTGGCTCTGCCACCACTGGCTTGGCACTGCCCCCCAAGGCTGGCAAAGCTGTGGGAGGCTTGGGGGGCAGGGCATGGTGCGGCCTGGTTCCTCACCCTCCCTCGGCTTCAGCACTCCCAGCAGCTGCTCCCAGCAGGTCACCATCCCCCAGCCGTTCTTTACTGTGTTAGAGTGTCATCTTGGTTGGTGGTGCGCCCTCGGATTTTTTTAATGTTAAAAGTGTGCCGCAGCTCAAAAAAGATTGGGAAACACTGGCTTAGGCTAAAGCAAACTGCTGCAGCCTCCCTTGGCTTGTGTATTCTTCCACGTCATTAACTTGCCTTTCTGATGTTGCTTGGCCCCATGTGTCCCAGTTTTATCTGTGAGGGTACATTTATAAGATGAACTGAATGAAATCCTCCTTCTAAGATTAAGTGGGGATATTGCAGACATGGATAATAGCATTTCTACCTCACCCTATCAAATCCCATCAGTTATGCATGTCCAGACTGAAGAGGCAGTAAAAATAAAACCTTTCTGTCCTCAGAACCTCAAAAACAAGGCAGTCAGTAGGCCCACTCTTAGAAAATACTGAATAAGCAGAAGAATGATTTCAGAGTATTTGACTGGAAGCCCTGATGCCTTATAAATTTGGCAAAGAAATTTGGCAGGGAGTTGAGAGGACAGGAAGCAGACTGAATGGAGCAGACTCTCTATTGCTTTGCGGCCCCAGTGAATTGCCTCATCCAAGGCCTGGCAACAGGTTCAATCTGACTCCTTGGCCAGCCCGCCCTCTCCCCCTCACCTTGATATTGGCCTATCCGTAGTGGGGAATTCAGGGGAAATATAAATATTTGATGAATTGCAAGAAAGGAATAAATTATTGATGGGAGCTGGTTAAAGAGCCAGAGAAACTCTAAATGCTAGAGCCAGACTGGCTGCTAGTGAAGAGTGTGTGAGGTTTTGTTTATGTTTGTGCTGAATGAGCACATGGGCACTGGTTCTGGGTGTGTGGACGTGTGCAAGTTGAAGAGAGGACTCAAACCATACTCTCCATCCCCTCTCACTATCTGCCACTGTTATTAGCCCCCAGGGGTGCATTGGATTAAACCCTTGTGCCAGCGGGAATCCGGGGAGCGGGGTGACCTCCCGTCTGTCAGCTCCAGCTTCTCATGCAAGGACATCAGAGAAACCTCTCACAGGATGATAAAACATCCAGATGTCCCCTGGGCAACATCTTTGCAAACTGTTAATTCTCTCACACTAGACTAGAAGCTACTTGCAGTTTCTCAAGTCACTCCTGACACGAGAAAAAAACTGTTATTATTGAAAGTCGTAAGCAGATTTGCATCACATGTACCCCATAACACTCTAATTGCATCAAACACAATCTGTTGCCAGAGAAAAATGGGCAAAACAGCACAATGTCAAAGCCAATATCCCTTCAGGCTAAATGTATGTGGTTCCTATCACACAGTACCTCTAATGCAACAGAAATGCTCTAGGGTAGGCAAGGTAGTCATAGGGCAATAAAATAGGTTCGTCCGTTTTACATTTAACTTTTTTCCAGAGTTGAAAATCTTACATTTTTGGACTTGAACTCCTAAAATTTCTTGACCAACAATTCAGGGAATTGCAAATAGTAGATTTTTAAAAATCCAATTAATATATCCAGTCATCATGAGTATCTATTAGGCTTGCTGTTTCTGAGAGGAATGCTCCCAAAAAAGAACCAAACAAGGCAAACAGTGAAATACTGTATAAATAAATCTCCCTAATTTATATATCTTCCCCTCGTTAATTAACTAAGCTAAACTCAGTGTATACATTGTCACCTATGAAACAGAGATAACCTGTCTACATGTCCCTCCCATATTGATTTCTTGACTTCTCTACTCAAACATGTAAACATTCACAAGAGCCATAGGTTCACGTGGCACAACATAAATACAAGTGTAAAAAAATATTTGTGCCACGTGCTTAGATGGCTGAGTGTTTGAGTGTTTGTTTTGATTTATTTGTTTAACACTACAGTAAGATCCTGTACCAAAAACAAAAAAAATCCAGGTGAAGCAATCGTCATATGAGGAAACAAGCAACAGCTGAAACTACTAAATGGCACATATTCAGGAGTGAAAAGAAGCAGCTTGTCTAATGCCCCCGAATCACTAGATCATTCCTCTGCTCTCGCAAAATGTCACCTGTTTTTAATGCCCCAGTTTCTTTCTACTAGTGCTTTTTCTTCAACTTACTTCAAGTCTTGCAAACTGAGTCGAAAGTGGGAAATTATTTGTATGGCATTAAGGACCCCACCACATTGATGAGGTCCCCCTTGCCTATTCACCATCCTCTGTGACAAATCAGTGCGGTAGCAGGGCAATCCACGTGCCTCACACTCTGCCAAGTCAGCAGCAATGCTTCCCAATAGCACACGAAGAAGCACTGCCACACAGCTTCCTTAGTAGCCCCCTCATCTGAAATGGAACACAGGGAGGCTCTTGTGTTGTCAGCACAGTGTCCTACCAGAAGTGAGGCTACATTGTGTGATGGGTAATGTGGAGCTCTGTCGCTCAACTGGAGTGGCAACATCCTATGATGCCAAATATTTGTCGTGTAATGAGGATGTAACACAGCAGTGGGGACCAGAGATGAAACAGAAGCTTGCCTCAAAATCAAACTGTAAAGTCTCTGGCATAAACCAGTACAGGGGGTCCCAGTGGTAATCGGCACACTGGGTGCCATGCTAAAATATCTCTGCCAGCATTTGGAAACAATAAACACTGACAAATCACAATCTGTCAACTGCAAAAAGCCACCTTACTTGGATCTGCACGCATCATTCGAAAATACATCACAGAGTCCTAGATTCTTGGAAAGTATTCGACTTGTGATTTTGTGATATGAAATCCAGCATATAATGGTTTCAAAGTTTTATTTCCTGCTTCATTGGGTGGTCTTTACTTTGAAAGTAGTTGTTTTATTCCAGAAAGCGGGGAGGAAAGGGAAGAAATCCACATCCAAACTGTGTTAAACACAGCTCTCGCCCAGGACTCATGTAGGAGAGAAGGAAATCCGCATCCAGACTGGGTTAAACACTGACGCGGGAGACCCGTGTTTAACCCAGTTTGGATGCGGACGTCCTTCCCTCCCATGTCAGTCCTGGGCAAGAGCCGTGTTTAACCCAGTTTGGATGCGGATGTCCTTCTCTCCCGGATGTCCTTCTCTCCTGCATCAGACCTGGGGCGAGAGCCGTGTTTAACCCAGGTCTGACGCGGGAGGGAAGATTTCCAACTCACTAATTCGTAAGAGAAATGGCGGAAAAAGCTTCTAAATGGCAAGGATACTTCTGGGTTCCCAAATCGCTTCAAAAAGGAATTTGATCCGAATTTATTCCGAATTAAGAAGATTCCGAACGAACGTACCCAGGCCTAATCAGGACACTAGGCCATAGGTATAACAAGGAAACCAAAGCAGGACTGGGATGCCACAGTGGGAAAGAGAAATACTGAGATTTCTCAGGAAGGAATCTCCCTTTCTTTTAACTGATACCGGATCCTCTTTTTAAGGGAAGATCTGATCAACGCAGCCAATGACAGCCATCAATTAAATCCAATGAGTATATTACCAAACAAACTGGAGTGGGAGCCTGCCAGTGCAGGGAAACAAAAGGGGAAGTCCCTTTGAAGGACAGAGCAGTATCAAGTAGGTTTCCCAAGGAAGTGCATGGGAAGGATAGGTTACAGCAAGTTATAGGCAATGTGAATACATGGTGCAGTAACAAATAATAACAACATTAATAGGCTATAATTCTTGCACAATGGTTTTACATATTGTGCCACTTCCTAAGTTCGCAGCACTTTGTCATGCTGAGTCAAAAGCATTAAGGTTTCTAATTATTAATTTTTGTTTTTTTAAAAAAAAAAAAGCCTAACAGATGTAACTTCTGAGTCACAACATTATTTTGTCACTCTGATTCTCATCCCTTCTGTTTGTTACCAAAGATAATGACATAACAGGTATAAACCACACTAATTTTCATACATGGTATTTGAATTATTTTGTTTATTTAGGAATACTACCTTTTTTTCCAACCAGGCTCTCATATCTTAGCAATATGTGACCATTAGAAATGTAATGGGTGTAAATTTGTCCAGCCTCATGATGTGGTTGTGAAAAGGGGTCGTGGCATCTGTTCAATTGTTGTCCTTTCATTACTTCTATTGAAAGGGGACATTGCTATTGGAAGGAACAGTGGTTGGATACAGAAGAACTTGGGTGGTTTCGGCATAGGGGTACATTGGCAAGCTCACATTTTTGTTAGTTATACCTGAAACAATCTTTGAGATTGTTTAAATTTATTCACTTTAGGTTTTGTAAATTAGATATTGCTTTGATGGGGGAGTTTTTTAACCTGAAAAGCCACAGTGAAAGCCTATTTGCCATTAACACCGGATGTGAATGTAGAAATGACTGTTGAATCAGACCTTATAATTACCTTAATGAGAATTTGCCACAGATATATTATGAGTTACATACGAACAGAAGCAAAGGCAGGTAGAATCAGACTAAAGGTCTGTCAGGTCCAGGGTCCCTTTCACACTGTACAATTAAAGCACTTTGATTTCATGTTAATTGCTATGACAACATCCTGTAGCTTGGTCCAAACGTTTTTTTTTAAATCCCTGGCTGAGAAGACAAAAGGCCCCTCCTCAAATGTCATATTCAAGTTTCCCATGAGATGTTGCCATGTCAGTTAAAGTGGATTCATAGCTCTATAAACGGTCTAGTATTTGCTTTTCATAGTAGCCTGTCTGATGTGGCTGGCACTGGAACACCCCCATCTTCTTCAAGATTGGGAAGCACACTGCCTCTGATACTGGAGATAATGTAGATCAACATGACAATTAGTCGCGTCTGAAAGCCTTATCTGCCATGAAATTGCCTAACTTCCTTTTAAAGTCATCATTGCTGGCAGCCATCCACTATATCTTGTGATAGTGAATTCCATAGTTTTGCTGTGCATTGGACACAAAACTGCTTCCTTTCATCTGCCCTGCAACTTCCAGAATTCAGTTTGTTGGATGAGTCGTTTGATAAAGGTAACTATATTATGCTGAGAACACATAATGTGATCTCAATTCAGATGCTAAGCAGAGTTGGACCTAGTCAACATTTGAGTGTGAGACCACCGCGTATGGAATATACTAAGGGCTTCTTGGCCGGGCCAAGAAATATTTCCTGAAATCCTGAAAGAGCCACAGCTGCCAGTCAGAGCTGAAAATAATAGGTTAGAGGGTCTGATGCTGCATAACGAATGTTACTATGGCAGAGGGAGGAAAATGTCTCACCAGTAGCTTTTTCACAACATTCATAATTATATATAAACTGATTATTAAAAGTATGGTGAAAGTTTAATCAAGACAGTAGCCTATTTTTACAAGCTCCCAGTACTCTTGATATTATCAGCTCTTACAATCAGACATTTTTTGAATACAGAAATAGGAAAAATAGGCCAAGATAACATGTGCCACCAAAAAGCTGAGTAAGAAAGGAAAAGAATAAGACTAGTGTTTGGGAACCTGTGTTCCTTTACCTGAATGATTTGTTTCCTTTATAGAAATTGCTGGGTGAAAGGAGAATGAGTCTGAGTAGTATTGTAAGATTATCAGCCTGTAAACCAAACAGTACCATCCTTTCCTCTTTTGCATGTTTACGGTCCTCAGCATAAGGGACCTGCAATAATTCACTGTATTCTCTTGTAAACTATCCATGCTGTTATTGAAGTCAATGACTCACAGGCTTGAAGAATTTCTGGGCAAGGAGGAACTACTGCCATTTGTATCCGGTCTAAGGATGCTACTATTGCCTAGTGCTATCAAACACGAAAAATTTTAAAGGCTTGGTGGTTGGTGGAGGGAGAGGGCCTTCTTGGTAGTAAAGCCCTGGCTCCGGAATGCCCTCCCCAGGGAGATTAGGCAAACCCCACATTGCCCTCCTTCAGTAGGGATCTGAAGACTTGGATGTTTAAAGAAGCCTTTGAGAACGTCTAGCCCCAATGGTCCACAATCAATGACATAGCACTGCATTTTCATCCCATGCTCTGTTCCTTAGCTTCAATTTGCACTATCCCATTCCTTTGTCTTGCTTACACTTTAGCTATGTCTTATGGTAGTTGTCACCATAGGTCATTGGGCATTGCTCTGAATTTTAAATTGTTTTTATATGCTATAGGTTTTACTTTATTGCATTGTACTGTGTGTTTATTTTTGTGCTTTGTCTTAGGCACTTTGTGCCATATGTAAGCCACCCTGAGTGCCTTCGGAGAGATGGAGGCAGGGTACAAGAATAAAGTTATTAAGTTATTATTCCTGTACAGTAAATATTTGGCATTTTTGTAAGTTTGCCTACAGGGCTAAGCTAGATAGATTGATTAAATCAATTCTATATTAATATATGTATTTAAATATATTTACCCTCTATGATTTACACATATACATACATACATGCCTTGCAGTCTGAAGCAGGGAAAGAGGAATCTGTGGGTATATATGGGCGTGGAGGAATGGCAAAGAGATATGTTTTCAGAGCATACAAACAAAATAAATCTGGAATTGCTATAAGAACATAGAAAATTAGATTGGAGAAAGACAGGTGTAGATTAAAAATGGAACGAGATTGCATTTTTGGTCCAGTGTTTCTCAGGCTGTCTAATGCGGCAGACCATTGCCAGGAACTGGTAACATATTTGTACCCATTAGATAAAGTGGTTTCTTGTTTTCCTAGTAACTCACTGTGGACTGACAGCTGATAGCATGTAGACCAGCATCAGTCCAGAGACCTCCACTTTGAGTAGCTCTAATTTAATCCACAACCAAGTTATGCTGTTTTGGATTAAGAGAATTTCCATTTCTTAATCCAAAGATTTTCTCAGAAGTTATACAGTATAAGCAGGGGGGAGACACTGATAAGAGTACTGTTTCCAAAACAGGACACTGACCCCACTGCCAGAAGGTGACTTCTTCTTCATCGCATCTCCACACTGTCCGTCCCCCATGGGAGAGACTGTCAAAAGACTACACTGAAGGTGATTGTCTCTGAGGCTGTGGCACCAAGTGCCAGTTTGTGTCCCTCTTCCCAGCCATCACATTAATTGTATTCTTCCCCCTTGTTAGAATACAGACAGAAGTATGAAAGAGGCCTTTTGTATGTCTAATGAACAGGGCAGATTCACCATCGAATTCTGCTGTCTTCCAACAATCCTGGCTTCATCCACTGCCTGTGCTGGATGAATGACAAGTACAGTGTTTATGCTGAAGCATGCACACATCCTGAGTCAATGACAGTAATATCACTTCTTTATTTTCCTCCAGGCAACCTGAAAAGATAAACTTGGACAGTGGCCATTCACCTTATCTGTGGCTTGTGGCACACATTCAAAACCACCATATCCAAGATAGTGACAGATAATCAACTTCTTAGGAGGTGCAACTTTTCTTGCAACATCGTTATAACTTTTCACAAGGCTATACCTCCGATAAAACAGGCTCAGCTATCAAAATGTAATGCAAAAGAATGACTTGCAAGTGGTAACAGCTGCTGTCCAGAAAAAGACCAAATTACTTCCTCAAATCATTTTCAACATCTAAAGTGGCAGCTTATATATAGCCAAAAAACAATATATAAGAACATCAAAAAAGGAGTGTGGGTTTGCATGATATCTGCATATGCTAATTCATATCTATAGATGTGCATCTAGATGTAATTACTCTAGTTCAATAGAAATACCATGCTTGAATGTCTTCTTAGTCATTGGCCAACTCCCAAACTGTGAGCTGCAAATCTATCTCCTGCTTGATTTGATAGCCCCTACTTGACAACCATTAAAAGCTCTCCGCATCACTCCAGAAGACTAGGATGTGGAACAATGGCTTCACACTACAGGAAAGGAGATTCCATCTGAACTTTAGGAAGAACTTCCTGACTGTGAGAGCTGTTCAGCAGTGGAACTATCTGTCAAGGAGTGTGGTGGAGGCTCCTTCTTTGGAGGCTTATAAACAGAGGCTGGATGGCCATCTGTCATGGGGGCTTTGAATGCAATTTTCCTGCTTCGTGGCAGGGGGTTGGACTGGATGGCCCATGAGGTCTCTTCCAACTCTATGATTCTATAATTCCAAATAAGATTTTCTGAATAAAAAATAATAGAAAAAACCACACATCGGGGAGCATGATTCTCAGTTAAATAAGCTACCCTCATCCTTGTCCTCTCCCTTGTTTTGCTCAAAAAATCTCTATAAAAACCACCACTTCTGGCTTCAAAGCAGGGCACAAAGCATGGATTCAAGATTCTTAGAACTGACCCTTGAACTCACCCAAAATGCCCACACATGATATAGAAGTACAAGGTACCTGAGACAGGCCAGCCCCTGCTCTCCTCGTATCACATGGGAAGCTTCAAAACACCTCCTCCTCCTTCTTGTGATACTTTATTTTTGAACTGTGCATGAATTGGAATAGCTTCAGATAATGAAATCATTCAGAAATCTGTCTGTCCTTCTCTAACGGTACATCCTATCTGCAAAAGAATTTAAGCCTTTGCTGATCACCCACCCACCCCCAAAACCATCAAAGAAACTGCACAGTATGTGTGACTCTTGTTAAGAAATTGTCCTTTCACACTGCTCTGATCTAGCGCTATGATTCCACTTTAACTGTCTTGGATGTACCATATGGAATCCTGGGGTTTGTAGTTTGGTGAGGGGACTCTCACCCAATTGTCAATCCCAGCACTCCATAGACAGAATCACAGCAGATAAAGTGGAATTATAGTGGTATAACTGTTCATGGTGAAAGGGGCCTAGAACTGAAAGTGACATTGCAGAGATAGATTTAAAAACGTGCCTGATGAATAATGAATTATAGTCATTTTTGTCTTCTCAGTGCAGCAAATGCTCTTCCTTCCCTCTGGTCAGTTCTGTGCTGTTTTAATAAAGTATCTGGGCATATTACCTCTGTGTGTGAGAGGGGGGGAGTAGCCAGTGATGAAAATCCCTTTCAAAATATCCTCTCCCCCCCCCCCCCCCGAATTTCCTAATAACATTCAGCACCAAAAGGGCAGGCACATTCTTTAGTACTATATCCTCCAGCTGACAGCCAGCACACATTTTTCTCAGTTCATTAAGTACTTACTGAGCTGTAAGGAAGATTCCCTACTGGAACCGTATATTCCAATTTGAATGTTATTCCTATGGCATCTTTCTACAGAAATCTGCTTTTATGCCATATTGCAGCAGCAGAATCATGTGGACTTCTGAACTTCCCCAACTCTTCCAAGAGATGGAGAAGTAGTAGTAGTTGCTGAAGTTAACATTTCCGGTCCTTTGGCAAAAGGGTTACTGCTACTAGTAGACAGGACTTATACAGAAACAAAGAAAGGAATAGCTAGTACATTTTGCCTGCATCGGTTGTGGCATGTTGAGAGAACTGTGACAACTATCTCAAACCTGTGCAGAGCTTAAAAGATTTTTTTGGCTTATCCCTCAGACACAGCCACTCAGCTCCAACCAGTTCAAAAAATATTTTTTTCATGTTCTGATCCTGTGCTGTTAAATTGAGAGTCCATTCCTCTGTGTTGATTAAGGTTTGCTCCTAAGGATATGCAACTGAGGACATCAAGTCAAAAATATGAATAAATTCAGTTTTGCACTGATGATAATATGAGACTTACCATCTTGGGGAAAGTAACAAGAAAAAGATGGGATTACAAAATTGTATGTGCCATCAATTGTGCAGATACCAGAAAACTCAAATCTAAGACCAGCCATTTCTTTGCATTATTTGTTCTTCCCTTGTACGTTTGCTTCACTTGTGAAACTGGGGAAAGCCTGTCTTGGGCCAAAAGTTTCCCCTACATTCCCATACTGCTTGCTCTGTACTTTAGAAATAAAGGGAGCTCCGGGATTTCATCAGAGGCTCCTTCCTCACAGCTGAATAAAATCCCACATTATCTGCTTTGAACTGGACTCAGATATTCAAGTACAAAGCAGATATTGTGAGTTATTCTGCCTTGATATTCTGGGTTATATGGCTATGTGGGAGGGTCCGGAGAAACCAAAAACCCATAAAACAATAACTTTAATTATTTTGATTAATCTGTAAAATGGGAATAATTGTGTGTGCATGTGCATGTACGCGTGTGTGTATGTGCGTGTGCATGCATGCCTTCAAGTAGCCTGTCAGTTTTCCTATCTTAAAGCATTTCTGTGGTAGTAGCCAAAAGGAAATCTCCAGTTATTTGTTCACAGTAGAACAAGATATGAATCATGAAGAAAGAAAGTCCTCACCAATAGATCGGGGTCAGAGTCATATTCAAAATACACTTCTGCAATAAACAACCAAGACACTTTCTATACTCATTCTCTCTCTCCCTCTCTCCCTCTCTCTCTCTCTTTCTCTGTGTATGTGTGTGTGTTGTAAAATTTGGCCTTTGGAGAACAGAGATTGAGTGCCCAGGGCAGCATAATCAAGGAAAGGAATCCAGTTATCTCATTACCTCTCCTCCCTCTCGTGTCTCCTCTTCTTCTATAATTTACAGCACAAGTGATTGTAACAGACAAAATAACAGTATACATCAAACTGCATTTTTAGCACACCAATTTGACAGGCCTGGTCTAGCCTTTTCAAGGATGGATCTTACAAGCTACTTCATCACACTAGAGAATGAATGCACTTTAAGGGCCCTTCCACCCAGCCCTATATCCCAGAATATTGAGGCAGAAAATCCCACAATATCTGCTTTGAACTGGGCTATCTGAGTCCACACTCAGATAATGTGGCGTTTCCTCCCTTGATATTCTTGAATAAAGGGCTGTGTGGCAGGGCCCTAAATCTGGTTGCTGTCTCCTACAGAATTCTGGGATTTGTAGTTTAGGGAGGAGCCTTTAACGGCCTCACTAAATTACAAACCCCAGCATTTGTGCAGGAGGCAAAAACAGGATTTAAAGTAGATTCATTCTCTAGTGTGATGAGGTCCAAGGAGAGAACAAAGGATGCTACACCACTTCAAAAGTCAAAACTGATTCCCCCTGCCCCACAGGAAGAAACTGTGTGAGAAAGGGAAAGTGTCCCTGTGGGAAGCAATTCATCTCTTAGGGCCATTCCACACAGCCCTATATCCCAGAATATTAAGGCAGAAAATCCCACAGTATCGGCTTTGAACTAGGTTATCTGAGTCCACAGTCAGAGAATGTGGGATTTTCTGCCTTGATATTCTGGGATACAGGGCCCTTAGGGTAGTTTCAATTTGCTCCAGCTCTACGTAAGAACTGAGGACTACCAACTGTTTTAACCAAAGAAGATTCAAACTCAGGATGCCAGACCTAAAATGTTAACAGCAGATTGGTAGGAAACAGCATTGTTCGCTCACAGGACTTTTAATGGTCCCATAGTGATCTCGAGACAGCTGGATAGGATTGGCTAAACATATAGCAGTAGTTATAAGCTGGGATAGAAAAGATGCTTTCTTATTCACTGACCCTCCCAAAGTTTGTATCCAGGCAGAGCTTTCCTGTTTAACAGGACCTTTAAAACATGGCAACCTTCATCCTAAAGTTCAAAGTTACATAGATTCATGCAGGAAGAAACCCAATGATTCCTCACAAGCCAAGAAATTGGTTCACCTGTTCCTATTTGTGTGGGGCTTGTCCACGAAATGGGGTTTTCACAGAATCCTAAAACAAACCAGACAAAGCTCAGGACTTACCCCCTGCTAACTATCAACCGTAAGGCATCCAAGTTGCCATGATAGGCAGCCCATAGGGTTGGAGTCATGCCATCCTCGTCGGGGGAGTTGAGGTCCTTCTTGGTGGCCTCTTTTAGCAGATCAAGGTAGCCATCCCTGGCTGCTCGGTGGTAGTGGTCATTCATGATGAGGCAGCCTTATTCCCTAGCCATTGCATTGGGAAGGAAAGTGGGGGCAGTCGTAAAAGAAGGGGCATTGAGTTGGATGAGCGACTTCCAAAGAAGCAGCTGCCGGAAGGAGAAAGAGGGAGATGTGTTACTAGGACACCTGAGAGCCCCTGGCCAGTGAAGGGGAGGAACTCCTCATATTGAATGCATGAGGTTATTTTCTGTGGCTTCCCCTGGGTCCTAAGGGTTCCCCCTTCACCCTGGCATCTGTTTACTTCACCTCAGCAAAACCCTTCCAAGTATAAAGAGTTTATTTTGCCTGCACTTCCTAAAAGTGGACAATAGACCATGTTATCTCTTCAAGCTGTTAGAAGATGTTTAAAACTTCTACCAGCTAACTCAGGATTTCTTTTAAGTATTATTTTCCTGCACTTTGTCTCCTTCAAATCTTGAACATCGGCATTTTGAAGATGTTTGATTTCCTAAATTTACTTCTGAAACTCTGGCTTTCATCCAGTATTTTATATAGAGTTTTATATAGTGAGGGCTATCTCAGGCCCTTGGGTTTTAGGGCAAAGCCTGAGCTAAGGAATAAGATTTGCATTGCTCCTCAGCGAATACTGGACTACTGAGCACATGCGTGTGGACACTGAAATCTATGGACACAAGCAAGTGGACAGCCTTCTTTGCATAGGAATCATAACGTGTAGGCTCCCATATGTACTATCTCTGTATACAAAAGATTGGGTAGTGGCTTGATATTTAAAAGACTGTTAGTGTATATCTAATTCATGGGGGTGCGGTTTTTGGAAATTTGTATTGTCTGGGAAAACACTCCAAGAATTTGATTCCCATTGAATGCTTGATGAAAACAAAATGTATTCCTGTATATAGAATATGGAGGTAGAGGGGTCCTTTACCTAAGGGCACAATCATTTTTAAAAATGGAATGCAGAATGGCTCTTGGGGCTGTTTCACATGTTTCATTTGGGACTGCTCTGTGTTCCTGGCTTAACTGAATACCACACTGTCGGAAGTATTTATATTAGGCCTCTGTTTTCAAACAACTGCTTGCCGCCTTCACACTTTACACACACACACACACACTGAAAAGTCTTAGGTTGACCCCTAAAACATTAATGTTTGAACTAATGTCTGAACTGGATCTCTGTCAGTAGCAGAGCCTCAGACCAACAACTCACTTTTCTGGTTTCTTCAAAATACCTGGGTCTCTGGCGCCACCTACTGTTTGGACTCTGACACGCACATTTCTAAAAAATAAGCCAAAAGACAAACAAAAAAAATCTAAAGGAAACCTTGATTTTTGCAATTGTACTGTATATAAGAGACACTATTTTCCTATGCTATTCTGTGCAGGCAATCCACAAGTTACGAATAAGATAGGTTCTGTAGATTTGTTCTTCAGCTGAATTTGTATGTAAGTCACAACAGATACTTTTTAAGTGTAACTCCATGCGTGTGTGTGTGTGTGTGCAGAGGAGCCCCCGGTGGCACAGTGGGTTAAACCGCTGAACCTGCTGATCGAAAGGTCACAAGTTCGAATCCGGGGAGTGGCATGAGCTCCCACTGTTAGTCCCTGCTTCTGCCAACCTAGCAACTCGAAAATATGCAAATGTGAGTAGATGAATAGGTACCACTCTGGTGGGAAGCTAATGGCGCTCCTTGCAGTCATGCTGGCCACATGACCTTGGAGGTGTCTTGTCTCCAGATGACGCCAGCTCTTTCACTTAGAAAAGGAGATGAGCACCAACCCCCAAAGTCGGACACGACTGGACTTAATGTCAGGGGAAAATCTTTACCTTTAATACATACATACATACACACACAAAAGCACACATACATATAATACATACCATAGGGATAGAGAAGGGATAACACCACTTTGGTGCTTGTTTTCCTTATCCGTGTCCCTGTTCAGAAGATTTCACCTCACTTTCCGTCTCAGTGAGAATTGGATTTTGAAAAATTTTGGCTTGTTGTGAAAACAAGGATTGGTGAAAAAGCTGCAGTTGAAACACCTTTTCCCCATGATAACTCTTTCAGTAGTGGACTTCCCTTCTGAGGAGATTTCTCACTTTCTGTTGTCTCAGCCCCATTCTTAACTATGAATCATTTGTCAGTTAGATGTTTCTAACTCGGGGACTGCCTGTATAGTGTCACTTAAGCATCCACTGATTTGGAGGGTGGTCATGGAACCAAACTCCAACAGATGCCAAGGGTCCAGTATATTTGCTTCCTATCCAAGTTAACCATAGTATTGTGGAAATGGGCCCCACTTCCCATAAGGATACATTTTCAGTGACTTTAGGTTTCTGGTTCCATAAGAGGATTTCACAGGAGACATGTAGTGTCTTTTGTGATATAAATTGGTTTACATGTATACCAGAGATTGTACCTTCAGATTCCAGATCTCCACCAGATTTCTAGAAACCATTGGAGCTCAGAATTTCTTACGGCTCTGTGCTTTCTTTCAAGCCCCATTTCTGACATTGACATATTTTCTATTCGATGCACAGATCTCACTCTCTTATTCTTACTACACACATACAAATCACTCCTCGCCTTGTTTAATTGGAGAGAGCTAATATGAGGGTTTACACATTGAAGACCCAGGTTCGAATCTCTATTCATCCATGGAAACCCACTGGGTGATCCTAGGCATATCTTACTCTCTCAGCCTTAAAGTAATGCAAAGGCAACCCCCTGAATAAATTTTGCCCAGATAATACTGTGTTAAGGTTGACATAAGTCAAAATAACTAGAGTTCATACAATAGCAAAGAAAATAAATCTTCTCCGCCCGTCACTTAAATTTCATGGACCTTTCACTGGAATGGTACTGACTACCAATCAACCTTGAGTTGATTACTTGATATTTTGCTGCTAATATAATAAAACCATAATAATAAAACTTTGTTTTTATCCTACCCTAACTCCCTGAGGGAAATCTTACAAATGACAAAGTTGGAAAGGCTTCAACAATCTTCCTTGAAGAATTAGGACTTTAGGCACCTTGACCACTGTGAGAAATGATTAGAAAAACGAGAAAAGAAGAAATCAAACAAATAGAGGAACTTGATTTCTCTCTCTGTTGTTCTAAGGATCTGTTTCCAGTGCTCTTTATGGGCACTTCCTTCCTAAGAGGAACACAATGTCCCTGTCAACAGTGACATTTAAACTTCTTCAAAATTATAATAAACATTCCCTTTTAAATTTGCCTCTGCAGCTGTGGCTTTGCAGGCTTGCTTCACAGTCAATGGCTGTTGGAAATGATCTGCATTACAGTAAAAAGCTTCAGTTGCTGAGATCAGCCTATCAAGCTGCTGTTAAATGGACAGGAGCAAGATTGGCTAAAGTAGACCTCTACTACAAAAGCTTATGTTGCCAACTTTAGTCGCTCAGTGAGTTTACAAGGTGCTACAAAATGCTCTTGCATAGTGATATTCTGGACTGACACAGCAATGTCTTTGAATTCCTCCCTTCTCTCCATACATTTAACATTTTCCCATCTCCTGGAGGCAAACCCTTTGCAATTAAGTGCTTGTGGACTAAACTGAAGTGTATTTCATTTCATTTCAAATATATCCTGCCTTTTCTTCAATGGTTCCTCTTATCATCAACCTCCATTTTCAAACTGGATCTCTCTACCTTAGCCTGATACTCCATCCATTATGTCTCACTGCCTACTCATGGAGCAAAACTGTTGTTTTTCCTCCACATTTTTACATACAAGCTGGACTCCAGCCCTTACATTGACCCCACAGGTCTTGCAGCTGATAGGATAGGTAGGTAGATGATCTTCCAGGTGGTATCATAAGGACAGGAACAACCCAAGATAGTTTTCAATCTGAGGCAGAGGACAAAATGCTGCACTTCTTCCCCTGCATACCCAGAAGCTGCCTGACTGATCAGTTGAATTTTAATGCAGCACCAGTGATGGACTAGTGTCTTCAACTACACTTGAGGTAGCAGTTGTTGTGGTTGTTATTGTTAATTTCCATCAAGTTGACTTCAACTCCATTCCACTTTTATCAACAGTGCTGTTCATGTCTTGCAAACTCAATATCATGGCTTCTTTGGTTGAGTCCAGTTTAAAGAAACGTTTGGCATGATACCCAACACAATTCCATCTTCCAACAGAGAGAAATATCCATGGGAGAAATATCCATGCTACCACCTCCTTAGGGCCTCCTTAGTGTGCGCCAGGGCCTTTTTTGCCCATTTAATGCCTTTTGGAAGTTGTTTAGGGCCTCCTTAGTGTGGTGTTGTGAAACATGCAGAAATCAGCTAATTTTTAGCAGCATTGAAACACATGGTTCAGTGGTTAAAAGTACAGCCCTCAATTTCTTAAAGGTAAACAGCACAGGAAGAGAGGATACAGTATTGGTGAGTTTTCATTATCAGCCGACGACTGATAGGTAGATGCTAAAGCAAGACCAAGTTGTGCTCCTTTTAATGGAAAGCCTGGGACCACTACTAAAATCTGCCTAAAGGGTATATGATAAGAGCTCCCTGTCTTTTCCCCCAAGAAGTGACCTTGAACCTAAGTCTCTCTCTTTCTCTCATGCTTTCTTCCCTAAAACCAGCTCATGCACAAAATGGATTATACGAGTCGTATTGAGACATTTATGAGGCCAGACTGTCACCCCCATCAATGGTGTAAATCACAAAGGCATCCAGACAGATATAAATCCCTGGGAAATTGTGAGCTGGGAAAAGAGGCAGCCTGTGCAAAAGAGGTGGCGTGAAGAACAGAAAGCCAACTTGCAGGCAGAAAACAGGTGGGTGGAATGGCTTTTGCCTATGGTGACTGTTTGTCTCTCTTTGCCTCTACTTCTAAAAATGCTGAATATTAGAGGAAAGATCTAATACTAACAGTATAACCCTATCCCCATTTACCCTGAGGAAAATGTTAGGGCTTTCCATGCAGATGACTTTCAAGTAGGTGTGCATAGGACTACAGCCAAAGCTGGTAAGTCATATATGCATTTACCTGTAAGTAAGTCACATTGACCTCAAGGGGGCTTACCTATGAGTAGCCAAGTACTCCTGGAGAGGAAGTGAAAGAGTTAAGAAGCTTGCATTGCTGATAATGTTACTGCAAAGGGTCCTTCCATACTACCGAGGCTCCTCTTCTAGCACACTTGCTAAGAACTTGGAGGGCTGTATTGGTAGATCATAAGTGAGCCACAGTTGGCCATCTTAAGAGCTAAAGGGTATTCCAGGTAATTTAAGACCATCCTGCTTTCTGAATTGCAAAGCTCTAGGAAACTGTAGAGGTGCACAACTTTTAAAAATTCAAGTAAATAGCACTTTTCTTATCCATTCCTCAAAAGTCACTGTGATGAGAAATGACACTAATGGAAATAAAGGATGAAAGAAATGAAAGTACAATATATCTTTCCAGGACTTTTCTTTTAAAGAGACACCAAAATAAAATTTTATGTACTAAGATCGGCAAAACATTTGAAATCGGGTTTTATCAAGAGTTTGTCTCAATTTATATTTTTGCAAATCTTGTTGTTCCTTTTGGGGAGCATTTGGCTTCTTTGTAATCATTTTATCAGCTTCACCTCTCATGCTTGAATGCAATCTCAACTGCTTGATATAAAATACCGTATTTCATTTTGTCTTGATTTGGTGGGCTGTCTCTCTTCTTTTCCCATTCATGCTACAGGAATTCATCCATCCTTGCTTAATCATGACTGAAGTATCTGTCTGGAAAGACAATGAGATCAGAAATGAAGAACTTGTTGTGAGCTCCATTCAAAAGGACAGCTTTGGACCAGATCAGTTAAGTCCTACCGACCAGCACAAATTCCCACCTCCCTTGGCCCACAGTTCCAAGGAAATCTGGAAGAAAGGAGGACGTGTCTTTTCAGTTCTCCTGGCCATCAACTTGGTGCTACTAGCCTGCACCCTGATCAGTGGTGGAGCATTCCAAGATGTAAACCTGCATGACTATGATGTATTTTTTATGCTCACTGTTGTGATGCTGATCAATATTGCCTGGATGCTCTTCTACATCTTTGGCACCTCCAAGCGGCAGGCTGCTGTTCCCTGTAAGGACAACCATGCAGGACCCATCTGGCTTAGAGGTAAGAGGCTCGGAACGGGAGGGCAAAGTAAAATATTAGTATTCTTCACATGGGAGAAATGCATGAAGGAGGTGCATCATAACTCTAAGGGTCCTTCATAGCTGTAAGGGTCCAAGTTGCATTTGTTTATTTGGTGTGGGATTTATAATAAAAAAGATCTCAGTTCAGTTCTGCAAGAGACACGATGTCACGAGCTACAAATAAACAGGAGGGGAAATTCAATATAAAGTCATATTTGAAATATCCATAGCATTTAGCCGTAGTCAGTGTACTTAAAAATCTAATTGATGGATATTCAAAGGGCCCACCAATGAAATCCAGTCAAGAGGACAGCTTTGGACCAGATCAGTCCACTCTCCAGCTTTAATCATATGTGTGCCTTCTCACAAGCATTGCTCTTCCACAGTGCTTTGCAAAGTGTATAGAAGCCAGAAGTAAGCAGTTGGCATGTTCTTTCTAGAAGAGGATTTGGTGCAATTCTGTTTTTGGAAATTGCTACTAAAACCCCATTGCCTTCCTTATGTATCCCTGTACAGTCAGAACATGAAAGAGCTCATGTCATATTGAATTTCCCTTCATAGAAAAAGCAAGGAACTTTTGTCTCTCCAGAAGGTAGAGAGTGCAGCTTCCATAATCTTTACCATTGGCCATGTTGGCAAAAGTTTATGGGATCTGATGTTCAAAACAGCTGGAGGTCCCAAGTGCATCAATCCCAGTCCAAAGAAATAGAACATTAATCAACCTTCACCATGAGTTCAGGTTTTATATTTGCCTGAGGCAGGATGTTAAGAATTGTATGTTTCACTTTACGTGAGTTTGATTATGCTGCGAAATCATAAAATATACATTCAGTTTCAGCAAAATGGTGGCTTGTGTGTGAATAAACACAATTGGCTACTGATTTAAAAGATTTATCTACTCATGGCTGTGTTATAATATAAAATTTATATTTTATATGTCTGAATTGCATGTTTGCAATGATTTATAATGACATTTGGTTTCCTAAACAGGAGGCTTGGTCTTGTTTGCAGTCCTCACGCTAGTGATGGATGTATTTAAGACAGGATATTACTCCAGCTTCTACCATTGTTTATCAGCCATCAGAATCATGTACCCAATTGTTCAAGCTTTGTTTGTAATCGTACAGGTGAGTTTGGATATTTCCGTTGTTCTGGGTAAACGGAGATTAGTAGTGTATGCTTCTATGGATGGGGTGGGTAACCTTTGTCTCTCATCCGCATGTTAAGTTCCACAATCCCTTAACACTAGACATCCTGGCTTGGGGGTTTATGAACCCCCCCCCCCTGTTCAAGGAGCTCCATTGGCTGCCGTTTCTTTTCCAGTCCCAATTCAAGCTACAGGTCATCAAAGTACAAAGCTCTAAACGGTTTGGGACCCGCCTACCTTCGTGACCGTATCTCCCTCCATGAACCTGCCCGATCCCTTCGATCTTCAGGGGAGGGTCTCCTTTCACCTCTACCAGTCTCAGGCCCGCCTTGTGGGAACAAGGAAAAGAGACTTTTCCTCAGTCTATGGAATGCACTGCCTGCCTGGTGAGGTTAGGCAAGCCCCCACTTTAGAAAGTTTCAAGAAGAATCTTAAGACCTGGCTTTTCCACTGTGTCTTTGGAGATTAACTATATAATTCATATGTTATCACCCACCCTCAATATTTGCTCTGAGTATACACCTACTCCCCCCCCCCTTTTACTTGAAGGTCCTTTTGTTTGACCCCAATCTGAAAGAGTTTTCTCCCTCACAATTTAATTTGCCCCACTGCCATCTCACCTCTTGTTTTTATCCCTATATTTTCTATTTTAATCTGTATGTGGCCCGCTCACTGTTTTGTGTCATGAATGGTTTTATTTTATTATAATTTTATATTGGTTGTAGTATTTTATAGCTTATGTTCTCTGTAATTGATTGTATTATTGTTATGACTGTTTTTACTTTGCTGTGGTGTTGTTGGGTTCGGCCTCATTTAAGCCGCCCCAAGTCCCCATCGGGAAGATGTTGGCGGGGTACAAATAAATATTATTATTATATCCCTTATTCCTCTCTATATTGTATAATTATTATATAATTATATAATATAAAGTTAGTTGCCTCAGATCTTTTTTGTTTGTTTGTTTTCCTTTGGACTCCATTTAAACAATATGGCCTCAGCAAACAGGGCTGAATTTGGCAGCATACATCGGTTCCCCTTCCCTTTTGCCATGGAGCATGCCAGCTCCTGTCCCATAATGCACAGCTACTTCTGGCAGGGCTCCATAGTAAAAGAAAATGGGAACTGGCATATCCCACTGCAACAGCAACATGGGAAGCTTCCCGTGTTGCATAAAGATCAACGGAGGGAATTTGGGTGGTGGACGCTTCCCCCCATGGGATGAGGTATTCAAGCAGCAAATGTGATGAAGTCCATACAAAGCCACAGTCTTGCAGAAAACATTGTCTTCAGTATGGGCAAATTTCTCACTAATTGCACTGCAGCATTTTAGTATCACCGCCACAAACAATTAATCCAAGCAACCAAGAAAGTGATTCCCATCTAAAGTTTCCCTTCTGCTTCTGTGGTTACCTTGCTTCCCTAAGATGCATATGGATACAGCTTCCATATATTCAGTGGAGACAGGGGAAAGTATGAGACCAAAGATCACAACCACAAATATTTGCTGCTTCCCAATTGACAGGAAAACAGATTCCCTTCGTTCACAGAGGCCACTGCCCAATAATTCCATCTATAATTATTGTCAGCAGTAAGTGTAGTGCTAAATGATTCGCATCATATCATATCATGGACTGGCTGAATAAACAAAAAGTCACTAAACGTGGTTAGATGTAATCTCAGTATTGTTTTTGCTTCACTTTTGCTTCTCTCTATTTATTCCTGCACTTTGTGGAGTATTATTTTTATTATGTGTGGTATCTTGAAAAGTAACTTTAAGATATCTACTTGTTTCTTTCTAGACTTACTTTCTCTGGGTTTCTGCCAAACACTGCACGCACGTGCATCTGGATCTTACCAGGTGAGTATCTAGATATCAAACTGAGTCCTTTCATGATGTTCACCTTTCTGTTGAACTGCAAAGATTGATAGATTGGATAGCATGTTTCAATTTTTCTGAAGGAACAACATGCCTGTATCAGATGTATTTGACTATAGATGTTTCACTTTATATATTTTGTATCCCATTAACTTCACTCAATAACATTTATTAAATCTATAAAAAGGGAATCAAAGTGGTAGAATGCAAAGTGCTTTTAAGATCAAAAAACTAATATCAAATTGTAGTATTAAAACTCAGTCAAATCCTGCTATTCAAATAATTAAAGTGGTAGAACTGGAATATCAGCCTTACCACATTTCTCAAGAGAAACACAGAACTAGAATGAGCCTTTAAACTCTGCATGAAGGCAAAGAGACAACAAACAATAACCTTGACCTAAGAACCTACCAAGCCTCAGCATTGTTTTCAGTAGCACATCTACAAAAAGCTGCAGCACCTGCTCATTAAAAGCCCCATGTTCAGATACCCAAAATGCTACCTAAATAAAGAAGTCTTTGCTTCCTGAGGAAAGGGCATTAGGATTTGAGCCTGGCCTAGCATTCCTTAGAATGGAGTTTCATGGGGGATCACAGTAACTAGATTCCTTTTGTAATCCAGGTGTGAACAGAGCTTATCCATTTCAAAACCCTTCTTTCTCTTCTTACAGATGTGGCTTGATGCTCACCTTGACCACCAACCTAGCAGTGTGGATGTCAGCTGTGACTGATGAGTCAGTTCACAAGGCTCAGTCCAAGAATCCAAATGCAAGCACGATACACAGAATGGGTATGTGGCTCAGGAAAGACCACTGCGAGGTTTAAACAATATGATACTAAATTTAAAACGCAGCCCCTTTTACTCTTATTAACAATAGTAAGGAATCTATTTTTTATTTCCTTGCTTATACAAAGAGCAGCTTTTTAGAAGCTTACGCTAGTTAAAAGTTTTGTGGAGTAAAATTGAAATGCAGGTTGTCTTATATCTATTCTGTCTCTGGAAAATTTCCAACTGAGGGGAGATAAATGGGGCTTGTTTGGTTTAGTTTAGTTTTTTGCCACTGCTGAGCTGCTGAACTTGCTGACCAAAAGTTTGGAGGTTTGAATCTGTGGAGCTGGGCGAGCTCCCGCTGTTAGACCCAGCTTGAACCTGTGTTGGCCCAACAACTACTCCCAATCTTTCCCTTTTGGAATTCCAGGGAAGCCCTATAGAAAGGATGGGTAACGCGTGGCTCTCTGTTGGACTGAATCCTCCATCATATCTCACTAGTGGCCATTCTTCTAGGATTGAGGGGAATTTCAGTTCAATGCTGCCTGAAAGCTCACATGTTGCATACTTTAGAATTCCCTGTTTCCCATTCCTGACCAGGATTATCTCTCACATGCACACACCTGTTATACTGTTACAACACTGTTATAAGACCAAAACAGAAGAAGAAGAACCAGATCTCCTGCTATGGAAGGATAAAAATATAATAAACATGCAAATACACATGGACTCTGGAAACTCTTAAAGTGTTATATAGCTGGTTCTGGAAATAACTCCCACTTCACTACTGTTTCAACAATGTGGATGTTGATCTTTGTGTGTGTGTGTGTGTGTGTGTGTGTGTTTGTTTCCTTATCCAAATTCCCCATATATTTATTCATCCACATATTGAATCCACATACTGAATTGTATGTAAATTGAAATCCATGAAAACTTAAACTAAAATAAACCAGTCAATCTTTAAGGTAAAGCTCGATTACTCCCCTGCAAACTTTCCTTATTAACCATAATTTGTTTATCTTTTCTCTGCACAGCTGGATTTAGAAGTAGTTCATCCGGTTCTTGCCCTTGTGACAGTAATCTCTGCAAGATCTTCCAAAATGGCTATTTTTGGCTGTATCCCTTCAATATCGAGTACAGTCTCTTTGCTTCTGCCATGGTCTATGTCATGTGGAAGAATGTTGGCCGCATCATAGACCACCATGCCAACCATGTTCACCAGCTCAAATTCAGGCTTTTCAAAAGGACTTATTTTCTGGGCATTGTTGCTGGGATCTTGATGCTGGTGACAGGTATAGGTGTCCTGGTTGTCTATGAGGTTCAGGTAAATTCAAAGAATAAAACCAAAGAAAGGACTGATCAGGTGCTCACTATGTACTACATCTTCAACATTGTTTGCCTGAGTCTGATGTCTATTGTCTCAGTTGGAGGCTCCATTGTTTATAGATTTGACAAGAGAGACATGGACCGTCACAAGAACCCCACTAGGACTTTGGATGTGGCTCTATTAATGGGTGCGGCCTTGGGACAATATGCCATTTCCTACTATTCTATTGTGGCTACAGTAGCCAGCACACCAAGGGACACTATAAATGCCCTCAACTTGAGCTATTCTTTGCTGATGATTGCCCAGCACACTTTCCAGAACATCTTTGTTGTTGAAGGCCTCCATCGGCAGCCCATAGAAAAGGATAACAAAATTGACTCTCATGAGAAGGACATCTTTGGGCTGACTTTTGTCAACATGAATGCCGTATCTCTCCGTGTCCCTGAAAGTGGGAGTGCCTTGCCATCCCCTACATCTCCAGGGGTAGCAATTCAGACCTCGTCTGAAGTAAAGCAATCAGTCAAAGTCCACAAAGAAATGAACTGGAGGAGAAGATTCTTAAAGGAGAGTGCCTTATTCCTGCTCCTGTGTAATGTGATTGTAAGTGAAGCCATTTTGTTTAGGCCTATACTGACTTGTTCAGCAAATAGCTTGTTATGTTTTCCCCATGTTTTTTCAATACTTAAGAAAGTATCCTAAGATTTACTTTTCTGAAAATGAGTGCTCCTGTATGGCCGTGGTCTCTTGTCTGACTAAAGTCCAATGTGGGAAACCTGCTTCTGTCCACAAAATTAGGAGGTAGCAAATTCTCTTCATCACTGCAGACCCTAGCCTCTTCCACCGAGCCAGCCCTGGAGTTATATAAAGCTCTCTAGAGCAGAATTTCTCAAACTCTGCTCCTCCAGATGTTTTGGACTTCAACTCCCACAATTCCTAACAGCTGGTAAGCTAGCTGGGATTTCTTGGAACTGAAGTCCAAAACACAGTTTGAGAAATTCTGCTCTAGAGATTTAGTTTGGGGTGATGGGGAAAAATAAGCGAAGAAAAATCGAATGCATCGAGGCCACAGACTAGCCAGAGATTAGGCCACAATATCCAGAGCTCGTTTCAGCTGTGTTATTGAGCCCAAATATTTTCATGCCCTCATTGTCCTTAGTGAAACAAAGATATTGCTCTTCCAGCCAGAAAGCAGAGAGATGGCTGACCTTAGCTTCTCATCTATGAATTCTACATCCTGTGATCAGCCATTGAGAAGGCCCTTTCCCATTTCCTACTAAATAGGCTCGTAACAATGATGGGGCTGATAGAAGACCCTTAGGCAGGCCCCCATATGGAAGTGCAGTCTTTTGTGTGTCTTGTTTCTTCTCTTGCTGATATTTCACTCCCACACCTTTTTTGTTTCTCTCAAACAGCTCTGGATCATGCCAGCATTTGGAGCCCGGCCACAGTTTGATAATGTCACAGAACTCAATTTCTATGGCTCTGAAATGTGGGCTGCCATTGTGGACATCTGCCTTCCTTTTGGCATCTTCTACAGGATGCATGCAGTGGCCAGCCTACTGGAAGTCTACATCATGTCTTAACGGGAAAATGAAGAATTGATCAGAAGAACCCACATTTCTCATATCTCCCAGGACTGAAAGCTGAAATTGCTGCACTAAAGCAGGGGAGATGGAGTTTTACTTGGGTGTCAGACCCTATTGATTAGTGGGCATTACACAGTAGTACTGGCAATAGCCCAAATATACCTTATGTGTTTTGTTTCCGTGTCTCGTTTTTGTTAAGCAATTCCTTTCTTTCATTCCATTTTCAGTTTTGTGGTGAGAGGGTCTAGCAGTAATGGTTGCTGTGCACTCACACTGCTTAGTCCTAAATAAAGCAGATCCACTGAATCAAGGGGTTTGTCTATATACAGACTCACTGTTCAACAAGTGATTCAATGGTTCTACACTACTGAGGACTAACCAAAAGGATTCCCAGAACCTAGAGAGGGCCCTTTTAATTTCTGTTTATTGCAAAGACCCTTCGGTAGAACAGTCTGGGAGAAGCTCAGTTTGAAATAAGGATGGAAGACAATTTGAAGTTTCTGACCTTGGTGTAGATGGGATCAGTCTGTAGGTTCCTCTTCTCTTTCACCCATATTCTAGTAATTCATGAAGGCCTTGGAGGCTTGGCTCTGTTAGAGCTCAAGCTTGGAAAGTAGAAGCCTGAAGTCTCACAGATTTCAGTGGAACTTACTTGCTGTCCTGAATCAGGGCCCATAGACTGATTGTTGTCATGGAAGTAATTAGATAGGCTAGTTTTTAATGGCAGGTTAATACTTTTTTAATGAGCTTATTTTTTATAAAAAATATATATATTTATTGATTTTCATTGTGACAAACAACAGAATGGAGACAACCATAATGCAGATGTTATTGAACTCAACAAAATGGGAGAACTTAAATTGTAGGCCTATCTGGGAGTGTCACATCTCCTCATCACATGGGAGCAACACATATACCTCATCTGCTGTTTCCTACGGTTCTTCAAATTCTGTTGAAGAAACTTCATGATTGTGAGATGAAGTAACTACAAGGAGACTGGAAGTCCAAATATAGCTAGGGTTGGTTAGCTTTTCTTCCCAAAGTCTTCTTCCTCACTAATCCAATGCCAAGCTTGGAATGAAGGTCTAATCAGCAAAGTGAAGTTACCAAAGACGCTCCTCTGATATATCTAGTACTGGCTAGATATATCAGTGATCAGCAGTTAGAAGATCTTAAGATTTTTTAACTGTTAAGGATTCATGTTTACACCAGTTAATAACTGAACATGACTCCCGTAATTTACCTTGTTAGTCTGGCAGTGCTCCCAATTAGTTTTCTTAAACATTGCAGGGAAATGATTCTGATGTGCTCTCCCAGACGTAGGGTGCCTTGAGAGAAGCAGTTCTGACAGGACACAATGAATCTCACTACATGTCTGCTTACAATGCTCCTTGCAACCAGGAGAATGTTGCACTACTATTTCCCATTGCCCTGAGTTGCAGTGCCCCTAGAAATTGCCAGATGTAAAAGGTAGGTTTTTGGTGGGCGGTATTGTCATTTGTAACCATGACAATGCAGCTTAGTCATCGTAATTACATCTGATAATTTAGAATTTCAGCCATCACAAATATATGTTGAGCATTGGCTATCAATTAAAGAATAAAGTACATTCCTTTAGAACAGCTTTCTCAGCCTGGTATAATCCAGATGTAAGGACAATCATTCTTAACATCCTTAACTGTCATGGCCAATTCTTGGGTTATTGCAATGGGACCTGTAATCCAGGAAAAGAAGTCACAGCATCCCCCAGGTTACTAGACTGGAAGTGCCTGCACCTCTTACTAGCATCACCAATGCTGAACAATGCTGGGAATTACAGTTCAACAGCAGCTTTCGGGGGAGGGGGGTAGGTACATGATTCCTAGCTTTGCTGTAGTCCAATAAATCTAGAGAACATCAAGTTGGGAAAGACTGTTCTGGAATATCCCTTACTCCCTTTGTTAGCCATGGTTCAAACACAGTAGCCCAGGAATTGATGTAAGTAGCCCAGGAAGAACCCTGTAGAACCTTAAATGCAATCTAACCCATCTAAACTATCACGTAGTTTCCTTTCACACTGTGTCTGGAAATAGCAGTCGCAAAATTAAGGACAGGAAAGATTGCTGCAACCAGTGGGATCCAAATGCCATCTACTCACCCTACAAGTCCACGGATCCAAATGGAGGTCTGATAAATTTCTTTGTCATAATCAAAGGGTTTCTTGGAGAGGGCTTAACAGAGTCTGGATCCAGTAGATTCTGCAAATGCATGGCAGCATGACAAAATGGTGTATGACGTGAGGACTAATTGCTTGGTAAACCACCATGTTAAATTTCAGTATATTCCTAGGGCATTCCAGGATGACATAATCATGGCTAGTAAAAGAAACATCCTAAGTTTTGCAACAGGTTGTTTACAAGGTAAATTCAGCAGCATCTCTAACTCTGAAAAATCTTAGGAACTTCGCCAAATTTTTCATTTCCTGGTGCCTTTAAACCACAGAGAAAATTGGTTGTGTAGGAACCCATTTATAGTGCCAGGAATTTTGATGGGTTTTTTCTTATGAAATTGTATTTACAATGGAAAGAAATATCGTCCTCACTATATAGAAAATGCTGTGGGAGAATGATAGTAGGTTGAAAACAATTTTCCACAGAAGTTGAAAATGTCTAATGAAATAAAAGAAAATCATGCCACTTGATTCTGTAGCTCCTTTATTTTTCTTTCGAAATTATCAGTTGCCTATCACATTAGGATGCCCTAGTTAGAAGAACCCAAAGCTTTTTGGGGACGGTCAGGGTGGGAGAAATCAGGGATATGGAAGGACATGTTACACAGTTTCTGATTGGACAGCCATCATCCGAGGCCTAACACGTGATAATGTTGTCTTTGGCTGTAAGGAAAAACAGGGAAGAAGAAAGAGGTAAACGTATGTCAAAGCAGAATGTCAGCTTGTTAGTTCAAAGAAGCTCAGGTAACATACACAAGACAATACAACCAATAGTTGTATTGTCTCCAAATCAAGGTACACAGTAGCCAAGGCCAGCCAAGTTACTGTATTTTGGCACCTGAGGCAAGAAATAAAAGGCCATAGCTGACTTTTTTCACATTTTCACAAAGCAGATTGTTTTAAAAGCAATAAGGGACAGCCAAAATTCATAGAATGAAAGATTGCCAGCCTGGAAAATGTGGTTGATAAATTTATGTTTCACCTAAATACCAAATGAAAGTATTCATGTTTGTTAATGTAGCCATATATTTCTCTTAAAAGTTAAGACACTGCCCACATTAAAAAATTACATGATACGTACATGTAAATGTATGCAGATACAATACCATCTGCTTTAGACCCATAAGACAGGGATGCCAAACTCACGATATTGCTAGAAACATTCCTCAAATACCAATCAAAGATTTTTTAAAAAATCAACAAGACAAGATTTGTACCTATGACTAATATATTGTAGGTCATACTAAAGCAAGGAAATGGCAGAATCTCACTAATGATTACTTACATTTCCAAACTGAGACTACTCAGATCAATGAACTACAACCTATTCTTAAAAAAATAATCCTGCCCTCAAAGGTTTTGGTTGAGAGGCCTTTACTTGCCTACAGACAGCCTTCCAATCTCAAACAGTTACTACCTACAGGAGGACACACAACAAATACTTTGCTACAAAACCACATGGCACCCCCCCTTTGCACAGGACCTAATCACATCACCCACAATTTTAGGGGCACTTTCACTTGTTCCTCCTCTAATGTGATAAATGCCATCCTCTGTCAACAATGCCCTTCTGCAGTCTACACTGGGCAAATATGCCAGTTTCTGAACCAGATGATAAATGCACAAAAATCAGGGACTAGGAATGGAAATATACAAAAGCTAGTTGGAGAACACCTCAATCTTCCTGTAAATTCTACCTCAGACCTCAGGACAAAAGACATTGAATTAAAAACAAATCTACAAAAGATTGGAAAGAGAAACAGCAGAATTAGAATATATCCACACAAACACTAATCCATGGACAGTGGGTTGAACAGAGCCAATGGTGCCCTGGCACACATGTCCCACTCCAGCCTTGGCCAGTTTATTACATCTACTTTCTGTTTCCCATCCAATACCAGACTACATTCCAGTACCATCTTCCATCATTAATTAATATAGTAATCAATGAAACCTGGCCTTAGAGAAGATCCTTCCTCATGTCTTCATTCCACAGTGATCATGCTTAAAACTGGATTTGTCACCTTGTCACCATATCTATAAGTCTTGCATTTCTCTGGTGATTCACACATATAATCTGCCTTTAAATGCCTTTTGGTAAACACTTCACTTCATGTCTCTGAGGAAATAGGCTTGAATCCACAACAGCTTATGCTACCAACTTCTTTCTTTCAGTTAGTCTCAAAGGTGCTACATAATTCCTCTACATAATGATGCATACATTTATCTCTTAATGAATGGTCCAAACAATTGTTATTTTGTTATTTATGTAGCTACCTTGTTCAATCTATATTAAAAGAAAAGCTTAGGCATCAAACAAGTGACAACTTTATAGTATGGGACAGCTGGCAATTCTACTGTGCTGGCTAGAAATCATGGCAAACTCAGTGCTTAACAATTTGCTGCCTTTTTGTGGTGCCTAAAGTCAGTTGCCCAGGGTGTCTACCCCATTTTTCCTAATGGTGGAACCAGGTTCAAGGAACTTTGACATTTAGCCTCATCTTCTTTGAAGTCTCCCCTTCAAGGGTTATATGGTGTGGCCCAGAAAACTGTTTTTGGGAGGAATGTGCTTTCATATCAGTTTAAATCAAAAGTGGCATGGCAACCAGGAAGCCCAGTACTTGACCAGACACATTTCATCCAAGAAATGCTGCAAGGTATTGCAAGAACATTTTCATTGCATTGAGAAGGGGATGCTGAAAAGTTTCCTGTCTGTCTACCTGTTTGTTTCCTTGTTTTGTATCTCACCTCTCTCTAAGCACAGAGTAAAAATGAACTACAGCTAATACCTTATGAATAAAAAACCTAGAAAATAGCCGACATAGAATCTTAGAGTTGGAAGAGACCTCGTAGCCTTTTGGCAGTCCAACCCCCTGCCAAAAAGGGGAAATCGCATTAAAAGCACCCCCGACAAATGGCATCCCATCCTCCACAATGAGTTAAGAGCCAACATATTTCTGTCAGCAGAAAGAGAATAGAATGGGGTCCAGTGGGAAAGTGTTTCCCAGCTATGTCCTTGCCAACCTCCCTGTGATGGTGGAGAGAGTGAGAAAAAAGTCCTCTTCCAGGGCTCTTAAAACCTGGAGAGGGTCAGCTGTGATGAGTGATCCCTCCATTGTTTGCTAATGCTGCATTGCCCCCTTCATACAATAGCTTCCAAACTATTACAAATCTTGTAACCAGCAAGGTTCAACCTGTTAGGAATTGATTTAGGATAAAGAAACTGGGAAGGGATACATAAACCATAACATTCTGATTAGATAGGCAAATAAACGGACTGGTATTAAAGGCAAACAGCAGGCATGGGAAACCAAGAAAAACAAACAAACCTGGGGAAGAGAAACAAAACAAGGCTAGTCTAGGAATGAGACAATAAAAAAACCCAGTTCCACACATCAAGCATTTCTCAGCATGCAAACAATCCCTTCCTGCTAGTGACCAAAAAACGCATTGTGTGACCCCTGCCCTCCTCAAACTTCTGCAGCTTCTCCTCTTTTCTGTGTTTTTCCTCATTAATAACTTTTGCCATTTTGACCATGCACTGATGTCACTTAGCCAAATGCATCCCAGTTTTCAACTATGAAATGTTTGAAGATGTGCAGATGTGGGTATTAGAGATAAAGCTTTAGAAAGGAAATCTGAAAGTGAGGACCTCTTGGAAGTCCTGGTGTAAGACAGAGTTCATTCACACTGCATTTGCAATGCACTTCAACTGGCATAATTAGATCCCATGGGATCTTTGAGTTTGCATTTTAGGGAAGGCCCCAGCCCAAGATGTCCTTTGATGCCTCTGACCAAACTACACACTCAAAGAGGACATCACAGGAGGCAGCCATGGCAGTTAAAGTGGGATAATGGAGCTGTAATTGTCTGATATGAATGGCCCCAGGAAGTCCCTTCCTCAAAACCCAATTCACCTGCATCCCCAAAAGCAGTTCTTGTTACTCCGTTAGTCAGAATGGAGTAACATCATTGCAGAGAAAGGGCTGTCTTCAACATTAACACAAGGTAGGTGATCTGAAGAGGTAATGTTATCTACTCTGTGAGGAACATAAAGTAATTTAAAAGCTGAGGCTCCCCAGTTCAATGCTTAGAGCTGAGGTTAAAAACACATTTCACACAGCAATAAAATAATTAGCTTTGGAATACTGTATATGATAAGAAGTAGCCTTAAGATCAAGGAGGGAATGTGTTGCCTTCCTGCTTCCTCTTGCAGATGCTTGCATCTCCTCAAAGACCTGGGGCAAGGGAGCAGAAGCTAGGAAAAGGGACATCTGCACAGGGGCGGTCCTACAGGTAGGCCAAGGAAGCGGCCGCATGGGGCGCCATCTGGGAAGGGGCGAATTCAGCTGCCCGCCGGGTGCCGGTGCCAGACAGTGTCTTGGCCCTGCCGATGTTCCTCAGGCAGCGCCGCGGCTGGCTGCTTTTGGGCCCCGGCCTTGTGCGCTCCGACGCCGCTTCTGGGCCTGCGTGGAGGTTTTCGCGCAGGCACAGTTGCTCCGGAGCTGAAGTTGAGCAGAGGAGCAACTGCGCATGCGCGAAAACCTCCGCGCATGCCCAGTAGCTCCTGTGCACAGAAGCCTGTAAGCAAAGCACTCCCTATCGGGCAGGCAGGGAGTGCTCTCCCTCTCCCTTTGTCTCCACCCTGCCACCGAATATGGTGACCCAATTGGGCAGGCAGGGGGCGGAGACAAAGGGAGAGGGGAGGGGAGCCAAAGGGGTATTGGCGACATATTGCCTCCTGTCAGCCGCCACCGGAAGTAGCCGCCAAGACTGAGGCGAACTCCTCGCCAGGCCCAATCACGTGTGAACCCTACCACACCCGCCCACCTCCCCATGTGCGCGCCGGCCGGGAGCATCAAGGAGAGACAAGCGCAACTGCGCAGGCAAATAGTAATATATAATATTTTATTTTACTTTATTCTGGGTTATTTGAGTTTTATAGGAGTAATGAAAATATTTAGTAGAGGATAATTTTATTTAAATAAATAATTTTATTTATTATTTTATAGTAATAATAATATAATAGAATGTTATATTGTATTATAATGTCAATATATTATAATATAATTATATTGTAATGTAGTATAATATAATTATGATATAATATAGTATGAGTATGTACTATAATATATTGTATATACATTGATACAATATAATACTACTAATGGTATTGTGATATTATTATTGTATATTTGTTTTACATGGGGGGGCGCCAAAATAATGTTCGCTTACCATATAAAATTACCTTAGACCGCCCCTGCATCTGCAACACATGTACATACACAAAACTAAAGATGCAACTGTGTGATTGTCACAGGGTACAAAGTGGCCCCATTAACCTCTTCCAATTGAGGCAAGACCTGCACTAAAGCCAGGACCTTTCACCTGCGTAATTATTTAACAGCAGCCCTAATCTTGCAAATAACCAAAGATAAGAAATGTCCTTTGCTGTTTGCTGTAGTCTGCTTAATAATCATTGTTTGAATATGTTTGAAAAGGTGTGAGCAGACGTCAGGTCGTTTGTGGGATTTCCTATACATGTTTCTAAAACATAGAAGCCTATGAGTCACTGCTAGAAAAAAATATTGGGGGTATGAGTTTTCAGAACGCAGAGGAAAAGGCTTCTGGAAAACTGATATGAGAATGACACAAAACATGAAAAAATCAGCTGAAAATTCATCAAAGAAATCTCTCATATATACTTTGGAAAGTAACTGGAACACTGTCTTCCATAGATTTTAAAATATATATTATTATTTCTACCTGTTGCAATGTAATTAAATTGTCATTACTGAACAAACTCCAAAAAAGTTGCATGTATTTATGTTTTCCATAACTTGTTACCTCCACACTTGTTTCATCAATATGAGTGTTTCTTCCTACAATGCAAACCACAATTCCATTCCTAGTTGCTAAAGCAAAACTGGCAACCACTAATCTTCTGGTGATGAGCTAAACTAGTGTTAGCTAAGTTGGTTTTCCAAAGACAAATTCAGAGCCAGCACAATTTACACTTTGCTGACATAACATTTAAGAACCCAGAATTATAGGATTTGAAGGGGCGTTGTGGGCTATTAGGTCCCGCTCCTGCTCAATGAAGGATCTCCAGCAAAAACCATCCCAGCAGATAGCTGTCCAGGCTCTTTTTTGAACACCCCCAGAGTAGTCCCGACCACATCTTTAGTAGATTTGTGCACGGATCTGTTTTCCTTTGGTACTTTCGGTACCTAATCTAGACGATGCTCCTGGAAAATGAGATTAACAGAAAGACATTGATGATTATATATTTTAATGGTTTTTTGTGAATTTTAATCCATGTGGACTGGAAGTCGTCTCTCATGATTAGGGGAGCAAGACCACATGGGGAGAAGCATAGGTGTAGTCAGTAATTGAAAACAGCTGTCCATATTCTCGCTTCCACTTTCACGAAGCCTGTCTCCAATCGCAGGGTAGCGTTAGGGACACATCTGGGAGCCTGTAGAGCCGCTCTTAGGAATTACGAATTTGTATAATGTTGTTCTAAATTTTTAAAATTGTATTTTATGACTACTATGGCCAGGACTGGATGAAGGAAATTTCAAATGGTACGCAAACCTTCTTTTGGCACCCCCTTGCTGTCCGTGCGCATGCATGCCGGTGGCACGCCGGTGTGCACATGTGCAGGCCAGCTAGTTCTGTGCATGCCCAGGGCCAGCTCCGTGCATGCACACCTGTGTGCGCATGCGCAGGGCCAGCTAGTTTGATGCATGCGCCATTTGCACGGGCGTGACACCAAGTGGATGGTGACGCAAAACACACTCCAGGAGGCCGAAAAGGAGGACGTTTCGCAGCTGGAGGCGGGAGGCTCCGCCCCGGCTGCAAAACGTCCTCCTTTTCGGCCTCCTGGAGTGCGTTTTGCGTCACCATCCACCTGGAGTTGCACCCTTGCACCGGCCCACAGCAATGGCGTGGCCTGCACCAAACCTGGCAGCCACGGCTGGATGCGCCCCTGGCCACGTGGCACCATTAAGCAGCTGCTTACTTAGCATACCGTCAAAATCCACCCCTGACTATGGCATTGAATCGCTGCCAATTTGTAAGCCACCTTGAGTCATAAATAAATAAATAATGTCGTAAATATATAATAATAGACCCCATAATGTTAAGGGCCCTCGCAATATGAAAACCCGCCAGACACAAAAGCAAGTGGGAGCTGATCTCGGTTCCTCCTCTGCTTTTTGGGAGCACATGGCACTCCTCACGCGGCGTGCGGAGAACTGCCGCATGTCCTTTGCACTGGGTTTCCCTGGGAGCCCTGACTGTTGGACCAATTGGGGGAGAAGAACGCTGTAACATGTTCTTTAGGTAAATTATACTAAGCCATGCTGGCCCCTGGGAAGAAGCCATGAGCTGGTTACCATTACCAGGGAGTGTTGAAGGGAGCCAACAGCATTTCACTCCTGCCCCAGACCACAAACGCTCTGTACGATGAGTCACACAGTATCCTTAATTTTTAACATGGTACTCTTGGTTTAAATAATCTACAGACAGCTGAAACAATTGATCATATATATTAGAAGAACTTTCTGCAAATACACCTTATCACAGAAGGAAAAAGAGAGTAACTAGAAGACGTCAATGTGGTATTTGTGTATGGGCAGGAAGGGTGTGAGATGGTACATGTTGGAAGCCTGGCAGCATATAATATTCTATGGAATGCTCTTGAGCAAAGACTGGTGCTTTCAATAAACTTCCTGCTATCTTGCTTTTTATTTACATTCTCCCTATTGACTTATAATATGTTGAGAAATCCTGTTGAATTCTTAGCACCAATCATAGATAATGCAATTTATCTGCAGGCTGCCAATGCAGGAAGGCACAGTGAAGCAAATGCCTTCTGAAGAATTGTGCCTTTGTGCAATGTAGGAACAAGCAGGCCCTGTTCTTTCTTTTGCTGCCTTGGAAGACTCGACAACATAATTCACAACTTATTTTAAGACCAAACATTTGGGCTGTACTTAAATGATAGGCAAGCTTCTGAACCACACTGTGAGCACTTAATGCTCTTTTGGGCCTGACTACTGCTTTGTTGGTCAGTTTATTTTATTTATTTATTGTTCGCCACTCCTCCCTGCAGGCTCAGGGCGGTTTACATAAAACAACAGTATAAAAATGCAGGTAAAACACTTTGTTATATAAAACACAAGGACGTGGTCAGAGTTGTCAGGAGGTGCTTAGATTGAAGGCCTGCTTAAAAAGAGTCGTCTTGCAGGCCCTCCAGAAGGGGGCTAACTCCGTGATAACCCAAACATCGTCTGGTAACGCGTTCCATAGTGTCGGCGCCTCAAGACACTCTGAGGACTGAGCTAGCATTGTAGGTGTCTTGGCTATGATCATCTAGCATCAAAGAGGTTTCTGTGTTTATTTTACAGACAAACGTTACCACTGAGCAAAGTTGCCCTTAAAATGTTACCTGATGCACTTTTTCACTATATCACACACACATGTACTTCATTCCATGTACAACAGTCAACTGGAATGACAACTGAATTTTAATTCACCACAGTAATGGAAATTTTAGAAATCTGTCACTCTTACCTTCCATTAAAGGAGGACAGGGAGTGATCTCCAGAGGACAAGTGGAAAAATGCACTCTTGCCCCCATGCCATATCTGCTGCCTGAGGCCTGCAAATGAGCAGGTCTCACTGCATCATTGGGCAATATTGTTTCACATCTTTACAGTGCAGGGGGATGGGATTGAGTGAGCAAAAATGCAACAATTTATGTTGTATCCTTTGGGTGAATTGAATTATTGATACAAAAGGTTAACCCTAAAACCCACAGAAACCCTCTTGCCTAATACTTGGCAACAGCAGTTTCTAGCAAGTTTTTTTTTCTAATGAGAAAGAAAATAAAGTGATTCCAACCACACACACGTGCTGCCAAGCATTGAATGGTATTGAAACTAGGGTGTAATTTAAACAAACAATAGGCGAGGTAGTAAATCCATTTCCATATTACACCATGCTGAACATTAAGCACTGAAACGACACAATATAGTACTCCTCCACAAAAATATATTCATGCGTAAAGGAGATTTAGGATGGTTCCAGATGGAAGAGGAAGATTCCTGATACTAGCAACCGAATGATATTGTACAGCTATTTTTATCTCCTTATCAGATTCTATTTCTATTTGTGTTTCAATTTCCATTTTGGTTTTTCCAGATGAATATTTCCAACTGTTCACAGTAAAAAGGCACCATCCAGTCTTCCTTCCTTAACCCATTTTCTGAAATTAAAAGGAGCTGAAAGAAACCAAATACATCAGAGGGTTCTGAACAGAAAATAGTTGTCACCTTGATCACTGGTTCATTGTTGTTGTGTGCTTTCAAGCCATTCCTGATTTATGGGAACCCTAAGATGAACCCATCACAGGGTGTTCTGGGGCTTTTATCCAGTGGCTTCCCATGGCTAAACAGCTATTCCTGAGTCCTTGTTCAGTAGTCAAATCACTATGCCACTCTGCTCTTGTATCACTAGTAATCTTCAATGAATGGGACAGTGGAATTGCATGATGAAAACATATCTAGAGGCACACTGGATAAAAAGGAAATATATGGAAATATAGTGGGAAACACAGAAAGCCTTTAAGTAGGACAGGATGATATCTGGATCCCCTGTAAAATTCCACAATCCCGGGGGGGGGCTTCACAACTCAAGGAGAAGATTTCTAAATTTAGCCTTGTCATTGAGATCCCTGCTATTTAAAGTGGTGGCCTATGGAGCAGTGGTAGTCTCAAGGCCCTTAGCTGGCAGTTCCTGGAAAGTTTACAGGGAAAACAATGTTGGATTCAATGAGCACAAGTCTCAAACTCAAAATGAGGCTGCATCATGTGATAGGCGGCCACTCAACTGGGGTGGCAGCATCCTACGACGCTAAACATCTCTCGTGAGGAGGTCCTAGGTCAGACTGAGAGGAAGTCTGGTTCTTGGAAAGCATCAAAACTAGATTCTCTTTAAAAACAATTTAGTAATACTTAATTCAAAATGTATATACACACAACATCAGTGGCCACATCTGTCTAATATGGTACATAATAGGTTTAACAGCAAGGAGACACTCTACAAGGAATGGTTTATGACCAAATGGGAAAGGATCCACTTCATGAAAACTTTTAATGAGGTTTTTGTTGGGGGGGGGGCAGAGAACTCTGTATATGTTATACTTTAGCTTAAAGAGAGAAGATGACCATCTTCCACCAGCCTGACAGTAGGATGTCTTGGGGTTCTCTCTGACATACCCCCAGCTGGAGGAATTCCTTTTCCCGGGTCAACATGCTCATATATTGAGAACAACTCTGGGGACTGTTCTCTGAGTTTCTGGCATTCAAAAAAGAAGAGCATGAAAAAATCACTTTGCAATCTGCAGCTTTCAAAAGTCATCAGCCACTATAGGCACTGCCCACAGAGTTTTGATTCCCCTAAAGTAATTTCCCTTTATTTCGACAACTGAGCTGAGGTTCTTCTCAACTGTGACCTTCCTTGGAAATTTGCCTGGTATCTACAGTACTTAGTTAGATTTCTGGTGCCGTGTACATTGTCTTCCCTGACTTTTGAAATGTGTAAATTGTAAGTTGGAGTTTTGAACTCTTAATTGCGGTTTCCTATTGTGATAATACCTTAAGTATTATTTTTAACACTTCGGATGAGTGATGACAAAGGGAGACCCAACTGTAAATATTACAGTTTATATGATGCCATCAGCAGCCAAGCTCTTTCCTATCCTCATTATCATCTTACCCTTAGTCTGTGGGTTCCCAAGGTATGCTCCATGCAGCCCTTGGGGCTCTGTGAATGATTGTAAGGAGCTTTGTGTCAGGTGGTGCCATGCTGGTTCCCTCTTCCTCCTCCTCTTCCTCTTCCTCCTCCTTCTATCCCCATACCCTTATCCCATCTCTATGATGCAGGCTGCCGGACATGCAGTGCATCCAATGGGTGGCTGCCCTGGAGCTGTCCCTTGGAGCAGATTGGCTGACAAGAGCAGCTCCCTGTGCAAAAACAGAAAAGCCAAGCACTCCGAGCTCAGAAACTTCCAACAGAGATCGCAGGAGCAGAACTGGGACGAGGAGCTGGCAAGCCAAACAGTGAATGTGTTTGAAAGGCAGAAGAGAATGTGCACCGGGAATATGGCGCAGCTGGCTGGGTGTCAGCTGCATAAGATCTCTACTGACCAGAAGGTCATGAGTTTGAGGCCTGCCCAGGTCAGGGTGAGCGCTCAACCATTTGTGTAGCTCGTTGTCAACCTTTGCAACCCGAAAGACAGTTGCATCTGCCAAGTAGTAAATTTAGGTACCACGTGTGTGGGGAGGCTAAATTTAACTGATTTACGAGGCCATAAATCTCCAGGAAATACACACAAAAAAGAATGAAGGAATGCAACAGCTCCTCCTGGTGGCTGGAATGTTAAATTGCCTCTATGTCTGTCTAATATTTGTTGTGTGTCAAATGGCATTGAATGTTTGCCTGTATGTGTGCATTGTGATCTGCCCTGAGTCCCCTGTTGGGTGAGAAGTGCGGAATATAAATGTTTTAAATCAGTGCTGTCCAACTTCTACGGGGTCCAGGGCCGGATAAAAGGTCACTGATGACCTAGGGGGCCGCTCGGGCCCGCCCCCAGGCCCCGCCCCCAACCCCAGGCCCCGCCCCCTCCTAAAACGGCTGAAAAGGGGCAGAAGGCGGCGCCAAGAGCCGCGCGTCACAGGCCTGGCGTGACGCGCTGCCCCTTGGCACCGCCTACTCCTCCTTTTCGGCGCCCCCTCCCTTCCTAGGGTGGAGGGGGGCGAAATGGAGGAGTAGGCGGCGCCAAGAGCAGCACGTCACGCCAGGCCTGTGACGCGCTGCTCTTGGCGCCGCCTTCTGCCCTTTTTCAGCGGCTCCCCCGCCCTAGGTAGGGAGGGGGGCGCCAAAAAGGAGGAGTAGGCGGTGCCAAGGGGCAGCGCGTCACGCCAGGCCTGTGACGCGCGGCTCTTGGCGCCGCCCACTCCTTCTTTCCGGCCCCCTCCGCCCTAGGAAGGGAGGGGGCGCTGAAAGGAGGAGTAGGCGGTGCCAAGGAGCAGCGCATCACGCCAGGCCTGTGACGCGCGGCTCTTGGCGCCGCCTCCTCCTTTCGGCGCCCCCTCCGCCCTAGGAAGGGAGGGGCGGCGAAAAGGAGGAGTAGGCGGTGCCAGGAGCAGCGCGTCACGCCAGGCCTGTGACGCGCGGCTCTTGGTGCCGCCTACTCCCCCTTTCGGCCCCCCTCCGCCCTAGGAAGGGGGGGGCGCCGTAAAGGGGGGGGAGGCGGGGCCAAGGAGCAGCGCGTCACGCCAGGCCTGTGACGCGCTGCTGTTGGCGCCGCCTTCTGCCCTTTTTCGGCGGCTCCCCCGCCCTAGGTAGGGGGGGGGGCGCCGAAAAGGAGGAGGAGCTAGCTCTCTTCCTCCTCCCTGCCCCGCCTCCCCCTCCCCGCCCCCGGCTGCCATTTTTTAAAAAAAATTCGATTTTTTTTTCAAATTTAAAAATGGCGGCTGAGGGCATAGGTGGGGCCGTGTCCAACAGGCTACGGGGCCGGATCCGGCCCCGGGGCCGCCAGTTGGACAGCCCTGTTTTAAATAAATAAATAAATAAAATAAGAGAGAGAAAAGGAGAGAGGAGGACTGGAAGGAAACTGAGCTGGACCTTGATTAACCAGGGGAACAATAATAATGAGAGTGCGCCTGACATTCAAAACAGATTTTCTTTATTAATATATATACCTCATACATCCCATTATTCATACTTCTGTAGATGCATTGTGTGTTATTACATAGAACATAGACAGACAGAACTAAGCACTAAACATTTTGTAGGGCTCCACAAGAAAATTTTGCTTCAAAAAGGGCTATGTGGCTGAAAAGGTTTAGAAACCTCTGCCTTAGTCAATCTGCTCCACAGAGCTTTTCCCCACTACACAATTACTGTACAGCACTCTAGTTCCGCTTTTAGCTGCCATAGTTCCTTTCTGTGGAATCCTGGTGTTTGCAGTTTAAGTAGGATAAAAGGGCCGCTAATTGAAAAGCACCCACTGTTTGATAGTATCTTGCCTCAGGCTGGAAAATTGCAGTCTCCCCACACACCTCCACCCCAACTCCCATCCATTTTTGAATTCTAATTTTAATTTCCAAACAACCTTAACAAACCTGAGCAATGTTGTGGGTTAATGGAAGAAGTTGTTAATGCACATACAGAAGTATACAGGTATCCCAGAACAGGAGTCCCAAAGGGCTTTGCAGAAAAAAAAAAACAGTGATGGAAGAGAACCAAGGAAACTTGCAAACATAACAACAACAACAACAACAATAATAATCTTTATTTATATCCCGCCCTATCTCCCTGGGGGACTCAGCTAAGCATGGCAATACATATTTATTGGTTTCACTTATGCCAGTGTGCCTAGAGTCTGGACAATTCTGGGGCCCTGCAAGCCAGCCAAAGTGCACCCTCCTTAATAGCATTAGTCATGATGAAAGTTTGTGGTTTTGCACTCAGCACATTGTGTGCTGTAGCTGAAAACTATTGACATGAATTGAGCAGGCAGGTACATAAGAAAGGAGCCAATTCCTATTGGTTGTTGGACTCCAAAGCTAATGAGCCTTTCAGCCCGGTAATTAATATAATGACAAGACTATCCCCAAAGTAAACAGGGGGAGAAAATCAATGCATATAACACTTTCCATTGGCAGCTTGTCTGCCAGTGCTTTTTTCTTGCTCCTTCTGAGAAGAAGGAATTTCTCAGCCCTGGAGATGAAATGGATTTTTGACTACTTGATTTTTAATTCCCATTTCGCAAAATATGTAGGACAGCCAGCGTCTAGATGTGTCTACTTTCCCTGAAGAAGTTGCGTGTGATCATTTCTGGGGTAAGAAAAGTGATATAATGTTGTATAAGCTTAATTTTCTGCACTTTCTGGAGTTTTAAACTTGGCCGACAAGCCTAGACAGAACGGAGTTTGAAAGGGATTGCATTCTGGATCCTTTAAAATATTATCTGATTATTTCAAGTAGGGTTGAATTAATCCTGAATATCCTGTGCCAGCCATCATCTGCTACTTCAGCCCACAGCAGTCACTCGAGGTTTCAAATAATCACTGTGACAAATTAAGACGTTGTGTCAGCCCTAAATATGTGGTTATGGTTAACACTAGGGACACAGCCCAATGAATTGAGGCATTTAGCCTGAGGTTGTAGGTTGGGTTTAAAAGCCACCATAGTTGTATGGGTGAATTTCCCCAAGCACATGTGGAAATAGTAACTTCACCGAAACATAATATGTTAGTGGCTCCTTTAAACTCCATGGTGACTGTCTTTAATGAACTTCCAATCCGATGCCTAACAGTGTGATGAGGTACAAATAGTCTGGTTTATAAATTATTGTAAATCCCAGACCAAAATCAGATAAAGATCCAAGACTATGTGTCAGAGGCCCAATGAAAAAGCATTTCTAAATCAGTTATTTCGCTATGTTTTCTTAAAACATGAGCTGGGTAGGGAAAATTTTTATTTCTTTGGCACTTGCAAGTGTAAAGTTCTCTACTTCATTGAGGAGAAGGACCATTCCTTCAGAGATCTTAGAGCAGTGGTTCCCAACCCTTTTTTTGACCAGGGACCACTTGACGACCACTCTCCAACATTAGTACCAAAAGGGTTACGAATCAGTTTTTGGTCAACTTTAGTTTGGGGTGCTGATTCAGAAAATTGCATTGGATAGACCACTTCAGTCTTAGTTTTTGATTCATAACATATCCCATGGTCAGTGACAGGGAAGGAGTGGCAGGTGGCGTGAAAGGAGCGGAAATAAAATAAAGAGGAAGGAGGCTCACGGAGCAGATTTTCCACCACTGGTGGTTCGCAGCCCTCACGTTAAGAACTACTGGCTTAGAGCAAAGGTGCCAATATTAGGTTTTCATCCAATGAGTGACTTGAGATCCACAATTGCTTGTGCTCTGATATAAGTGGCTTTCTTCAGTGGCATCACCACCATTTTTAGTTATTTGTTTTAAACTGCTTTTTCCAAAGGGGATAAATGGAAAACTAGAGACCAGTTGCCTAGGGACTGCATATCCGTAGTGCTCTGATTCCACTTTAATGATATTGGTTCCCTCCTATATAATCCTATTATTTATTCTTTAGGTAGGAGCATTACAATTCTCAGCCAGAGAACTCAAGGCTCTCTGTCAAAACTACAGATCCAGGATTCCATAAGATGTTCCCTGTCAGTTAGACTAGAAGTAAAGTGTTATACGCTGCGACTCACCATATCAGTGAAATAAGTATAGCGTTTTCGCTTATCCATGTTTTCACTTATTCAGTTATTCAATCAGAGCCTCCTGCACAAACTACACCCACTTCTCAGTGCCTCCATTGTTCATCCCATTGAAAATGTAGGATTCACTAGTATATATATATATGTGTGTGTGTGTGTGTTTATATGTGTGTGTGTGTATCCTAGTGAATCCTACATTTTCATATTTCATATATTTCATATATTTCTATAGGTTTCATATATTTATATGTCAGAGCTTTTCTAAACTGTGTGTTGCGACACACTAGTATGTGGCTTGTAGTCCATAGCTGTATCATATGAAAAATGCTTCACACACACACACCCTCAACCCCTACCCCCATAAACAAAGTCTATCTGTCAGCCGCTTGAAGGGAGCCAGGTTTTGGGGGGGGGGGGGGTCCAGCAGAAGCAACAGAAGCGGCAGCCACTTGGAAGGCATCAAGACCAAGGACTCACCATCCTCCTCCTCCTTGTTGTCCTAGACTCTCCATCTCACCCCAATGGCAGCAATCCAAACAGCAGCCCCAGGAGAGCAAGGGTTAGAAAGAGACCCATCCAATCCAACCCCCTTCAGCAAGGCAGGAAGGCATAGTCAAGGCCCTCTCAACAGACAGCCATCCAGCCCAGGCATTCTATACATCACTATAATTTGAAGGGACCCCCAAAAGGCTTTAGTCCAACCCCTTTCAGTCAGGTAAGAATGCACAATCAAAGCACCCCTCATGGCCATCCAGCCTTTGTTTTAAAAAAACTTCCATAGAGGCTTAATCACATCAGAAGTGGGGTGGTGTTCAAGTGTAGGTATTGTAGTAACTTTTATCATTTGTACAGTTTGATGATTTAATTGCAGTAATTACCACTAAAGTAGATCAATTTCTAATTAGGAAAAGAACATCTGTTGAGAGTGATGTTTGCAATTAACTACATGGAACGGCTATAGAAGAAACTACACAAGAATCAACAGCAGGGTAGGGTGGGAAGCAGGAAAAAGACCTTGGCAGGCTGAATCCGGCCCACGGGCCATAGTTTGAGGACCCCTGGAGTAGAGGAAAGTCGATACATAATGGAAAAGTGGATGGATGTATATTAGAATAGTTAAAAGCTAATCCTTAAAAGATAAAAAGTATTGAAGACGAATGACTTATGTGCAATTCTGCATGATGTCTTTGGGGAGGGTGGGGTTATTCTGAGCGCCTGACCCTCTCAGTTGCCTTTTGAACCATTTCCATTTATTTGAATCCTACATAAAAATGATTAGCATATGCCATGAATAGGATTTTTCTAAAAGGCTAGCAAGCCTTAACAATCTCAATTGGCTTTGAAGACTATTTGTGCTGCTTTACTTTTGCCATGACCACAGAGGAAAACATAGTGGAGTGAAAAAGAGGAGAAACTTTAAACAGTTTGGGGTGCCGAAGAAGAATGGAAATGATGGGCTGTTAATGCACAGGCACATTACACTAAAATCATGTTTAAAAAGAAAAAAGAAATACATTCCACATATATCAAGAAATGTTGTCTAAAAGAACATTGTTGTGACAAGTAAATATTATTTCCAGAAGCAGTAATATTTTGTAATAATATCTTTGTTCACAAGCATACTGATAACATTATTCAGAAGATATTTACTGTTTACAAAGGCACAACCTCATCTTGGTATTTAAGAGCTAGGGAATTTAGCTATATAATCTATATATATAAAAGAAGAGTCGTCATGGAACGACCGTCCCAAACAGAGAAACCTTACAACGCAGAGACACCAAACTTGCCAACAGAAACAGGCCTCAGACAAGGTAGGTTTGTAGCAAAGAAACTCCCCCCTCAAAAAAACCTAAAAGGCCCCCAAAACAACGAGTAAAAAAACTACATTTCCCAGCATCCTCCGGGGCTGCCAATGACTCTCCCAGCCTCTACATTCTGACAACATGATTGGCTGCCAATAAGGGCGGATTTGCATAACTCCTGTACTGGCCAGCAAACATGAACATTCCGACCCATAATAAACTGGCAGAGGAGGATAAGGCAAAAGGCTGAGGCACAAACACAAACACCCAATTCACTTCCCACAGAAAATTTACACCCCTACAAATCACAGACCACGCCCAAAATTGACAGTAAGGCTTCATTAACTTGATTCTCCCGACTAGCCCTCACTTAATGGAATGCTGTTTACGCTCTGAATTGACAGTAAGGCTTCATTAACTTGATTCTCCCGACTAGCCCTCAGCTCATTGGACATTGTGCATGGCCTGAATTGACAGTAAGGCTTCATTAACTTGCTGTTCCTGACTAGGCCTCAGCTCATGGGACATTGTGTATGGCCTGAATTTACAGTAACCTACCTTGGCACACAGAGCCCCTATGACCCATGCTACATTCTACTACAGTTTGGAGGAGGGTGGACCATGGATTACAGGACTTGAAGTACCTCCATGGATAATGGGATTTGTAGTACTTCAAAACCCATCATTCCCCATAGACCACTGTGTCCAAGAACCAAGACTGATAAAGACCAAACTTGGCAAACAATGCACCCCATGACCCACACTCCATCCGACTGCAGATTAGAGGAGGACACACCATGGATAATGGGATTTCAAGTACCTCCACTCACTTCCAAAGTACCCCACCCACCCACACATCAACCTCTACATCAACACAGCAGACAGAAAGACAAAAAACATTGCATATCCACAAGCTATGCAGAACGCCAGCAACACCACACAACAACAACTCCACAGGACTCCAACATCCCACCCACCAAAACAACCCACAACAACACAGCCATGACCCCAACAACACCATAACTAACAACAACTCCAACCCTTACATACTCAGATTTCCTCGCATCTCCAAAATAGGGCACAGCAACGCATGCCGGGTACAGCTAGTAGTAGATAAAATGTGGGAGTGGGACAGACAAACTGAACGGCAGTATCATTTTATAATTTTGTAGTCTGTTGCTTCTTTTAATTTTGGATTTTTTTCTATTTAAATGTTAATTGTTTATTCATTTTGGAAATTATTTTGAAGAGTGGAAATAAAATGATTTATAGCGCCAACAGTGTTGTGGTTTTGTTACCGAAATCTTGACTAGGGGCCCTTCCCTTAAGGGGACAGAGCCCAAGCCACCCCTAAACCGCGGGGATCAAGGCCCAAATCTGGATGATCTTCCCAGAACTACAAATCCCAAAGTATCCCAGATCAATGCTCACCCAGACGGAAGAACGCCACTACCGAGAGAAGAATCTAATTCAGCTGAATAGGATGCAATGCCACGCCAAGGTTCCAAGGGCAAAACATAGTCTTTAATGGGAAAGCAGTCCAATATATAGAAAAGCAGTCATTTACATTTGAATCGGGTGCCCTCCCCTCCCACGTGTAGCTCCAGCTGATTGGCCGCGCTGTCAAAGTCAGCTGGGCCAGGAGGCGGCCGGCGCGCTTTAACCAATAGGGAAAAGGCATCAGAATTCGAACGAGCCAATCCTGGCCAGCTATGCAAGGCGGGACAGGACACAAAGGACAAAACGGCTGGGGGGAGGACGTAACCTGGGGTTGAATACCTTGCGGCTGGCGAGCCCCCGATGTGGCAGCTCAAGCCTTCCTGTCTATTGTTTGTCTTTGAATACCTTAATGGGAGTTCTTTGTCCTGGCCGAAACTCCTTTGTGTTGAGAGTTTCAGTCTAGCGGGAAGCATGGTTTCTCAGTTTTAATATGGCAAAAACATAAGTTATTGCAGCCGGTGAGCGGGGGTCCGAAGCCCACTCTGGTCCAGCTATGGGATGGCTGAGTGACTTGGGGTTGCCAGAGCCCATGAGTCCCTTGGGGGTCTAGCTCTGAAGCCAAGGGGAAACACGAGCGGGAGGATCCAGGCCCATAATGGCGGAATCTATGTTCCACAGAACACCTGACCTCCCCCCAATATTGGTGCAAAGCATCATATGGCTAGAAAAATGTATTATTTGTTTACCAGGGGAACCCTCCGCAAAGGGAGCCCTGACTGAGTTCGAAAGCATGGTTGCTTAGTTAGAATGGTCCAGAAAGGTAGCTATTGGGGCTGGCTGCGAGGGTCCGAAGCTCGCATGAAACAACCATGTTTTGGGTCCTGTTTATATGACCATACATATTCCCTTTTCATTGGCCAAGCTCCGAAAATGACAGGGACATATGTGGGGGAGTCTTGGGCATAAAGAGTGTGGGCCTCACCCCACGAAGAAACCCAACGTCCCTCCCCCCAAGGTTATTATTTGTGTAAGGTAAAATGGGTAGAAAAGTGGGTTATTGTGCTCTGTTAATCCCTGGAACTCTCTGCTGAGGGCGTTAACTTAAAGGTTACATTGACACAAAAAGGGGAACACATGAGGGGTACAAAATAGACAAGACAACCCAGATTTCCCCCCCAGAAATCATCCCAATTACAATCTCCCATGCAGCTCTTGCTCCCAGAGTTATGATCTTTAAAACAGGCAACACAATGCTGCCTTCCTTCTGGGAGTTGTAGTCCTCCTTGATGTAATTACTGTCCTTGGGAACTGCAGGGCCTTTGGGGCTTGGGGTGCAAAGCAGTGGCAAAGTCATTGAGGGTCCATGATGTGAAGGGAAAAGAACAGGAAATGTCCAACTGAAGAAACGTCCTTGTGGAAACTATAAAGTCCGTGATCAGGGGAGAGTCTGAGGGTAGTGATCCTGGGTGTGCCCGCTTGTATGGGGCTGAGCTCAAAGCAGTGAGAATAGCAGCAAGAAGAGTCCATGATCAGTGTCCTTGGGCGAACTTCAGGTCCCAGCTCACACAGACTCAGGTTATGAGTTCGAGGCCTCCCTACTCGCACAGATCCCTTCCCAGAAACCTTCTGGAGGCGACCTGCCGAGGCAGAGAGTCACAAAGTCCATGTGGCAAGAGGGGAAAAGGCTGGGAATATTCAACTGGGAAGTGTCCTTGGCGAACTGCTTCTCCCAAAGCCCAAAAGACCTGGGTTCCCTTTGAGTCCCCCTGTGATCTGGGCAAAACCCCTCCGGAAAAGCATCGGACACGGTTTGTCCAGAAAGAGAGTCCCTGTGGGTCCATAATCTATGAGATGTAGCAAGGCTCTCGCTGGAATCAGCTGGGGAGAGCAGTCCAGGAATAATCCGGGGAAATGTAGCATGAAGAAAGGCAAAAGGTGTCATTGTACTTGGGGAAACTAGATCTCTCAAACTGGTAACTGTGGGGAAAATCCCCTCATGGTGACTGGGTAAAAGGTCACTCGTGCCCCCACCTTTGGAGAAGCTGTGTGAGTTTTGTTTTGAACAATGTGGCAGAGGGCAGGTGATGCCCTCAGGGAAAACTGATGTTGCTTACAGGAAATGGGTGCTTACTGTTGCTGCAGTGGCTATTATTGTGTCAGGAGAAAATGGAGCTCAGGCAGAGGTAAAGAGAGAGGAAGAAGGGGCCATTTTGTGGGCTTTTTGTTCTTGTGCCACCCGGCCCAAGATGGAGGAAAAAGGAACTGTGGAACTCCCTGCAGCTGAATCCCGTCCGTCACGGCATCAGTTTGAACATTGGTTTACAACCCTGGAGAACAGGGTTTGAATCCTCATCTGTATTTATGGTCCAGTTTTGCCTGATCATTTTGGGCTGGGGAGGGGGGGGGGAGTTGGGCTCCTCCTGCCCCAGGGTACATGCAATGGATGAGTATATCAAGTAGATAGCAACTTTATAAGGGGTGGGAATCATGAACTCCCCTCAGAGAGATTATAGGACTTCAACTCCCAGCATTCCTGGCCAATGTTTAGGAAGCTTGGGAGTTTCCATTCAAGAGGCTCACAAGTTGCTGACCCTTAGCTTACAATATGTGGATTTTGTTTTCTGTGACAGGCAGACTGGAAGGTAACACTCCTTTCTAACCGCTGGCAAAGTTCCTCTCCGCCATGGAAAGCAATGAAGGAACTGGGCAGAGACACCGGGCCCAGGAAGAGGTTGAAATGGGAAGAAGGGATGAGTCAGACCCTTACCAAGTGAAGAATCAGAAGAGTCGCCAAGACAAATCATGGCTCCAGAGACACTGCTCTTCCCTCCTCCGCAGGAACAAACAAGCCCAGAAGGCAGGGCAGCTTTTCTCAGGACTAATGGCTATGAACGTGGTGTTTTTAGGCAGTGCTTTCATCTCTAGCATGATTTTTAACCATGTGGCCATTACAGTGGATGATGTTAGGATTTTCCTATCCATTCTCAAAATCATGACTCTAGTTTGGATTGCATACTATTTGCTTTTCACTAGGCAGAAGGCCCATGCAGTCTTGCATCAAGATCCTCATGCAGGGCCAATCTGGGTTAAAGGTAAGGATTGCATCTTCTTTGCAACAAGGTAGCCTCTGCATGCACAAAACAGACCACATCCAAAGAGCATCTTTTCAGTACCTGATTGCGTGTTCACAATCATAGAATCACAAAGAGGGAAGAGATCATAGGGGCCATTCAGTCCAACCCCTTGCCATGCAGGAACACACAATCAAAGCACTCCCAATAAATGGCCATTGAGCCTCTATTTTAAAACTTCCAAAAAAAACCAAAAAGACAATCCACTAAGGAAGCATATTTCACTGATGAACAATTTTAATTGTCAAGAAGCTGTTTTTAATTGTTAAGTGGAAGCTCCTTTCTTGCTACTTGAATCCATGTTTAAAAACTGTACAATATACAGAAATGTATAGGATAATGCTTTAACACCCATCAATGCTTCCCCCAGTTAGAAACATATGCACCTATTGAATTTGTGTAATGCAGCTACAAAAAGGCAAAAAAACCTCCTACTTTGAGAAAAGGGCAGTCAGCTCTCCCATATCCATTTCCCCTGTAGCAATATGATGCAGTAAAGCATGAATGGGAACCAATACAGACGAAATCCATAACTAATGGTAAGGAATACTGCTGTCCAACAAAGCTATAAAGAGCCCTGTAATTCCCAGTGCTACCTATGGAAATATAGACAATTCTTATCTAATGCTGATCCACAACTCATCTGTTATCTAAGCAAATCCTTAAATGTACTATTCTGAATGGAAGCACAAGAGGTATGGCGAGTATCCAATTACACGGAGCATGGAGGAGCATAAGGGAGCGTAGAAACCAACTTTTTAAAAACGGAAAATATTTTGTTAAAAGAACTATTTTCATAGAACCACAGAGCTGGAAGGGTCCTCAAGTCCAACCCCATTGGAAGAGATCACAAGGGCCATCCAGTCCAGTTCCCTGCCATGCAGAAACACACAATCAAAACACTCCCGACAGGTGAGCATCCAGCCTTTTTTGTAAAACCTCCACAGGCGGAGACTCCACAACTCTCCAAGACACCATATTCCACTATAAAACAGACCTTACTGTGGGAAAGTTCTTATTTATATGGTATCCTTTGAAATATTCAAGCATGGGTAAGGCAATGCAGTATTTTTTAATCGGAATCTTGTGCAATTGACCTTGGAACGGATTCAGACCAAGAACTTGGATGGTGTGTTTTCTAAGTTTTTAGCTTTTAAAATCATTTTTAACTCTGTTTAATACGTTGCAATTTTTGAAATGTTTAGGTGATTGTGTTGAGGCACAACATTGTGCCATTGTAAGCCGTCTTGAGTCCCCCTGTCAGGGTAGAGAAGGGTGGGGTACAAGTATGGCAAATAAATAATGTCACCTCTTATTTGTCATGTTTCTATACCGCCTCTCTCAGCCCGATGGCGACTCGGGACGGTTTACACAGGCAGTCTCCGCCCTCAATACAACACAAGCAACAAGGCAAAAAAATAACCATATAATAAAAAATTAACAATTAAAAACATACAATTGCAGTCTCAGCGTCACATTGAAATCCGTTTCCGTTGCATTGTAGTCATTTGTTTATTTATGTCATTTCTACCACGCTCTTCTCACCCCCGCAGGGGAGCTTAGAGCAGCTAACATGGCAGCAATTTGATGCCGTAGTAAAATACAGTATAATAAAAGATAAAAACATACACACATCACAATTTAAAACATTAGTTGTATCACGCTGTGGACTCATGGTCAGCTTGTGATCTAGTAAAACTCCTCAAGCCCTTTCCTGTGTATTGTTGTCAAGCCAGATGTCACCCATTCTATATTCATGTGTACCTTACATCTCTTCCTGTTGAAATTCATTTTGCTAGTTTTGGCCAGTTCTCCATTTTGGATTCTAATTTTGTCATCTGAAGTATTAGCTAATAGCTACTCCCATCCTAACCCATTTAGATGTAATCTGCACATGTGACAAGCATGCTCTCTATTCCATCATCCAAGTAATATTTAAAAGAAAAGATTTCCCAATTCTTATTCTTTTATACCCAGGTTTATACATCTGCCAACCTGGAGAAAACCAGTAGCCCTTTAACTGTTATCTAGACTCACATGTAACCCAGTGTTGGTCTACTAAAATTGTCAAGACATATTTATAGGCCAGGTTACCCCACCTCCACTCCTCTCGATTTTAAAGACAGGCACCAAAACAAACAACAGTCTTCCATCTATTCCTCCTTCCTGTGTCTCTCAAATAATTGTTTTTAATCTTTAACTGCAGGCCAACCGGACAAGTTGAGGAACAATGGGTAGTTGATCATTAGAAGGCTAATAAAGATCTAGGACACAAACCAGTCACAATTTAACAAATGCTACAGATTCTGGAAACAATCATTGTTCTATTGGGTGCAATTTTCTGTTGATCTGTGCTTAGTTTTCTAAAAGTTGCCATTTTTAAAAGGCAATGCTATTAGCTTACTTTTATCAAAATATGGCTGATCAATGTATTCATTTCTACAGGGTCTTTAATCTTGTTTGGAGCTTGCAGTGTACTCTTGAACGTGTTCCAGATTGGGTATGATATCATTCATATTCACTGCAAATCCCAGGTCTCACCTGTGTTCCCATCCATAGAAATTCTCTTCATCTGCATTCAGGTATTAGGTTGTGCTTTCTGCTTCAGGCCAATTTTTATCTACCGCATGTCGAAAGGGAAAAGATCAGAGATAGGATATCTCCAACAAACAAAAGGGTAGTTCAAAGATCAGTGTGTATATATTATACATATATCTGCAGCCCCATGCTATAATAATTTGTTTAGTCTTTACATGTGCTCAGGCCCGTAGCCAGGATTTTGATTCGGGGGCGGGGGGCTGAGTCTGGGTGAGAGAGGGTCTACCCTAGCAAACCTTTTGTATCGTTATCCCAATACCCCCATGAATATGGGATATATTGAGCATGGTGATCAGATCATGTTATGAATAAACATAACAGTTTAAATAATGTACCAGTAAGGCCTTCTCGTGGACCACCCTGAGAATGGGGGGCTCAAGCCCCTCAAGCCCCCCCCCCCCCCGGCTACGGGCCTAGTTCAGATCAGGACTCTGATATGAACTAGTTCCAACCAGAGAACATCCACTGAATCCATTTTCACACTGTGCCGTTATAGCAGTATGATTCCACTGACTGCCATGGCTGCAATCTATGGAACTCTAGGGCTCATAATTTAGTCAGAAAGCCCTGGAAGAACTCACGTGCTGGGAATTTGAAGTGCTCCACGGAATCATGGCAGATAAACTGAAATCAAACCACTATAAATATGTGGCATGGAAGCTCATTGTTAAGTCAACCTACAGTGGAATCCAACTCATCCAAAGGATCTACGCCTGTTTTGAACAAACAATAGGATTCGGGTTTCTCCTATTTTGACTAATGGAAATTGTTTGGCAGAAGACTTCCAGGCTCTCATTTAAAATGCCTTTGCAGTGGGGGAAAAAGCCTCATATTTTTCTCACAGTTCTTTCTTCCCCTTTTTACTTACTGCCTGCTAGCATGAGGAAGACTCCTAAGTGTGCTGATCAGTAAGCATAGGCTTTTGAGCAGGGAAGTCCTTTAAGCTCCTCATGCAAAACAGCATATGGAGAGAGCGCAAAATTCTTGCTTCTGTACAGAAATGCAACATTCAAAATTGTTATTCGGCTGTATCTAATTAGTGTCGGCCCTCCTTATTCATGGATTCTGCATCCACGGAGCCAACTAGCCACAGCTTCAAAATATCTCCCCAAGGAAAAAGAAATCCAAAAATGATTTTGCCTTTTTATATGGGGAATGCCATTTTATTCCACTTCTGTATATAATGGGACTTGATATCCATAGGGGGTGCCGGGCACAAATCTTTAGTGAATACTAAGAGCTCACTGTATTTTGTATTCAGGTATTTGTATCTGAGCACAGAACCAGTTCAAAGAATCTGGGATATGCATTTGAGCTATTATATCACTGAACTATTCCTTGACCAAGAGTGCAACTTACTTATTTCCATTTCAATACATAGTGTGCATTTATAACACAAGACTGTTTGCAACTGTAACACATTAATTCTACCTTTTAAATTGATTTCAGACTTACTTTATATGGTGTCATGCAAAGGATTGTATTCAAGTTCAACACAACCTCACCAGGTAAAAGAAGCCGCATCAAAAAATCCGCACGCACTATTAACACTGCAGTGAGAATTGTGGGCTAAACTTCTCCCTTCATAGCATAAGTTTTGCCTGTATTTGCTTCAGTGGATGACGATAACCTGAGAAACTGGCAAAATAAAGTCTTTATGTTGCTCAGCTTGGGTTACATCAATGTGTGAATAGATTTGGTCAGACAGACAGACAGACACAAACACACACACACACACACACACACCAGTTCCCAAAAGTTTCTATTAGTTCTTATATAGAAGACATTTCTACTACCCTTCTACCCAAAGCATGCAAAGGTTAATTCTTTGAACAATAGCTCTTAGAATTCTTCACCGAGCACAACCAGCAGCAGTAACATTGATGCAAATATAAATTACAAATATCTTATTTTTATATAATTGTGTAAAACAAAACTAAAATAATGACTGAAGACCCAGATGGAACGGTAAACTACCTCGTGCTTATACAGTAGCTGATCACACCTAACTGACCCATCCTAAACAGAAGAGACTCAATGTTCTCCTGAAAGCATGAAACAGGGTAGAAGGCAGTCAGGTCTCTCTGGGGAGCCAACTTGGAAGAAGCTCTGCTGTGATGGTTATTCACTTAAGTTTCCAGCAGAAGGGGATAAAATAAGCCCATTATGTCCACAGGACAGCCTTCCAGGAGAGACCTATGTGATTGTAACAGTTACGGTAGAAATGCATACAAATTGCTGTGATTATCATAAAATTCACTAAGACTTTCCATAAAATCTAAACAACCCTCTGTGCAGGTTTGAGGGATCTGAATCCCCAGTTCACCTGTTAACACTACTTCCTTTCTGAAAACAAAGGACAGAAGGAGCCTTCTTTCTCTCCAGAAGTAACATGAGTAGCACCCATTTCCTATCAGAGATTCTGGAACAGATACAAAAACATGCAATTATAGAACCCCTATCTTACCAAGAGTAAGGTTTTTATTACCTTGGGACAGAGTAAGAGTTGGTTCACAAGACTGGGACAAGCTTTTGACCCAAACTTCCATAAAAGCAATCAAGGGGGTATTTGAGCCTTCTCTACAAATACTTATATCACCCTGAGATCAGACTAGGTTTGGTCCTTTGAGGTCTTACCTCTGGAGCTGCTTTGGAGGCTTTTAAGCAAAGGCTGGGCGGCCATCTGTCAGGGGTGCTTTGATTGCGATTTCCTGCTTCTTGGCAGGGGGTTGAACTGGATGGCCCACAAGGTCTCTTCCAACTCTGATTCTATGATTCTATTTGACAGCCATTCAGATCTTTGAAGATGCTGTCACACCACCCCTCTTCTAGTTTCCTCAAACATACCTCAACCCATACCAGGGCTTTCCAAACCCTTTTCTTTCTTGGCCAGTCTTCCTTCAATATGTTCTAAGTTGTCAACCCCTTTGAGGGTCTTCTTGTAATCTTGGCATTTTGCTTCTGGAGTAGATTCCTATACTTATCTGACATCCTGCCTTTGACATTTAGTTCCCTATAAATATCTTAGCAAGAACAGGCCTGATTATAAAGGAAAATCAGAAAACAATATCACATTCCCCACTTCTAGAGGTAGTATAATTCCAATTTAACTTTATATTACATTTGACATATATTCAAAATACTTGAAATTCAAATAGTGTTATCGATTATATTAAAATCTCATGGAGGAGCAGAGACAACAAAATATAAGAAACAATCGAAATCCTATTTAATGTCCAACACTATCTCCCTGGACCTTTTCAAACTAGAATTGTTATCATTATTTCTTCCTTTATCTTTCATATTCATAGCTAACCTTTCACTTTATGGTCCCAAGGCACTGCATAACAATAAAACCACATAAACCCATCACAAAATCTTATGCATAGCCCCACATATTATATCAGTCCACAGTTTTATTATAGAGGGGGGAATTTCGTATCTTTCAGCCATTTCCAAAGACCTACAAAGTTATATAATTGCTATGGCAAATGGCAAAAATGACAGCAATGTTTCTTTTTTATCAGATGTGGGCTAATGTTAACCTTGGCTACTAACCTTCTGCTGTGGCTGTTAGCAGTGACCAACGATTCCATTCACAGAGAAATTGAATCTGAACTCAGCCAAACCACACAAGAATCTGAAGGCAAGGATCATCCTTCATCTCCTCAAAAATAATGTGGGCAAATAGACTAGTAAAATGTATAGAAGCTATACATATTTCCACACAGAAAAACACGTTTTTGTGAAGACATCCTTCACAATAAGATGTTAATTAGATTGTGAAATCTAACCATAGATCGAGTTGATTATGTTTTTCTGCTCCCTCTCCTGCCTCCTCCAAACATAAACAATGCATATGTTTATGAACCAATTCTTGGGGACCTTTTTCTCATGGTCTTGTAGATGAAAGGGGTAAAAGTCAATAGACAGGGTTCCAGACACATATGTACAAGAAGTGGTGTTAGAGAGAGTTCAGCAAAGTATCCTGGTTGGTCCATAGAAGAATTGGGAAATCTTTTCTTTTAAACAATACTTGCATGATGGAATGGAGAACATGTTTGTCACATTTGCAAATGGCACGTAATTGGGGTAGGATTATCTACATCTGCCCCACTTCCTCCATTGTAACCAATGTAATCAAACAATTGAACCGGGTACTTTCGAAGTTTAGGCAGAGATGAAACTGCAAAACACCCAGGAAGTCGGGAAGAATCATGGAGTTCATCCACACCAACACAATTGCAGCATTATAAATACATTTAGCCTGCCATTGAGGCACCCTGTGGACTCCTGGGAATGACAGGGAAGAGAAAGGTATTTCAGATTATCAGAGAGGTCTACTGCCTCACCAAACACCAACCCACACACCCCAGGAGTCCACGAGAGGCAGCCATGGCATCACAGCACGATAACTGCATAAGGTGACCGGGTCGATAGTAAGAGCAGATTCTCGCACATTCCAAGACGAAACTAGTACAAACACTGACAGAGGGAATCTTTCTTACACAGACAGAGCACTGGTATCTCTGAACTTTAGGCAGTAGATTCTGAAGAAATCTTTCAGTTGGAAACCACTCTGAAGCCTTTTTATTTTATCCTGACATTTCCTCCCAATCTTGATGCAGGCAATGGGACAATTTCCTGCAAATGCTCAAACTCAACTGCCTGCACGGTCTTCCAGAAAGGCTACATTTTGCTCTACCCCTTTAATACCGAATACTGCTTGATCTGCTGCTCCATGCTCTATGTCATGTGGAAGAATGTGGGTCGGCACATGGCTCAGCACCATTCTGCCAATGTCAAGCCAAGGTTCAAAGTCAATGGAGTCATTTTTGGGCCTCTGCTTGGCATATCTGCAATCATCATTGGAAGCTGTACTTTTATGGTATATCAGGTCGAAGCCACAGGTTCCTCTCCTAGCCATCAAGCATTCATACTCTATTATTCCTATCACATCGTTCTGTTGCCTGTGATGACAGTAGGGGCTTTAGTTGGAACCATCATCCATGGCTTAGAAGAGAGGGAGCTGGATACACTGAAAAATCCAACACGAAGCCTTGATGTGATCTTACTTATGGGGACAGCCTTAGGTCACATTGGCATCAGTTACTTTTCTATTGTAGCCATTGTTGCCACCAATCCAAGAGGTTTGTTGAACAGCATCATGGTGGCCTATTCAGTGAGCCTCATCATTCAGTGCATCACCCAGAACATCTTCATTGTTGAGGGGCTCCACAGGCAGCCACTGCAGGTGATTGAAGGTCAAAGCCATCCAGCCCATCCCACACAAGACTCTGGTTCAACCCTGAGCCCACCCAAAGACCCTCAAGAACCTGCCTCATCCACAGCCAAGGAGGAGAAAGAAAAAGATGAAAAAGAGAAGTGTGAAGATCTAGAGATAAGACAAGGAATCCGGAGAGTTTCACAGACATATATCCAAACATACAACCACCTGAACTGGAAAAGGAAAGCTCTGAAGGAAATCTCCAGTTTCTTAATCATGTGCAACATCATAGTAAGTACATGATTGCATTAACTCTACAGCATGCATGGGCAAACTTCAGCCCTCCAGGTGTTTTGGACTTCCATTCCCAGAAATTACAGGCAGCTTACTGGCTGGTAGGAAATGTGGGAGCTGAAGTTCAAAACACCTGGAGGAGCAAAGTTTGTCCATGCCTCTAAAGGACAAAACTGGGGATACTCTGTAGCATAACAACACTCAAGCTTTCAAGTATCTTCATCAATACTGGACAAATATGATACAGATTGACTATCTCGTATGCAAAATACTTAGGACCAGGAGTGCTTTGGATTTTGGATTTTTTCAGATTTTGCATACACATATATAATGGGACACCTGAGAGTTTAGTCAATGTGTTTCATATACATTTTATACACATGTGAAGGTAATTTATACATATTTTTATTAATTTTATGCATGAAACAAGATTTGCTTTTTAGCCTGATGGGGCACCTAGGAAGGGAGGACTTAAATTAAGATTTATTTATCAGGAGCGAACTAAATAGTTGTTTTTTTATTTAAAAAATTTTTAAACCACAAAGTTTGCAAACTTAGCATTCTATTAAATGTCCTCTGACCACTAGCTGGCCACTTGGAGTGCTTCTGGTGTTGCTATAAGAAGGTCCTCCATTGTGCATGTGGCAGGGCTCAGGTTGCATTTTAATAGGTGGTCTGTGGTAAATTAAGATGAAATAATACAAGTGGTAGTAATACAGACGCAGCGTACCAACCCAGCTAAGACTATCTTCCTCTGATTCCTGTTTTCTTTTTTGCATTGTTTTCCAGCTGTGGATCATACCATCATTTGGAGCGCATCCAGAATTTGAGAATGGATTAGAGCAATCATTTTATGGCTATTCCACCTGGTTTGCTATCGTCAATTTTGGACTTCCTTTGGGTGTGTTTTACAGGATGCATTCTGTTGGAAGCCTTCTGGAGGTGTACCGGTCTGCCTGAAGCAAATCCAAACCTTCCGATAGTGTCAGCAGAATAAAAACAGCAGTGAAAAGATTAGGGAAATCATGGTTTCATTGCACTATTATGTAGGCTCCATATGAATAAAGGAGAGCTATGGTCTTGAACGCTTTATTACCGTGAGGCAGAAGGGAGGAAGAATCAATTCCTTGGCAAGTGGACCATTGTCCAGTGGAAACACATCCATAGCATGTTATTATAAAGTGCCTAATTTCATGTCCATTATGATTAGTGATGCTGAACAATCACTAACCTTAGACATATAGTGCTAATATCAAGCCTGGAAAATGTGGAAACTGAGCTAGCAATGTTTCCTCTTGGGCAAAACTATCACCCACCATGAATATATCAATCATTTTGGATGTAACTATCAAATAAAGATTGAAAAATAGCCTCCTCTTATTATGGACATTTGTCATATATTTTGAAATAGGTATAATGCTCTCCCATTACTAAAAAGCCATCAATACATTATATCAGCATGCAATATGTATCTGTGATAAGACATGCTAGTTCTAGAGATACCTTTAGTTATTTATTTGGAATATTTACAACCTGTCCTTCAGCCACAAATCTGTCTAGCATTTTATCCTTCAGGACACTTTAGAACATATCTGACACAAAGATATAGAACATATCTGACACAAACTCAAGCTGGTGCAGAACGCTGCAGCCCGACTCCTTGCGGGGGTCTCGGCAAGCGATCACATCACGCCAATCCTGTGCGAACTGCACTGGCTACCCGTAGAATGCCGGATCACCTTCAAAGTGTTAGTCTTGACTTTTAAGGCCTTATATGGCCTGGGGCCAGTGTACCTGAGGGACCGCCTTACCCCGTATTACCCCACCAGATCTTTGCATTCGGAAGAACATCACCTCCTGGTTGTCCCCAGTCCAAAGACTGCAACTTGTCGCCGGGCTTTCTCGATCGTGGCACCAACACTCTGGAACTCACTGCCCGCCGACGTGTGTGCCATTCAGAACATCCTCCCATTTAGGAAAGCCTGCAAGACTCTGCTGTTTCAGCAGGCTTTCGGGATTGGATGAATTGCAGTCCTCTGTCACGTACCACCATCTTGTATATCCTCTGTTGTCATTGTTGTTTTAATGCGGGGCCTAGTGCCCCTTTTTATCTGTTGTTTTAATTGTGGTTTTAACTTTGATGTACTTGGTTGTTTTTATTAATATGTTGTGAGTCGCCTCGAGCCATTGGGAAGGGCGGCAAACAAATACGAATAAATAAATAAAGCAAACAGTAATTATCAAGAATCCTACAACAGACATCCTTCCCTTTCCATTTTCCCATGTTACATCCTTGAAGTGAAATGGCTTTGGACTGGTATAGTTACCACTTCATACACACAAGAAATCGAATACTGTGAAGAATAATAGTTGCTTCTTTCACAAGTGCCAAATATTCAATTTGTGACTGTGCAATGTATACTGTATGTTAGGATGGACCTCGGTGGAATAATTCAGTTTTTGTGTTGCTCAAAACTAGCCTAGCAACACATAGAGAACTAAGACCACATAGATTTAAGTGGGGTCTAACCAGAATTACTCAGGATACTACATTTGAGCACTGCAAAAAGCAGCGCTGTGGTGAACATTGGTAACTTCCAAGCATTTCAACAAAATATGGCTGTTAAGCTGTTTTTATTTTATGGGGTGGTGTCACTGTTCCACCCTGGGTTCAGGACACAGCAAAGCCAAGAGATACAATGGAAAGCTACCACCTGAAATTGCAGTAGGTCTTAACTCAGCCAAGTTATTGATTAAATGAAGGGATTAAAAGCTCCGTAATCAATTTCACTCTTTGCATTATCTGAATTCTTCTTGCTGAAGGGTAATATATGGAAGTGTAAACACTTCTTGTTTTATTGCTCTACTGCTACATAAATCACCTCTTAGAGCCATTAGGTTAAAGCCTGGGCTTGGTATTCTCAGGGCGCTTATCTTTTTTTTTCTAAAGCCAAGGGAAGGGGGGGAGGGCAAGAGGAACCAGCGTCCAGCAGTAGCAGCACTAAAACTAAATGTCTCAAATTCAAAAGACAAAATGTCTTATGGCTTTGGACTTTGCAGTCGTGTTAATTCTACTCAGCCTTGTGTCAACAGGAACTGACAGAAGAAATATGAGTTGGATAAATTAGTACTCTTTAAAGTTATATATTAACCCATTTCTCATGGGCTGAAGTGCAGTAGCCCATCAAAAGAACTTGATTTTTAAATTAAAAGTCAGACAGGGTAAGAGATTTTGCAATGAAGAACATTGTATCTGCAAGGAGAGTTGTCTCACAGCCAAGCTTTTTAAAATGTATTTTATTGTGTCAGAAGTGACTTGAGAACATACTGCAAGTCGCTTCTGATGTGAGAGAATTGGCCGTCTACAGAGACATTGCCCAGTGGACACCAGGATATGTTACCATCCTGCAGGGAGGCTTCTCTCATGTCCCTGTCAGCTAGAGCTGACAGATGGAAGATCACTCCATCTTGTGGATTCGAACTGGCAACCTTCAGGTTAGCAACACAACCTTCAGGTCAGCAGTCCAGCCAGCACAAGGGTTTAACTCATTGCACTACAGCCAAGGTCAAGCATATTAACCAGTCTCTAAGGTTTAAGTTTGAGAATACTATTCCAATTGTAAAGATAGAAAACAGATGTTCTTTGATTAAAACATCTTGTGAGTCAATGTCAACACCTCTACAATTCTTGGAAAGTTCGCATGTTCTGCAAATGTCATGCCCTGCAGCACTACATTTAATTCTGTGTGCCATTTCCAATTCAGCAGAACATCATGGAACCAAGAGCGCAGCCATGCCTTCAGTGGAAAGGTACAAGTTGTAAAGGATGCCAAGACATCATAAATCAAACAATAGCACAAACAAACTCATAAAACTCTTATGACACAGAGAGAGTGAAGTCAGTTGCAGTGTTTCAATAATTTTATCTCTATGTGTAAAGCAAACAGTTTACAGTGCAATTCTGATTTTTCACTGAATGAAGAGCAGACCTGCAACACCAAAGAATGCAGAAGTCAAGTTAAATTACCATTAAAAATAAAATCCAACTAAGGAGGTAGAGAAGGTCACAGAGTATGCGTGTGAGAGAGGAAACTGTGGATCAGTGATGAATCAAAAGAGCCTTCCCCCACCATGAAGTATACAGATTCCCACTACCAAATCACATTTGAAAAACCAAAGGCATCCCAAGAAACATACAGACTTCAAAATGCTCCTTGGGATGAAACAAATACAATGGATTGTATAAGTAATAGAAATGTGATATCTAAAATATTCAAAACAAATAGGAGTCACCAAGAATAGGCCTTTTGGTCTATTCTTTCAATTTACTCACTAGCTGGATTTTGTCCTAGGTATCTATAATCTGCCCAGTTTTTCAGTAACAACATAAAATACATATTCTCTTCCGGAACAAAAAAAAACTGCACTGATATTAAATTTACCAAACCAACTTAAAAGAGTTTTTCCCCTATGGTAACAGCTAATATTATTTAGTTTCAGATTAAAGGATGGCAATTTTTTGAAGAAGAGAACCAATAAGGCTATAAAACAAATGGTCTTCGAGATTTCAAAATCACTGGTTAAAAGATAAGAACTAGCAGAATGGTGACATGTGCAGAACAAACTTGCCCTCCTCTGTGATAAACAAGGATAGCATGCGATTCTAAACTGTGGGCCTTGAATCTTTTCAGAACCATCAGGAAGGTGGGGGGCATAAAAAGATATGTTCACTAAGCAAATAATTAACCCATGGCACATACTGGCAAAGCAATGCTGGCTTGCATGATATAAATAAAATTAATTTTAGGCTTCTAATCTAAGACGTGAATTCTGTTGATCAGCCTTAACCAATCCCTCATAAACTCTGCTAGTGGGAAATTCCCAGATATGTCTTGCATTGAGTCTGTTACAGTAAACTATAAATAATATGCAACGTCATAAAAGAAATAAATTCTATTCCAGCAGTCTTATTGCCCATTTCTGTCCTATTATTTTTCAATAAAACCGTTTTTTCTCTAATTCCTGAAAAATACACAACCTCTTTGAAGTATCCCACATGAGAATGTCTTTTCCAACATTTCCCACCATAATTACAGCTTTGAACATCCGTGATATATTGACACAGATCTGTCTTTAAAAGAAGCACCTCCAAGGCTAGGAGGGAGGGGGGGAGGGACGAACGAACGAACGGAAGGACAGAAGGAAAATTTGGTTGCCACATGACAGTATTGGTACAAAGTAGTTAAGCAGATTTTCAGTGGTAGGGAGAGGAAGAGCAAACCTTCAAGACTGACCTAAAGTGACTTAAATAAATAGAAAAACACACACACACACTTAGTAAATGAAGCTATTATCCCAACCTCCCTAGGTGCAGTAAAGCAAGACAGCAGCAAGGGGAAGCTGCAACATGGAGAGGTGTTAGGACACATTCTTTGGAAAAGAACCACAGAGGTACCTCCTACAGCAGTGCTTCTTTTTCATTGGTCTACTTTTATAACTTTTACATTCAACGTCTTTTAAATTTCAAGGCTGAATCTGACTGGAGAATTGAAAGATGCAACTCTTAAGTAATCAGATACAAAACAGCAGGCAAAAAGCCAAGGAGGACTTGGTGAGACAGTCTGGCTTTTGGTGCAACCACTCAGGCTGCCTTTCCTTGTATACACTTCCACCAACGTCCCTTGGGTGGCAGGAAAAAAGATTATTAGGATGAGATTCCCAGCTTTTAAAGTGGCAGGTCAGTAAATGGAAGTGATTGTCCTTTGGATAACTCAGCAGGCAGTGAAATGAAGGAAGAGCTGTGATGAAGAAGCGCTCAGCAGGACCCTTGCTTCCAGTGTTTTCCTCTGAACAGAGGCAAGGTGCCCACTCTCTTCCCACTCTTTAGACTCGCTGAATTTCAAACAGCTTCACATCTGTGTCATACCAGATGGGAGGATCCACATTCCTGAAAAGAAACAGGTATTCATTTTACTCTTGGGGGATTCTATAGGATAGAGGTGGACAACAGCAGAGAGTTAGGGGAATGGCTTAGACCCCTGAACTTGGAGGGTCACATCTACTCCCACAAAACAACTGCCCCCAAATAGAGAGGCCATGGGTGCATTTTCAGTATGTTTAGGGTTTCCAAAGAGCCTTTTCTGAGCTTGTCCCTCCACCCCTCCATGTTGCTTAATCTCTTCAGATCATGTTCTAATTTATGAACTTCTAACACAGAACATCTTCATGTGGCACATCCAGTGGCGTAGTGGGTTAAACCCTTGTGCTGGCAGGACTGCAGACTGACAGGTCGGAGATTTGAATTCGGGGAGAGCGTGGATGAGCTCCCTCTGTCAGCTCCAGCTCCCCGTGTGGGGACATGAGAGAAGCCTCCCACAAGGATGATAAAACATCAAAACCTCTGGGTGTCCCCTGGCAATGTCCTTGCAAACAGCCAATTCTCTCACACCAGAAGCAACTTGCAGTTTTTCAAATCACTCCTGATACGGGGAAAAAACATTACTTCCTTTCTGAAAGCAAAGGAATGTATCATGCGCTGTTGACCCACCATTTAGCCATGTCGGGAGTCAGGGGGACCGCCCTTAAATGGGTGGCCTCCTTTCTCCAGGACCGGGGACAATGAGTGGAGGTGGGGGGGGGGATGGTTTCTGGGAGGCTCCCACTAACTTGTGGGGTCCCCCAGGGGGCCATCCTTTCCCCGCTACTGTTCAACATCTATATGTGCCCACTGGCCCAGCTGGTTCGCGACTTCGGTCTGGAGTGCCATCAGTATGCGGATGACACCCAGCTTGTGCTGAGAATGGATGGCAGGCCGGAGACCGTACCCGATTGTTTCCATCAATGCCTTGAAGCTGTGACTGGATGGCTACAAGCTAGCCGATTGAAGGTTAACCCGTCGAAGACGGAGATCCTATGGCTGGGTCACCCTGGATTGAGTGGTTGCCGGCTGCCTACCCTGGACGGCGAGCCTCTAAGCCCGTCGTCCTCCGTAAAGAGCCTGGGGGTCCATTTGGACCCATTGCTATCGATGGAGACACAAATCTCCACGGTATGCAAGACTGCATTTTACCATCTAAGGCAGGCTAGGTGGCTGGCTCCTTACTTGTCCAAAGGTGACCTGGTTACGGTGATCCAGGCGACGGTCATCTCGAGGCTGGATTACTGTAACGCCCTCTACATAGGCCTTCCCTTGGCAACAATCCGGAAACTCAAGCTGGTGCAGAATGCTGGCGGGAACGTCTGTCCGAGAGCATATAACACCCATCTTGCAGCAACTGCACTGGCTACCAATAGAGTACCGAATTGTTTTCAAGGTGCTGGTATTGACCTTCAAGGCCTTGTATGGCTTAGGGCCAGTGTACCTGAGGGACCGTCTCACCCCATATGTTCCCCCGAGATCAGTACGTTCAGAGGAACAAAACCTCCTGGTAGTCCTGTCGATCCACTCCTGTCGGCTATCATCAACGAGATCGAGAGCCTTCTATGCGGCTGCACCATCTCTCTGGAACTCCATGCCGGATGAGGTTCGCTCCATCACTGAATTAGCCCCGTTTCGGAGAGCTTGTAAGACTTTCTTGTTCAAACAAGCTTTCAACCTCACCGGCCCATGAAGTCAGACATAAGTTTAGAATTAATCTGTGACTATTGTAGATGCTTGTTTTTAGAGGTAGTTGCATTTCTGTGCTTTTATGCTTTTATGTTTTTATGCTTCAGTAGAATGTATTAAACTGTACTGTGATACTGTATGTGAACTATGTAAACCGCCCCAAGCCTGCCGGAAGGAGCGGTATATAAGATTGAATAATAAATAAATAAATAAATATCCTGGGGTGGACAAAGGAGAAGACAGAGGGAAGGGGCCTTCTTTCTCCCCAGAAGTAGCATGAGCAGCACCTATTCCCTATCAGAGTTTCTGGAAAACATATAATTATAGAACCCCTATTTTGCCAAGGGTAAGTTAATTTTTTTCTTGGGACAGAATGGGGGCCTTTCCACACAGCTGAATAAAATCCCACATTATCTGCTTTGAACTAGGATATATTCACTGTGGACTTGCAGTTTCTCAAGTCGCTCCTGACGTACACAAAAAATGTGGCACATGCAAGTTGCCCTGGAACTTATAAGATCAGAAGAAAAGCCCTGTCAGAGGAGACCCAAGCTCTAGTTAGACCAGCACTTTTTTCCCCAGCAGCCAAACAGATGTTACAGCGGATATTGATTCTCTGGAATTCCTCACTTAGCAATGTAAGTAACACAAGGGGAAAAGCAGGATTGTATCCAGCCAACTTACCTCAAATAAATAACTCCCCACATATAGGTACGGAACCACATAGCAGTACCAGAGTTTGCCTGGTATTTGCGAATCAGGATAGGATGAGGAACAGGAAGCAGACCCACCAATGTGCCGTGCTGCAAGAACTTCAGAATCTCAGATTCATCTGTGAGGCCCCTGCATACAGAGGGAACACAGGACCCATACCTTAAACTATCTCTGATGATGCAACAACAGAAAATAATGAATGCATGTACATCCAAAAGGAATAGATAAGGCTCAAAAGAAAAAAGCATCGGTGATTCTCTCAAATTCTCAGGAGTTCCTACAGAATGTACCAATGAAAATCTACTCTTTTCTTTCCAAAAACAAAAGAAAGGTGTCAGCTTGACAGCACAACACATAGTTAGAATGTACATTGGAGCTTTTAATGTAACTTTGGTTTTTGTGAAAAGCAGCCACAGCGGCACCTATTTAGTCTACAGTGCTGGCATTAAAAAGGGGCCTTACTGTAATTATATATGAATTTTAAAAAGGGAAATATGTCTGACAAATAGAATGTTTATTTGGGGGAAGTTCTCCCTCCGTTCTTCATTTCAGCATGTCTAAATGTTGTTGGCTCCAAGAAATGTTTTGCCCCAAAATATTTATTGGTGATTAAGACAAAGCTCTGCTACCAACTGATAGCAGAGACTGGTTCATTAAAGAATTGTTACATATGTGTTTACTAATATTGATGGAAGCATGATAGTGATGTTTATATAACTCATTAATTGCCTTTGGGGATATGATTTCTAGCAATAATTGTATATGAAAGGTTTCAGCATAAGATGGATTCACAAGTGCATTTTATTTGCACAGTAATGGAGTTCTAAACTGCTACTTTCTGAAGTATTATTGCCTCTCTAAGGCAAATGAGGCCACACTAAATAAAGTGGGGAGTGTTCCCAAAGACTGCGCTTGATCCCCACTGGGTCACTGGCACAAGAAACGGAAAAGCAAAGATTCTGAGTGAGTTCTTGAAATAGTTTTACAGAAAATTGGGGTGGGAAAAGATAAAGATCCTTGTGTAAGAAGCAGCTTCGTTTGGAAAACCTTCATAAAAACATGTATAAACCGCTAATATTATAGCAATCAGAAGATGCCCTCCCTCGTAATTTGAGACACATGCAATTGATGGAAAACTTTCAGGCGAGGGTTTGGGACTACTACCTTCCTTACTAGAGCTCCTGAACATTTCCCAAAAAACCCCACAAAGAACATAATTGCAAAGTTCAAGACTGGATACATCTCTATTTTAATTACTTCCAATGAGGCCACCTCATCTGCAGGCTCATGATCTGCAAATTCAACCAAACATGTATTGAAATATATTTTTTTATTTATTTATTTATTTATGTATTTATTTATTTATTTATTTGGATTTGTAGACCGCCACTCCCAATGGCTCGGAGCGGTTTACAACATAGCTCGAAGAGAGCGAACAACAGATAAAACATCACAATAAAACATAAGAACTATAAAACAGCAAATAAAACATGATTAAATCACGAGCTCTCGAAGGCCTGTCTGTACAAGTATGTCTTGCAGGCTCTGCGAAAAGAAATTAAATCTTGCAAAGCCCGCGTTTCTGGTGGTAGCATATTCCACAGTACAGGGGCAATGATTGCGAATGCCCTGCGCCTTGTCAAAGTCAGATGAAAAGCCTTCACGCTAGGGTTGCCAAGAAGGTTCTGATCCTCAGAACGGTTCTGATTCTCAGAAGGTTCTGATCCTCAGAACTGCACAATCTTGTGCATTTGAATCAAGAATGGGAAGCCACTTTCAAGAGGCTCCTGCACAAGGCAGAAGTGAGCAGCTGATGGGGCATATTAAAGCCTCCCCTGCTGATCTATTTTTAATAGGCACTTCATGTGAGGCCTTGTGAAGCTTATACAGTTAAGTTGTATTGAAACCAACATTGTGCAGCAGCAAAGACAGTGACACCATTGGGATGCCAAAGAATGCAGCATGCCTGACAGCTCCACTACTGCCCTATGTTGTTTCTAATTGGGACAAGAACGCACATTTTTTTATCCTATTTGGAACCTATTTATTTATTTATTACATTTATATACTACTCCCCCCCCCTTTGAGGGAAATCAAAGTGGTTTCCAACATTATAAAGGCAAAATTAAATACCATACATACATGTGAAAACCAAATCATAATAATTAGACAATAACATATTACTATAAATTGAAAATTAAAACATAAATATAAAATAACATTTAGATATAAAGCATAAAAATCAAACATCGATAATACAATAGCATTTATATTAAAAACCTACCCCAAAAAAACCCCACAATTTAAAGTCAGTTATTAAAATCATGTCATCCAAAATCAAATCCGTAGTTGTTCTATTGGTCTGTTCACTATTCCCTATTCGCTTATTGCGGTCCAAAAGCTTGGTCACATAACTGCATTTTTACTTTCTTGTCAGGAGGGACGGGGCTGCTCTAATTTCACTAGGGAGGGAGTTCCATAGCCAAGGGGCCACCACTGAGAACACCTGGTCTCTTGTCCCCACCAGTCACGCTTGTGAAGGAGGTAGAATCAAGACCAGGGCCTCCCCAGAAGATCTTAATCTATGAAGATACCAAATGTTTTTAATTGCTATTATGCTATTGTTATGCACTTGTTGTATTTTGTGTGTTTGCACTTCTGAGTGCTTCTTTGAGTTGCCCCGAGTCCCTTTGGGGAGATGGTGGCAGGGTGTAAATAAAGTTCTATTATTATTATTAAGTACTGCCAAATGTTACGTTGTCCATGTTCAAATTTTTGATATGGCAAGCTGTAAATGCTCCATCTTCTGAAATAATGAGAATAGATAAATGTCTGTTCCCTGTATACTCTAGAGCAATTTCTCAAACTGTTCTCCTTCAGATGTTTTGGACTTCAGCTCCCACAATTCCTAACATCTGGTAAGCTGGATGGGATTTCTGGGAGATGAAGTCCAAAACACCTGGAGGAGCACAGTTTGAGAAACACTGCTCTAGAGAAATGTCATCTCTAGCATCCTAATAAGGAAATCCATTATTACCTTACAACTTTCAACAGGAGGATTATTCACAAACTCCATACACTTACTTGTCAATGCAAATCTTCTCTACCTGGGGGACTAAGACTTGTAACAGCCTCATGATTGTCTGCAAAGGCAGCTTTGATTTCCATGATACTACCTGCAAAAGAAAAGAATAGTAGATAAGATGAGTGACCTTGAACAACTCAGGCAGCATAAAACGATCTGATACACAGAACAAAGTAATTGAGAATTAGGTGGCTCTAGTATAAATAGCCTTGCACATAAAGCAAAACATTTGTCAGGAATCACATAAGAAACAGGAGATTTGTATCTAGTTTCAGTACATGAATACCCACAAATACCTACAGTCAAAGGAAACCATTTCCAATTCATTTTTAAAAATCTATTAAATTATGTTACTGCCTGAAAGATAGCACAGAGAGACTCTATTAATACCAGCATTCTATTTGATATATGAGAAGTCTGGTAACAAGGTTTGTGCACCCTAGGCTTCTAGTCTGAGTGTGACCTTTTGGATAAGCAGGACAACCCCTTTGCTTTCTTCCTTCAGGGAAAAAATAGAAACAGGAAGAAATCCTTCGGAATGAGCACGTAACTATCTTTCAATCTGGCATAAAAAAATCATGTAGGATTGTTCAATTCTGGTCTCCAAAACTACAGTATTTTCTTGCACTCATAGAATCACAGAATAATAGAGATGGAAGAGACCACATGGGCCATCTAGTCCAATCCCCTGCCATGCAGGAAAAGCACAAAGTACCCCTGGCAGATAGCCCTGACAGATAGTTTAAAAGCTTCCAAGGAAGGAGCTTCCACCATACTCTGAGGCAGAGAGTTCCACTGTTGAACAACTTTTATGATCAGGAGGTTCTTCCTATGTTCAGATGGAATTTCCTTTCTAATAATTTGAACCCATTGCTCCAAATCCTAGTTTCCAGGGCAGCAGAAAACAAGCCTGCTCCCTTTTCCTTATGACATCCTTTCACATATTTATACATAGCTATCCGGTCTCCTCTCAACCTTCTCTTCTGCAGGCTAAACATATCCAGCTCTTTAAGACACTATAGGGCATGGTCTCCAGACCTTTGATCATTTTAGTTTCCCTCCTATGGACACCTTCTAGCTCCTCAATACTTTTTAAAACTGTGGTGCCCAGAATGGGACACAGTATTCCAAGTGAAGTCTAACTAAAGCAGAATAGAAAGGCACCATGGCTTCCCTCGATTTAGACACTATACTCCTTTTGATGCAGCCCAAAACTCTACTGGCTTTTTTATCTGCTCCATCACACTGTTGCCACATGTTCAGCTTGTTGCCCACAAAGACTCCAAGATCTTTCTCACATAGACTGTTGTCAAGCCACGCATCACCCATTCTGTATCTTTGCATTTTGGTTTTTTTTCCTGCCAAAGTATAGTATATTACATATGTCCTTGTTGAAATTCATTTTGTTAGTTTTGACCCAGCTCTCTAACTGTATTGATTCAACGTAATCTGAAGTGGAACATTTCTGGTTAGTTAAGTAGTATGCAGAAATAAAGCCAAAGGCCACAGACATTAGAGCTCCGTGCAACAGCATGTATAATGGAGTAAAGAAAAATATGTGTATGCTTCAAAACTGAAAAGGGTAAGCTTTTGCCACAGCAACCTCAGAAGAGAGGTAAAGCACAGGACATTCAAAAGGTGTTACACTTTTCATATTACACTATTATGTCTATTTCCTCCCCATGGCTCTCTTATCTACAATCTTTGTTAATTAACTTGATATGAACATGTGGCTAAAAGCAATCAACATCAAGATGGGTAATCATTAAGAAGCCACTCCAGTTTCTCTTACCCAATCAGGTGTTGGATTCCACTGTCCGACTGAGGATGCTCCGGACAGACGTCGTCGATCCCTCTTGGGCTGGGTTGACTCCTAAAGAGAGGGCATAAGCATATGGCTTACCTTGCTCAATACACTCCACTGTCAACCAAAAGTTTCAAATATGATTTAATTCATAGTCAAATGAGAAGATAAGTACAGTACATGTAAGCAGTACATCCTAGGGACTCAGATAAGAAGGAAAATTTTAGAATTGTTCTTTCCACCTCCCATATATTATTTTTACATTACAGTAATTCTGGCAATGTACTCAAAACTCTTGTATTTACAGTGAACATCTGTCCTCTATTTGTTTATTACTTACATACAACTGTATTACTAACAGGCTTTTGGCCATTACATTTCCTACATGATTCTCCACACTGATCATATCCTATATTAAGATCCCAATAAAGCACCTTGGTGAAGCAAAACTATAGTTTAGCATCCATACACAAGCCATTCAATCTTGATACGAGTCAGAGGTCCTAACAAATATAATGAATCTTTAAAAACACTAACAAGATCTCTATTCCAAAAGAATTTTTATGCTGCTTATCTGGAAAAATATAGACAAATACTGCTCTGAATTATTCAAAATCTGCATGCTCAACAACTAACTGCTGAAAAGTGGAGATGAAGTCAAATTCGTTTGGTTTGCATTTTAACTGGATCTGTAATTAATATGGACTTTCCTAACTAATATGCAAACTAGAACATTTTTTCATGTTTTTCTCAGTTCACCCATACATAACACAGTTGTCTAAGCAAAAATGTATATACACTGGGAAATGCATACAACAGCAGGCCTGAATAGAGAAAAAAGCATACATTAGAAGAAAATCATTTCAAAATGCTTATTAGGGAAAATTGTATACAAAAATGTGTACACACAGAGTTGTTAAGTTTGCAGCCTGAGGGAGAAAAGGGATGCTGTGCTTCTTAAAATTCTAATATCACAAAAAGTGAAATTAATTGGTCCATTCCTACTTAAGAATACCATACAATCCTGTGTGTTTGCATATGCGACTTCAAGTCATCTATTTACTTTTGGTGTCTCCATTAATTTCACAGGATTTCTTGAGGCAAGGGATACTCAGACATGGTTCTGCCAGTTGCTTATTCTAAAATGCAGCCTACAATGGCAGCCTTACCCCACTCCATGATTCGGTATCGCTGATAATGCCAGGGGGGCTGCCTTCTGCTGGAGACTGTGAAGACTCTGGCTCCAGGGAGCGCATCGTCCCATCCTCTGATACCTGGGATTTTTCTGTGAGTTTGTCAATGCCTGGATTTTGAGAGAATTAGGATAAAACTAAGCAAGGCCGAAAAAGATCCACAACAAAATTTAAAAGATCTTAAAAAACCATTAAAATGAAAATATTATCTTTCTATTAAGTATATTTTCCTTCTACTCTTTCAAGAATAGAGAGTGTCTCTTTCTAGGACAGATTTCCTGGAGAAACTAGGTAATTGACATTTCATATAATGGTCTTGTCATTCCTGTGAAACCTCTAGCCTGGTCTTTATTCATCCAGGACAGATATCAGATACCGAAACAATTTAGCATCTTGAATCAAATAAGCTATTCATTTCATATTCAGTGTCATGAACAGGGCAGACTGACCTGGAGTTGCCACTAGGCTAGCCTTCAGCGTCCCGGGCTCAGCAGGTGCGGCAGGTCGTGACCCTTCCATTGACATCCCTTCTTGAGAATTGGTGCGAGATATGGGTTCAGGGGCTTTCTTTTTGCGTTGCAAAGCTTTTTGGATAGACTGCAAGTCAGTAGGCAGATTAGCCAACTGATGGAACACGTTCCTCTTGCGGATAATGGCATATACCAAATTGGAGTTGCCTGGGAAAGTCAGAACAAAAAGAGAAAGTAAACAGTAAGCTCACCTATTTTTCTCTTAGAATAAAACTTTGAAAAGAACAGGCTTGTAAGGTGCTAGCATTACCACAAGGTTATACTACATTTCAAAGAGGTTATGATAGAAATCATTATTACTAAAACACAGGGCAACCCCCCCCCCCCCCCGATAAAAACAAAGAAATACAAGCACACCTGGGGTAAAACAGCATAAATAAGCAAAACTTATTGACTTTCCCTGTTTTTTTCCTTTTCTTGCTCTAGAAGCAAGATCCAGACCCTCAAAGCCAGGACATGGTTCTTGAGCAATTGCTATGCACACTCAGGACTCTTGGATCAGCAAATGGCAAATTAGCATTGTCTCTTAAAGTAAACTATGCTTGCTTCATCATGATCTCAAAATAAACTTCTATACTGTCTCCAATGCTGAAAAAAAATTCTTAGAAATGACAGAATAAAAGGAGTGGCCAGGGATTATTGTCCAGTAGTTATGAATGGAGGATGTAGAATTGAGAGTTTGCATTCCATTTCTCATACAGTTATTGATTGAAGCATGAAAATCTTGACATTGTCACTGCCTTTGTGCTTTAGTTCCTATTTTTGTAAAGAGGAAGCTATAGTGATACGCACCGAAACATTATGTACAAAGGAGTGGGGAAACAGAAGGATAGAATGTACGCTTTAGATTAAAACTGCCATAAGTAAATGAGCAAAACCTGTAAATGAGCAAAACCTGTAAATGCCACCAGTAGTATTTCCATTAAAAAGTATCTAACAAGAAGTTTTTTTTTGTTCTTTTCAAGTAATCAACTTTTTTCTTCCAGTAAAAAAAGGGAAAGGGAGGGGAAAAACAAGGAAGTTCCAGGAATTATCTCATATAGATATACATCCAAATTTAAGTGTCAGTAAAAATCAGAGCCTACTATTAGGAAAGGACATCAATGAAGAAAAAGACTGAAGTTTGGCACATTTTTATTATAAACAACACAGAATTGTCACTTTATGTACCCAGAGTTCCAGAAATGGCTATAGCTAAAAAACTGCAAAGACAAATAAAGCCACTTGATTTGCCACTCACCATCAAACTGATACTGGATGATATTGTTGAAAACCTCTAGCAAAAAGAAGACAAGGTGGTGATTCTGAACAGTGGAGAAGAGGAACCAGGTAGTTGAAAAGGCTTCCAACAAGTGCAGTAATTTATTAGCAGCTACCATGGAAAGAGACTTCAAGTATGGAGATACTGGTAAATGGGAACAATAAAGCAGAGGAAAACAGAACAGGTAGTTAGGGGTGCTCAGTTGCATGGTCACAGCACCATCCAGGATGCATGTCTTACATATGATTAAACAAGAAAAATTACAATGATTTTTCTCTCTCTTAACCAATTCCAAGAAAGCTACAGTCTAAATTTTGATAGTGTTGGAGGTAACAAAAGAGAAGGGAAAGGTAATGATAGAAAGGGGTGAACATTAGCAACTGGGAGTGAAGTTTAAGCCAGTGGCTTCATGGAACTGGTGCATCCTATGAATATAACAGCGAATGCAAAGAAGGACAAGCCATAGACCACCCATTACAATACAGCCTGAGCCCTGCCACATGCACAATGAAGGACCTTCTCACAGTGACACCAAAAGCACTCCAAGTGGCTAGCTCCTGGTCAAAGAACATTTAGCATAATGCCACATTCTTCTTCTTTTAAACTTTGTTTTTAAATGCATTTTAATTGAACCCTCAACTTGCTTCTGACACAATCAATCTCTCTCTCTCTCTCTCTCTCTCTCTCTCTGGCATTACTTCACGAACGAAGATTCTTAGGAAGGACTCATTCCACGCTTTCTACAAGCGTGTTGATGACTGAGGTTGGATGTGTCCTTCGAGTATGTGCAACGGATTTTTCTGGTGGAGCGCAGCGTGCACAGAACTGGCCCCACCCTTTAAACCAAAGGTTCCTCTGCTGGGGCCTAGCAAGCTTAGGACAGTGGCAGCGAGGTCATCAGGTGGTAGGTTTGATTTGAGTTTCCTTCTCTAGATGGTTGACCTTACAGGGTTAGACGAGCACCATCTGCTCAGGTTTGAAATTAGAGTTTTCCTTCTCTTAGGATGGTTGCCAAAAGGCTAGAGAGCCCATCCTACCCATTGACGCTCTTTGTCAGACCCTTTGGTTGTGACCTGTCTGGCATGGGAGGCCCTACCGGTGGCTATGCCACCGCCAGCATAGCTCACAACTTCATAAATCACACAATCAATAAATAAGCATTAACTGTTCTGCTCAGCCCATCATAGAACTCTATTTTGCAAAACTAGCACAAGTAAGAGTCAGAGGGTAGATTTTATAATAAGTAATACAAGTCTTTCACTGGAAGCTTTTCAGGCTAAGGACAAAGAATTAGCATCTTCAGTAATTTTGGAATAAACGTTGGAATAAAGTTGGCAAGAAGGTAGCAAATTCCCTCTTGTCTAAGAATCTAGCTAAGGATGCTACGTACAATTTCATAAGAAAGAGAATGACAAAACTACACTAACCAATTTTATTGAGTTCTTCTGAAATGGAGAATACAAGGGCATACAAAGAGAAGCATTTGAAGCTGTCTTATCAGACAGTCCTGCCTTAAAGTACTCTTCAACTGACTTTTTAAAATATATCCTTCTTAGCACACCTTTAAGTGCCTCTCTGGGACCTGAGTGTGAAGGATACAAAACAAATAATCTCAATTGGGAGAAATATTAAGGAGCAGCTTCACTAAAGATGGTGTAAACAATTTCTCCCATGGAATAAATCTTGATTCCAAGCCTATTCATAGACATGGCTTACATTGTAATAGCAAGGGCAGTTGGTGCCATCTACTGCAAGGAATGCAGTATTGCATCATCCAACCAATCATAAAATCATTCCAACGGTCATTGATGAAATAGAATTTCTCAAGTGAAGCTTCCAATATTTTATCAATTGTTCCATTTATCATGGCTTCCTCAACAACAGCCTCAGGAAATAAGTGAAGATTTCTAGTTGCAATATATCTATAGTCATTATCTGCAACTGAGATCCCCAGAAAAATGCTGCTACCCTATTGGTTCCTCAATACTGTCAAAATTGTGGTTTAAAAACAAATCTTAATAGGACAAAGCATCAGAATAGTTCAAGCAGCTTACCATTCACAATAATGGTGAGAAGGCAGTCAAAAAGGGGCTGCAGCCTCTGATGTCCACTGGTGATAATCTTGTGAAAGACCTAAAGTACGGAATTACAATGATAGCATAAACAGGAGGAGATCTAACTCTCCATTTAACTCTGTGGTGGATGTCACCTTCACTAAGAAACAAGTATAAAACTTAACATTATTACATACTATTATTAAAGTCAAGCTGTAGATTTCCCACCTATCCCAAAATGGACACTCCCTGATGAGAAAAAAACATAGGCATTACAGCAACTGATGAACTCACAATGATAAGAAGATCTGCATGTGTCCCTGTAAACACAGGGATATCCATTGGTACTCGCACAGAATATGGCTTGTTCAGGCGAACCCCAAAATTCCTCTCCCCACTCAGTAGCAAAAGAATGAAGACACCGATATGCATTAGACCAACTCGAGCTACAAGAGGGGAAACAATTAAATCATGCTGAAATTAAAACATTCAACAGATCTGTGAAAACAACCTTGAAGTTACAAAGGAAGATCAGAAGTGAAGATAGAATATTGAAGACATTTCTATATATGGAACCACTGCTATTTAATATGGTGCTCTTAATGAAGAAACGTAATAAATCAATCAAAGTCTGCTTGACTGCCCCCAACCACCAAAGGTTTTATGTCAAGAAGTAATGTGTCTCTCCTCAATATCCCTGTAGGCAGGATTATAGTAAAAAGGAAGTTTTAGAGTCAAATGAGATGGTAGTAGCATATGTAGTACTGAGACATAGCACTTATAGTCACACTTGAATGTATCTATATCAGCAGAGAAAGATCCAGTGTAGTGTAGTGATTTGGGTGTTGGAGAAGGATACTGAGAGACCAGGATTCGAATCCTCAGCCAGATATAAAAACCCAGTGTATTGGGCTAGATACATTCTCTCAGCCCATGGGAAAGGCAGTGGTAAACCTCCTCTGACTAAATCTGGACAAGGAAATGCTAGGGGATAGGGTCACTGTAAGTCAGAGTTCACTTTAAAGCTCATAACAATAACAGCATCAGGGGGAAACTGATTATGATAGCAACTGTTCCAATGCAAATTTCAAATTTCTAACTTCAGGTATCTACAGACACAATCCTTCTGCTGAAAGACATATCTAAGGGGGCATCTTCAATAAAAACAACATCCCACCAAGATGCCGACCCAAGTGTACAAACAAACCTTTTCAAAATGTTTTAGAACACAAAAAGAAACTTACATTGATCTGCTCTGGCATCATTTAGGAAGAAAAGAATTGGCACCAGGATATCTAAGACATCACTACTCTTCAGCACAAAGAAGAGAAATTTCTGAAAAAGGAAGAAAATAACTACTTTGCACAACTTTAATTTTACAATGCCTACACATGTTTAGAGGCCAAATAAAATAAAGCTGATGCTCCACAAAGCTGTATGATGTATGTATGACATATTCAGGGGTGCTCATTAGGTAGATGGCGATCTACTGGTAGATTGCATAGGGCGTCCTGGTAGATCGCAGGCAGGGCGGGAGGAAGGCTCAGTCCTGCCCCTCAGGCTCCCGACGCCGCCCAGGTGCAGAAGGGGGTTGGACTGGATGGCCCTTGGAGGTCTCCTCCTATTCTAGGAGGTCTCCTATTCTCCCATTGTTGTTGTTATTATTATTATTATCAGAGGATGAATGGCCATCTGTGAGGAATGCTTTCATTGTGTTTTTCCCTTATGGCAGAAGTAGGTTGAACTGGATGGCCCTTGGAGGTATCCTTCTACTCTAGGAACCTGTTGTTGTTGTTACTATTATTATTATTAGTAGTAGTAGTAGTAGTAGTAGTAGCAGAGGCTGAATGAATATTATCATCATTATTATGAATAAATTCAGGAGCTTATTATACTCCCATTTAGTTGAATTCAGTCTCAAAATATATTATATGGCTCTCACTGAAATAAATTTCCAAATATTTTGCTTTTATGGCTCTCTGAGTAGTGGGTAGGTAGATCCTTTTGACTTGGTTGTTTTATAAGTAGCTCGCAGGCTGAAAAAGTGTGAGCACCCCTGGACATATTGATGTATGTCCGTCTCCCAGTAGCTTCATGTTTAAGAACTACGGTTGATATGAAGTCACAAAGACTTCAGATAAGCATTACCAAACCTGCATTAGGTATTTATTTTTCACTGACCTTTGAATTGGTCACTCCGAAACTGTGGAATGACCTGCCAGCTAAATGAGCTGTCAAAATTTAAAACAGAGACTATCCAGTCAATTTTCACTTAAGAGTTTAAAGTCCTATTGTATCAGTATGAATGATGTGATCTGTTTTAATCGTATATCAGCATTTTAATTTATGTGTTTTACTTGTCTATGTTCTTATCTATGTATTTTAACAGTGTTGTAACCCGTCACAAGCTTGTAGGAGATGCAGGCAACAAATAATTTATGAATAGAATAAATTTTATTTATCTT